>JAGDYQ010000013.1:9045818-9175893 GCA_021962125.1 Bulinus truncatus
TTGATATCTCTGTCTGACGGTGTGTTACATTTGATATCTCTGTCTGACGGTGTGTCACATTTGATATCTCTGTCTACGGTGTGTTACATTTGATATCTCTGTCTGACGGTGTGTCACATTTGATATCTCTGTCTGACGGTGTGTCACATTTGATATTTCTGTCTGACGGTGTGTCACATTTGATATCTCTGTCTGGCGGTGTGTTACATTTGATATCTCTGTCTGACGGTGTGTCACATTTGATATCTCTGTCTACGGTGTTTTATTTTTTTTGATATCTCTGTCTGACGGTGTGTCACATTTGATATCTCTGTCTGACGGTGTGTCACATTTGATATCTCTGTCTGACGGTGTGTCACATTTGATATCTCTGTCTGACGGTGTGTTACATTTGATATCTCTGTCTGACGGTGTCTCACATTTGATATCTCTGTCTGACGGTGTGTTACATTTGATATCTCTGTCTGACGGTGTGTTACATTTAATATATATGATTTAGGTCTTTTTTTTTTTTTAATGGATATCTCTATTTGACTGTGCGTTACATTTGATGTTTCTGTATTGCGGTGCGTTACAGTTGATATCTTTGTTTGGCGGTGTGTCACTTTAGATATCTCTGTTTTGCGGTGTGTTACATTTGATATGTGTGTTTGTCTGTGTGTTACATTTTATATTGTTCTACTAGGATGTTCAGTCCATGTATTAATATTGTTAGTATTTATTCGACAGTCCCCAGATCAAACTTTGGTGCGTATGTCAGTTTGTGTGAAATGGGGGTAGCAAGACAGAGAACTTGTGAAAGACAAACAATAAGTCTTAAGTTACTTGTATTGTCATTTCATTTCATAATGTGGTATTGTCACTGACAATGTGGTCGATTGATGTCATAGCATCACTGACAAATGGGATCATTTCCAGTAACTGATTATGAATGTGGGAATCTGTTTTTATCTGAATCATTAATGTGTCACAGTATTATAAGTATAATTAAAAATTAAATAAAACTAATTACAGAATAATGTTTTTACATAGAAATAAACTCATTTTATTTTTAAAATATGAGTAGTAATATTTCTGCCCGAGATATTATCAACTAAGTTCATTATAATCCACGAATTATATTTTCAAAAGTATCAATATTCTTTAAAAGAATGTTAAACTTATCATGACAATTTTAAGGTACAAAACAATCTTTATTCATATTTTGTAATGCTTGTTTCTACAAATAAACAAAACACATTCCCCAACTGTTATAGTTATTGGAGACTGTAAATATCTACATGTATATTACTATCAACAAACAATGTATTGTTATGTCTGCATTTCAGTGTACTCAAAAATCTATTACATTTTTGTTTATTGTGGACACTGCATTGTAGAAATGTGTTGATAAAGATAGGTTTGTCATTTGGTGGGTGTGGGTCTATGTGTGAGTGTGTGTGTGTGTGTGTGTGTGTGAGAGTGTGTGTATGTGTGAGACTCCACTTAACCAACAATATGATCTTGTGTGAAAATGTGTGTGTGTGTGACTTCAATTCACCAAAATTATTCTGATCTTCCCAGCCAAACCTGTTACACTCATCGTGGAATCAATGGCCATTGAACTTTGTTTTCAATGCCGAAATCAATCAGATCGGAGGTAGGGTGGGGGAGGGGGGAGAGGGTTACCATATTGTATTCTCCTGCATGTCTTCCCCCCTCCGTCCACCACCAAACAAATGACCATCCATTGTAACTAGATCAACGTAAAAAAAAAAACCACACGCTGCAGGTAAGGGATCTCAAACTCTCCAGCAAGGCCTCCGTGTCCATTGCAAGGAGTTCCAAGGAAAATTTGTTTTTTTTTATTATTATTAAAAACAAGAACAAATCCAAAGCCTGTCAAAACGACAACAATGGGTTCCTTTAAAAAAAATTCTCTAATAAGAGCTATTTTAAAAGTTTGGGAACCGTTGCTGTTGCAAGTCTAAATAAATGAACAACACGCTAATGCACTCAACTGTGTAAAACTGATACACTATGTTGTACACAATACTAAACTGATACACTATGTTGTACACAATAGTACCATCTTAGAAAATCAACGCACAAACTTTCTAATTGTAAGTATTCTTTTAATTTAGTTGCAAATCTAACATTTTTTTTAGTACTTTTGACAAGAACTCGTTTGTTTTGAAAAAAAAACTATGAAATATAAGCACACCCTGTAGCCCCCCCTCACCCACTCTCTCCTGTTAATCTTAGCCTTCCACCCCCACACCCTTCTTTTTTTAGAAGTCGCTATGAAGTAAAAGTTGACTGGACTATAAATTTTACTTTTACCTTGGATTGATCTGCTTTGAAGGCATCTACGACACTTTCATGATTTTTCCTTTATGCCTGTAATTCCCATGTGCAGTTGAGTACTGCCCATCGCTACCGCCGCTGTTTGTGTGTGGTGTGTGTGTGTGTGTATGTGTGTGTATTCTAACGTCTTTGTCTAATAGCACTGCTGGTAATGGCAACACAGGTATGTCGTCTGGCATTGACAACTCTGGCACAATACGTTGTATTGTTAGTTGATTGATGTCTGTACTTCCTGATTATTTTAAGAAAAATAAAATCTATGGTTAGTTATAGGTTAAACTTTTAATGACTGTTTATGTTGACTAAACGGTTTAACCAAATGAACGTTTGTTAAATTCATAAAATGAGATAAATAGTATATTTAGAATATTATTATAGTGTTATCATTATTTTAAGAGTAGGGTAATATTTAAAAAATAGTATATCTTAAATATTTATATTAAATGGTTGTATGGGAAATGTACTAACACTTGTTGATTGTTATATTGGTATCCTGATTTAATTACTTGATCAATATATTGGCAACATGAGTTCAATACTTTAAATGTTAGCTTTCAAATGCTTTGTAATTTCAATCTTGTGATGTTTGGTGTTGAGTACTGAAGTCGGAAAGCAATCACATATGGTATAGTGTGGAGTAGGATTCGATAATGGGCATGTTTGAGTTCAGCAGATTGCCAACAACATACAACACATTGTGCAACACATTGTACAGCACTTTACAATACAAAACTTTATATAACCCAAACACTGGAAATGTAAAAGCTGATATCCGGGAAGCCTTAATTCACAACTCTGGCTCGATGCCAACTTTTCGACAGGTAAAATTAAACTTCTGGACAAAAAAGTAAAACTTGATTCATGGAATTAATTCAGTGGAATATGTAGCATTGGCTGGAATAAATTGCAATGGCTTTTAGTAGACAGATGTATAATAAATAGCATTAATTAGCTAGAAATTATAAATAAAAGCTAGTAGTGAAAAATAAAACAGTTACACAGGTGATAATACATCTTTGGACTGTGTAAAATAAAAAAAAATCTTTCCATAAAAGTAACCAGTTTCAGGAAATGCATGTTTACTTATACACTATCAGACACTTAAATAAACACATACAAATATACTATCACACACCATCGGACATACAATCATATATCTAGGTACATACAGACGTACATCTAGGTACATACAGACATACATCTAGGTACATACAGACGTACATCTAGGTACATACAGACATACATCTAGGTACATACAGACATACATCTAGGTACATACAGACGTACATCTAGGTACATACAGACATACATCTAGGTACATACAGACGTACATCTAGGTACGTACAGACGTACATCTAGGTACATACAGACGTACATCTAGGTACATACAGAGTAATACAGACATACATCCAAGTACATACAAACATACGCCTACATCCATGCAAACATACGCCTACATCCATACAAACATACGCCTACATCCATACAAACAGAGTCGTTCATAGGTTTCTGGGGCGTACTAGGCCATGGGCGAAATACATCAACGGGGCCCCCTACACCAACAGATTTCAATTGTACTGGAAAGGGCCCAATGGAAAGGGGGGGCTTCAGCCGGTCATCTAGTTTGTCTACGCACAAGAGTAGCTCTGCCTTCAAACATAAACTAACGGACACAAACATACACCAACTCACGTAAATACAACCCCTCAATGACGAAAATATATCAATAACCGTACAATCACACATCTATCCCTGGCTAGTAGTCTCTAGTCCCTGATAGTTTATGGTCCACCCTAAGACAGAGTTCATGTTAATTATCTCCCATTGTTAGAATACCATCAGTAAAACCGACACTTACATTATGATTTATGTTTCAGATCGTATTTCCATATAGTTTTAATGAAATAGAAGGGAAGGGTGGGGGGGGGGAGAGGGGGTGGAGGGGGGTGGAAGAGTTTAGAGACCGACAAAAGATTATGGCCAGACATTGAATATCCAAGTATACATTATTTCTCTCTCACCTTGCAGTTATGTCACACAAGGGGAGAGCATTCATTCTAAATGCAGTCATGCCATTAAAGTTTAGGGACCTGACTGAAAATGGATCACGTACGTAGAGTTGCACCTGACGTTTCATTTTCTTCCAACATGTTTTTTTTTAAAAAAAAAATAACGTCACAGGTATGAACTGATCACGACCTTGAACATTGACCTTTCTAAACATAAACTTAACTGGTATCCAATGGAAACAAAAAATTTAAAAGAGATCTGCATAAATAACTACTAAAAGAACATAACCGTTATCAGCAGGTTGACCGCGAATCATACATACCTTCTCGTAATGCTGAAAGCGCTTTGTCAAACAACAAAGCTAAATGTGTTTATGATAGACATTTAATGGTGAGTATTGTCACATTTCATGACACGATTCTTGATGCAAAGAAAAAAAATATGTCTATAACATGGCACAATTATCCTGAATTTGTCAAAGTGCTATCACATAGTCATGCGAATACATGACATATTTATTGCAAATACAAACATTACATACTGTAGAATGAAGTTGGTGCATCTTGTGTGTGTCACATTGCCTCTAGAATGATTTAAGCTCATCTCGTGTGTGTCACATTGACTCTAGAATGTAGCTTGAGCATCTTGTGTGAGTCACATTGACTCTAGAATGATTTAAGCTCATCTCGTGTGTGTCACATTGACTCTAGAATGTAGCTTGAGCATCTTGTGTAAGTCACATTGACTCTAGAATGAAGCTGGTGCATCTTGTGTGAGTCACATTGACTCTAGAATGAAGCTGGTGCATCTTGTGTGAGTCACATTGAGTCTACCTTTAGAAGTTGTAGCACTGACATAGAAACACAAGACAATGTCCATCTAGGTGTAGCACTGACATAGAAACACAAGACAATGTCCATCCAGGTTGTCGTGGAACATAGTTCGGGGGCCGCACTCACAGTTACATAAAACAAAACATAAAAACGTATAAAGAGCAAACAACAAAGTTAGTAACAAAACAAAGCGAGTCATCAAAATCTTCGAGCCATTTGTGTCATTATAGTCAAATGACGAACTCGAGATAATGTTTGTGTGGGGGTGTGTTCATGTGCTTGCAACACAATTTATTTAATGTAGTCTTTTGGAGAATAAAAAAGTACTTTTACGGACTTGGGTGAATACAACTGAATGAAAATTGTATGAAAAGTTCGAGAAATTACCGGGTCGGTCAGTCCAAAGAATCGGTTTAGAGATAGTAAATCAATCTAAAATTGTCTGATTTAAGTGCACTAAAGAGTTTCTAGACGGAAGATCCCCGATGTATCTTGTCATCTATAATGAAACATTATTTTATAAACTGCTAGGTCCGGTACATAGTTAGAGAATACTTGGTTTTTTTCACTAAATCATTTTACAAACCTCAAGCAGAGATAGCGATATGTTTCACCAAAGTTCGTCACAATGAATTCGTTCGTCACCCACCCAATACCAACATGACAAATTAAACATGACAAATTAAACATGACAAATTAAACATCAGAACATGATAATTCCCATGTTGACTGCTTTCGGCTGACTTCATGAACACGACACACCACCAGTTACTGTTGACACGGTGGTTACCACGTCTGGACACCTTGATGGGTTAATTTATGCACGCGACGCCCATAACTGAGCAGTGAATTTGTAAATACGTTAACTCAAAACAACGTACACACAGACTTACAGACAGACGTACAGATCACCCAGGATTAATTTTCACTTTGTGAAGGTGGGTTGGCAGAACATAAATTTTAATTTTTCTAACTCCGGATTATTTTTCACTTTAGAAGGGGGAGTAACTATTTGAGAAGGAGGAGTAACTATTTGAGATGTTTTGTTTTTTTGTTTTTGTACCTAGTTGAAGGTAAATGTTTATTTCGTCTGACTATAACGTCTTCGTCTGACTATAACATCTTCGTCTGACTATTACGTCTTCATCTGACTATAACATCTTCGTCTGACTATAACATCTTCGTCTGACTATAACGTCTTCATCTGGCTATAACGTCTTCATCTGACTAAAACACCTTCATCTGACTGTAACGTCTTCGTCTGACTATAACATCTTCGTCTGACTATAACATCTTCGTCTGACTATAACGTCCTCATCTGGCTATAACGTCTTCATCTGGCTATAACGTCTTCATCTGGCTATAACATCTTCGTCTGACTATAACGTCTTCATCTGACTATAACATCTTCGTCTGACTATATTATCTTCGTCTGACTAAAACGTCTTCATCTGACTATAACATCTTCGTCTGACTATAATGTCTTCATCTGGCTATAACGTCTTCATCTGACTATAACACCTTTATCTGACTGTAACGTCTTCGTCTGACTATAACATCTTCATCTGGCTATAACGTCTTCATCTGACTCGTCTTCATCTTGCTATAACATCTTCATCTAGCTATAACATCTTCAACTGGCTATAACATCTTCATCTGGCTATAACATATAATGTAACTTAACAAGGGTAGCCTCTTTATGATATTTAGTTTTTAATAAAGTAAATAATGTTGTTTGCTTTTTATTACCTAAAAATATTTTTTTTTATTCTTTACAAGGTTTTATTTTGTTAAGACATTTCAGACACATTTTTTAAAACTTATTGGTGAGTCATGTTTGTGATACACACTGAATACATGCATATGGCTAGATTAGACACATAGTATCTAGTAGACATATAGTCCATATGCATAGACTAGATTAGACACTTAACCTAGGGTAGACACATAGACCATATTCAACAGACTATTACGACCTTGTAACATCGTGGAGAGATTAAAAACCAACAAAACCAAATACAATACAAGGCTAGATAATACCTATAGGCTAGACCAGGGGTCGGCAACCTACGGCTCGCGAGCCGCATGCGGCTCTTTCGATGTCAAATTGCGGCTCTTTCGATGTCAAATTGCGGCCTAATCAAATACCATAATATTGAAACAAAAATTTTAGTGGCTCTTAAAAAACTGAGAAAATTATAAATTATAACTTTTGGCTCTTCCGTCTCAAAAGGTTGCCGACCCCTGGGCTAGACGCATAGACTGGACACATAGATAGGAAACTCTGACATATAGGCCGGACTCAAAGACTGGACACATACAAGAATAAAAGAAGTATCTTCTTTAGAAATGATTGTACATGTTCTAGATTCACTAGTTATTAAAGTGTGACGCCACTCATTCCAAAAATAGCTAGCGGCACAACAGTGGTCCATGTCCATACTTTGAGAACCAACTTACATTAGCTAAATGAAAATGGGTCAAATAATCAAACGTCATTTCAAACCGTTAAGTCGGGTACTTTAAGAAGCAATTTTAAACAGAGGGATATGTTGGACAGCGTTCTTCTTTAAACGTCATCCGGTCATCCACATGTAATGGATACAATGATACTAACGACTGGAAACTAGACTTGACACACTAACATATAAACTAGACACAAAGACACACGGTCTTCAAATTCTATCCATGTATGCTTTTGCGTTGTTTTCCTTCTGCACTGATGTTATAGTACGTCCTTCAATACATTTTCGTTGTTAACGTCCATTAATAATTAATCTCGCAAACAAGTAACATATTAATGCAGAAAACTTCAAGGTTTCAAAGGGAAATTAAAAAAAAAAAATGCCTGAAACAGAATATTGTCAACAGAAAGTTGTCAACAGAAACCCAGTTAAGTTTATTATTAAGTTTGCTGACGTCTGATGCGTGAAAGTCATTGCTCAAGGAGACTTTAACCCCATCTCCCCCCCTCCACACCCCCCCCCCCGTTCTCAATGGGCAGAACATATACGTCAATGATAGGCCTGGTTGAAAGACTTTTTATGAAAAAAAAACAGTAAAACGTTTTGTACACATCTTAGTTATCATTGTTGGATTATGTTTAGTCAAATGTTTACACTAGTATCATTGTTGGATTATGTTTAGTCAAATGTTTACACTAGTATCATTGTTGTATTATGTTTAGTCAAATGTTTACACTAGTATCATTGTTGGATTATGTTTAGTCCAATGTTTACACTAGTATCATTGTTGGCCCATGTTTAGTCCAATGTTTACACTAGTATCACTGTTGGCCCATGTTTAGTCCAATGTTTACACTAGTATCATTGTTGGCCCATGTTTAGTCAAATGTTTACACTACTGGAGTCACCTACATCTTTTTCTTACGTCACATAACATAAATTGAACACTGGAAAAAATTAACTTGACAAGAAAAAAAAATGTTCTGTGATTGCCTTGCCCTGTTATTGCCTTGTCCTGTGATTGCCTTGTCCTGAGACAACCTTGTCCTGTGATTGGCCTGTATCTTTTTGTGGTTCTGTTTAATTTTCGCAATGATCAACACCTGCGCCCTCTACCGTTGGGACTAGAGATGGCACGCCTTTACATCATACGGCTTGAATCGTGTTTGTTTTTAAAATATTTCCTTATTTGACTTGATTTACACCCCCTCCCCCTCCCCTGGTTAAAAGTTTCAATGGTTATTAGATCAATCATAGTTAAACATAACTGTCTGCTGTACTGCTATTGAAGTCACTGTCTGCTGTACTGCTATTGAAGTCACTGTCTGCTGTACTGCTATTGAAGTCACTGTCTGCTGTACTGCTATTGAAGTCACTGTCTGCTGTACTGCTATTGAAGTCACTGTCTGCTGTACTGCTATTGAAGTCACTGTCTGCTGTACTGCTATTGAAGTCACTGTCTGCTGTACTGCTATTGAAGTCACTGTCTGCTGTACTGCTATTGAAGTCACTGTCTGCTGTACTGCTATTGAAGTCACTGTCTGCTGTACTGCTATTGAAGTCACTGTCTGCTGTACTGCTATTGAAGTCACTGTCTGCTGTACTGCTATTGAAGTCACTGTCTGCTGTACTGCTATTGAAGTCACTGTCTGCTGTACTGCTATTGAAGTCACTGTCTGCTGTACTGCTATTGAAGTCACTGTCTGCTGTACTGCTATTGAAGTCACTGTCTGCTGTACTGCTATTGAAGTCACTGTTAGTATAAGATGCTTACATATTGATCCTGTAAACATCATATGGGACATTTTTTGTGTGTAGTGCCATTCTTTCACCCCTCACTAAATCTGAGCTTATGCTGGGATGTGAACCTGTAGCACACAGCATGCGGCTCAAGCTTACAATCAAAGCATCCCCCTCCTCTCTCTCTCCCTCTCTCTCTCCTTCCCCCCCCCCTTTCCAATGTACTGTAAATAATTTATTTAACTATGTAACCACTTTAACAATATGTAAACCACCTGCAGCAATATGTAACCATCTGCAACAGTCTGTTACGACTTGTAGCATCGTGGAAAGATTACATACAAACCAACCAAACCAAAGACAATACAAGAATTTGATGAAGAACATTTCCAATTCAGTCGACATCAATTGTTCCAGGAATAGAAAAACAAACAAATGTTACCCGATTATCGAACCTGGATTGAGTTATGTCCCCCCCCCCCCGCACACCCACATTGCACTAAAAAAAATGTTCACAAAGGTGTCGCTTATTGTTTGACACAGTCATTGTGTCCATTTGTTCTATTAATGTGTGTATGTGTGTGTATGTGTATGTGTGTGTGCCCTACACATCTTCATCTACCAATCAAAATGAGCTTGAGAAGTGCCTAAGGGCAGCGGCGTAGCGTGGGTATCGGCCGCCCAGGACGGCAGACGATTTTGCCGCCCTCTCATTTAGGTATTTCAATTTAATCTATACATTTTTGCCGCCCCCCCCCTAAAAAGTAATACAAAGTGCCGCCCGGTGCGGACCGCACCCACCGCTCCCCCCCCCCCTAGGTACGCCACTGCAAGATGTCAATATGTCCTGCTGATGTTTCATGTGAGCAAGTTTCGAATTTCTCCAGCATCTCAAAGTTATGTGGTAGTCGTATAGTCATAGTCTTCATCTTAACATTTACTTCGATGTAAGGATAGTTGAGTAGGACTAACGGTGTCTATTGGATGTAAGGACTAGGACAGGGGTGGTCAAACTTTTTGAGTCGCTGGCCACACTGACCTGAACAGCGGACCGGGCGAACAGCAGATGGAGGAAGTGTTACCATGAGCTAATATAAATTAAAAGTTAATGTCACATCATAAAGGACTTGTGGTTTACTTCCCTCTAAAACAAGTGGCGAACCGAAGTAAACAGTCCTATGGACCGGAGTAAACAGTCCTATGGACCGGAGTAAACAGTCCTATGGGCCGGAGTAAACAGTCCTATGGGCCGGAGTAAACAGTCCTATGGACCGGAGTAAACAGTCCTAATGACCGGAGTAGACAGTCCTAATGACCGGAGTAAACAGTCCTATGGGCCGGAGTAAACAGTCATATGGACCGGAGTAAACAGTCCTAATGACCGGAGTAGACAGTCCTAATGACCGGAGTAAACAGTCCTAATGACCGGAGTAAACAGTCCTATGGACCGGAGTAAACAGTCCTAATGACCGGAGTAAACAGTCCTAATGACCGGAGTAGACAGTCCTAATGACCGGAGTAAACAATCCTATGGGCCGGAGTAAACAGTCATATGGACCGGAGTAAACAGTCCTAATGACCGGAGTAAACAGTCCTAATGACCGGAGTAAACGGTCCTAATGACCGGAGTAAACAGTCATATGGACCGGAGTAAACAGTCCTATGGGCCGGAGTAAACAGTCCTAATGACCGGAGTAAACAGTCCTATGGGCCGGAGTAAACAGTCCTATGGACCGGAGTAAACAGTCCTAATGACCGGAGTAAACAGTCCTAATGACCGGAGTAAACGGTCCTAATGACCGGAGTAAACAGTCATATGGACCGGAGTAAACAGTCCTATGGGCCGGAGTAAACAGTCCTATGGACCGGAGTAAACAGTCCTATGGGCCGGAGTAAACAGTCCTATGGGCCGGAGTAAACAGTCCTAATGACCGAAGTAAACAGTCCTATGGACCGGAGTAAACAGTCCTAATGACCGGAGTAGACAGTCCTAATGACCGGAGTAAACAGTCCTATGGGCCGGAGTAAACAGTCATATGGACCGGAGTAAACAGTCCTAATGACCGGAGTAGACAGTCCTAATGACCGGAGTAAACAGTCCTAATGACCGGAGTAAACAGTCCTATGGACCGGAGTAAACAGTCCTAATGACCGGAGTAAACAGTCCTAATGACCGGAGTAGACAGTCCTAATGACCGGAGTAAACAGTCCTATGGGCCGGAGTAAACAGTCATATGGACCGGAGTAAACAGTCCTAATGACCGGAGTAAACAGTCCTAATGACCGGAGTAAACGGTCCTAATGACCGGAGTAAACAGTCATATGGACCGGAGTAAACAGTCCTATGGGCCGGAGTAAACAGTCCTATGGACCGGAGTAAACAGTCCTAATGACCGGAGTAAACAGTCCTAATGACCGGAGTAAACGGTCCTAATGACCGGAGTAAACAGTCATATGGACCGGAGTAAACAGTCCTATGGGCCGGAGTAAACAGTCCTATGGACCGGAGTAAACAGTCCTATGGGCCGGAGTAAACAGTCCTATGGGCCGGAGTAAACAGTCCTAATGACCGAAGTAAACAGTCCTATGGACCGGAGTAAACAGTCCTAATGACCGGAGTAGACAGTCCTAATGACCGGAGTAAACAGTCCTATGGGCCGAAGTAAACAGTCCTATGTCCGGATTCAGTCATATCTCTGCAAGAAACTTAATTCTACAATATATCTTTGATAACATCAACACTTAGGGCGCAAAGTGAAACGCATGTACTCACAAATACGTCCCACACGCTCAAAAACGTGACCTACATGTAGATAAACATAAATACAAACATACATATCAGATGGCCTACATATATACAAACATAACTACAAACGTACATATCGCATGACCTACATACAAACAAATATAAATACAAACATACTTATCATATGACCTACATACTAACAAACATAAATACAAACATACATATCAGATGACCTACATACATACAAACATAACTACAAACATACTTATCATATGACCTACATACTAACAAACATAAATACAAACATACATATCAGATGACCTACATACATACAAACATAACTACAAACGTACTTATCACGTGCCCTAAATACATTAACACGTACATACAAACGTACATATCACGTGACCTACATACATACAAACATACATATCACAGGACCTACATACATATACTACAAACGTACTTATCACGTGGCCTACATACATATCTAAAAATATTCCACGTGACCGAGATATCTACCAGTCATGTGACTTGAGCGAGGAAATATTTGTAACCAACAGACCGTGAAGGTAAAGGACATATTTCGCCGCATCCAGCCAGTCTGTGGAAATGGCGCTTATCCATTATTTAAACAGATCTTTACACTTCAAATCCCTGGTCGGTCTAACAGAAAGGAAGGGAGGTGATAAATTTCTTAGCCAAAGGCACTACCATCTTGTCTTTAAAAAAAAAATCATCTTCCTTGACTATTCAGAAACCCCGCAGCAAATCTAGCCTCCAACCCCTCCTTCTACCCCCCCCCCCCAGTCCGTACTTTTTAGCAAGAACATTTATTTTTCTCTGCCCCATGTTAAAGAAACATAAAAGCATTAGTTTGTATTTCAATCCAAAGGCTGGCCTATTTTAAAATATCAACCAGGTAAGATGTTTATATATATATATATATATATATATATATATATATATATATATATATATATATATATATATATATATATATATATTAGCTGTATTAGTAGATTTGTGTCTTTTATTTTAGTGCTAACCTGTCAGACATAAAGACAGCCTAACCCAAGGACGGCCGGATTAAAGAGGGGGGGAACGGCAGAAAAATTCTTAAAAATCGAATAGCTTTAATTTTACGTTAAAAGCTACAAATTCTTACCTATTTGAATGTGATTAATTATTAAAACTTGTGCTACACGTTTTTCACGTTGATGTGTGTAGAATTTTTGTACATGGGATGAGGGGGGAGAGAGAGAGAGAGAGAGAGAGAGAGGGAGGAAAGGAAAGGACCAAAAGACTACTTTGCACCGATGCCTGATTTCTCTCCCGCGGTCCTGGACAAAAACCGACCATCTGCATTAGTCTTTTTGTCGACCAACTTCATTTCAGTATACGTGTACTTACAATTCTTAGTCCAGCTACACTTTGCTGGCTGTTGGCCAACACCGTGGGTAAAAGGTCGTCAATTTAATGAAGGGGGCCCACTTGATTGCTGCCCGTGGATCTCTAGGTGTGTATAGATATCCCATGTTTATTTACGAAAAGTGTTTTTGTTTTCATTTGATTATTTGTCGTAATGGGGCCTCATTCGAACTGATTGCCCCAGGGGGTAGAGGCTCATTGTTCAGCCCAGAGACTGTTCTGTAGTTGTGAATTACTTTAGGCTAATAGAGATATGTTGTCAACAGCACTGACCTACTGTGACACAGATATTACTGCATCCTGTATTTTCCTCACCTGTTTTCATATACTCCAGAACATTTAGAAAAAAATATTTGAAGCCAATATCAAAAGTAACAAGGAGGTGAGAGACTAGTCTAACATATTCATAAGAATGGCTCTGACATACCCTATCTAGCCTACAGCTCTGACATACCCTATCTAGCCTACAGCTCTGACATACCCTATCTAGCCTACAGCTCTGACATACCCTATCTAGCCTACAGCTCTGACATACCCTATCTAGCCTACAGCTCTGACATACCCTATCTAGCCTACAGTTCTGACATACCCTATCTAGCCTACAGTTCTGACATACACTATCTAGCCTACAGTTCTGACATACCCTATCTAGCCTACAGTTCTGACATACACTATCTAGCCTACAGTTCTGACATACCCTATCTAGCCTACAGTTCTGACATACACTATCTGGCCTACAGTTCTGACATACCCTATCTGGCCTACAGTTCTGACATACCCTATCTGGCCTACAGTTCTGACATACCCTATCTAGCCTACAGCTCTGACATACCCTATCTAGCCTACAGCTCTGACATACCCTATCTAGCCTACAGTTCTTACATACCCTATCTAGCCTACAGTTCTGACATACCCTATCTAGCCTACAGTTCTGACATACCCTATCTAGCGTACGGTTCTCACATACCCTATCTAGCCTGCAGTTCTGACATACCCTATCTAGCCTACAGCTCTGACATACCCTATCTAGCCTACAGTTCTGACATACCCTATCTAGCCTACAGTTCTGACATACCCTATCTAGCCTACAGTTCTGACATACCCTATCTAGCCTACAGTTCTGACATACCCTATCTAGCGTACAGTTCTCACATACCCTATCTAGCCTGCAGTTCTGACATACCCTATCTAGCCTACAGCTCTGACATACCCTATCTGGCCTACAGTTATGACATACCCTATCTAGCCTACAGCTCTGACATACCCTATCTAGCCTACAGCTCTGACATACCCTATCTAGCCTACAGTTCTTACATACCCTATCTAGCCTACAGTTCTTACATACCCTATCTAGCCTACAGTTCTGACATACCCTATCTGGCCTACAGTTCTGACATACACTATCTGGCCTACAGTTCTGACATACCCTATCTAGCCTACAGCTCTGACATACCCTATCTAGCCTACAGCTCTGACATACCCTATCTAGCCTACAGTTCTGACATACCCTATCTAGCCTACAGCTCTGACATACCCTATCTAGCCTGCAGTTCTGACATACCCTATCTAGCCTACAGCTCTGACATACCCTATCTAGTCTACAGCTCTGACATACCCTATCTAGCCTACAGTTCTGACATACCCTATCTAGCCTAAAGCTCTGACATACCCTATCTGGCCTACAGTTCTGACATACACTATCTGGCCTACAGTTCTGACATTCCCTATCTGGCCTACAGTTCTGACATACCCTATCTGGCCTACAGTTCTGACATACCCTATCTAGCCTACAGCTCTGACATACCCTATCTAGCCTACAGTTCTTACATACCCTATCTAGCCTACAGTTCTGACATACCCTATCTAGCCTACAGTTCTGACATACCCTATCTAGCCTGCAGTTCTGACATACCCTATCTAGCCTACAGCTCTGACATACCCTATCTAGTCTACAGCTCTGACATACCCTATCTAGCCTACAGTTCTGACATACACTATCTGGCCTACAGTTCTGACATACCCTATCTGGCCTACAGTTCTGACATACCCTATCTGGCCTACAGTTCTGACATACCCTATCTGGCCTACAGTTCTGTCATACCCTATCTGGCCTACAGTTCTGACATACCCTATCTGGCCTACAGTTATGACATACCCTATCTAGCCTACAGCTCTGACATACCCTATCTAGCCTACAGCTCTGACATACCCTATCTAGCCTACAGTTCTGACATACCCTATCTAGCATACAGTTCTGATGTACAATACCTAGCCTAAAGAGAACACAGACAATGCTCACGTTTTCATATTATTTTTAGAACACATGTTTTTTAGCACCACTCCCTACCCCCCCCACACACACACACCACACATATAATTTATTACCCACTCCGATTCCTTGCTTACCTTCAATTTATTTACCTATCGCCATTAATTAACATTTGAACATTAACAAGGCAGGTGACCTGCTAACATATTTTACAACGGAACCCATTAACAGTAGACGTGTTAATATCAGATTCAATGGACTGAACATTGAATGGGCTAAACTTTCTCTAAACTATCCGGTAAGTCTGCAATCTGTTAGTTTGTACGTATATCTCTTTGTATCTATCTATCTATCTATCTATCTATCTATCTATCTATCTATCTATCTATCTATCTATCTATCTATCTTTCTATCTATCTATCTATCTATCTATCTATCTATCTATCTATCTATCTATCTATCTATCTATCTATCTGTCTGTCTGTCTGTCTGTATATATGTCTATCTATCTATCTGTCTGTCTATCTGTCTGTTTGTCTTTCTGTCTATCTCTATCTATCTATATATCTACCTATATGCACGTCTGTCTTTCCGTCTGTAATATTGTCTATCTAAAAATATCAACAGTCTGTCTGATAGTTTGAATATGTATGTTTGTATGTTTATTTATCTATCGTCAATCTTTCGTTCTTTCTGTCTGTCTGTCTGTCTGACTGACTGTCTGTATACATAATTGGTTCTTACTACGCGCCCTAAATGTTCACAAACCAAGCTTTAAGTTTTATCCGACTAATCACATATATAAACAAATTACCCAATGCTAGTTCCTCTTTGAATGACATCATCCCAACCACGTGACAAAACACTTTCACCTAGTATCAGGACGCAACACACTCTGCGACTTCTGGTTCTGTAATGTTGGTTAAACATGTTGTCAACTAATGCCTCCCACAAAGTGACAAAAGTCACATTAACTTGACCTGGGATGGGATTCCCCTCCCCCACCTCCCCCCACCCCACCCACCCCCACACACCTATACATTTAAAGTCGTACCTCCTACAACGACAAGCCAGCGGATCAAAGACAAATATTTACCTTTGATTACGCATTGCTGTTTTTTTTTTGTTAATTAAAATATGACCTGTAGTTTACTCTTGTGCTATTCATTATGTCATATCACTGGTCTATGTAGTCACAGAAGAATAAACGAAATAACGCCAGATAGAATTAAACATTGACACACATAACCTCTTTTTTTTCCCTTATTCCTAAACAAAAGATAAAAGGATAATAATAAAACAGGGGGCGAAGATAAAAACGACTTAGCGAATGCCTTTGTTCAGATTGTCTGTTGGAATTAAATTGATTGAAGCGGCGATGTGTTTGTTTGTAGTCGGGACATTTTAGATTGTCAATCATTAGTTGAAAAATGTGGACAAGTTTGTTTCTGTTGTTGTTGCTGTTGTTGTTGTTGTTTTAGTTCTTTTGTCTATAAGGATGGTTCATTTGAATATCATAATACGAATTAATTAAACAATGTATAACAATGGACAAGAGTTCGCTTTGAAAAGATTTCGTTTTTACCAGCTTACAAACTATCTTTTCAAAGGTGTTATATAACATAATACTGCAAGGGGGGGGGGGGACAAAGTGCATCGCGATATGAAGTAAAAATTCCTTCATTTGTGTCCGAAATAGTTGTGTAATCAAATGAAACCAATGGCTTCCTTCTACTGTTGTCCAGGAGCTGTCGTTAGATATTGGACATCACGAGGAGGATGTGTCTTCAGTCTGTCATATCCAAGTACAGCTTTCTGTTCTGTACATGTATCTGCATAACTTATAAACATTAGTAGCAGGGGATTTCTTGTGATACCCCCCCCCGGGCCTTCCCCGATGCCCTCAGCCATGATAATACCCCCCCATCCCCCCCTCGTGATTTTTTTTACCAACCTTAAGCGATGGTGGTGGTGGAGGGTGTGTGTGTGTGGGGGGGGGGGAAGCAAATAGTCTTTAACCATATACCTTAGATTTACTAACATATTCTCTCTCGAGATACCGGTCTATCCCCTAGTCTGTCTGTGTAATGAGTATCTCTGATTCTAACAAAAAAAAAATAAATAGTTTAGAAAGATTATTATTGATTTCAGGATTAGGTCTCAATCTGTATTGTTTTGTAAAGAGGAGTGGGGGGGTTGAGGGTTGGAGTGGCTTGTTGTGTCCTGACATTTAAGTAAGCGAAACATTGTTGTTGAAAGATTCTCTGAATTACCCGTGTCTTGGAATGAATACGATACTTTGGACAGATAGAGAGAGGGGGGAGACGAAGAGAGAGAGAGAGAGAAAATGTGCCTTAAAGATAATTGCCTTTTTTTTTTTAGAAACGATGTGAATGATCCTAACTTGTCAAGCTAGTCCATCTTTCATCATACCCGCTGAATTCTCGCCCCTTAAGAGGAATAACGTCACAAGAGAAAATGAAATTCATTAAAAGAAAAACAAAAGTTGACAACGAAATATGCATTAGAACTGGTTTACAGCAATGGTTTACAGCATTGGTTTATAGCATTGGTTTACAGCATTGGTTTACAACATTGGTTTACACTTACCGCATCGGTTTACAGCATTTGTTTACAACATTGGTTTACAGAATGTGTTTACAACATTGGTTTACAGCATTGGTTTACAGCATTGGTTTACAGCATTGGTTTACAGAATGTGTTTACAACATTGGTTTACACTTACAGCATCGGTTTACAGCATTTGTTTACAGCATTGGTTTACACTTACAGCATCGGTTTACAGCATTTGTTTACAGCATTGGTTTACACTTACAGCATCGGTTTACAGCATTGATTAACACTTACAGCATCGGTTTACAGCATTGGTTTACAGCATTGGTTTACAACATTGGTTAACAACAATGATTTACTTCTGACATTGGTGTGATATGTTCCGTCATCAGTTCAATAGCCAGTCAGTCAGTTATTCTCTGTAATATGATGTTCACATTTGTGTCTGTCGTAGATTCTTCAGGCTGAAGTCTTTAGAAACGAGCAATATTAATAGATGGGTTTTCAAAATAGTTCTTAAACAACCTCTGAGGGAAATGGCCACACTGAAACAACCATGATCATCTGAGGTGGATAGCCACAATAAAACCACCTGGACAGGTTAACATAAGTAAACGTCCAAACTTTTAAATACAAACTGCACCTCCCCCCCCCGGGCCCATCTATCTGTTAAGTCACTAGGTGGCGCTTTGGCTGTAAGCTCGATCTTCTCCATGCTAAGGGTCAGGCCCGTAGCGTGCGGGGGGTGGGGGTTGCCCCCCCTGCGTTTTCTCTGGCCCCCCTCTGCTTATTTGCTCTACTTAGTAAAATGTATTACCTGGCCAACCTCTGCTATTGCCTAGCCCCTGTTGTAGAATGCCTGGCCCCTGCTGTAGAATTTTCAGGCTACGGGGCTGCAAAGGGTTCAAACCCTAGCCAGTGCAATCACCTACGTATGTCCCCCCCCCCCACTACTGCCTCCATAGCCGCTGCACACTTGGCAATGATGGGGGTGTAAATGGGTCACATAAACAATGTTCCATTAGTGTTGTTGTTTTTTTTTTTTTAAATAAAATGGATATACCGCTACTCCTTTTTTTTTTTTGTTAAGAATCGAAATAATCCCCCCCCCCCCGATTGTCTCATGTCTGTACTATGTGTACTTTTAACATCGTTGCCATTGGTATGAATTATGTAAGTGTCTTTGTAGATTCAATCTCGTGTCTATACAGTATTATACAGTAACATACAGTAAGCATATCAGTCATTGTGTAACATGTCATTCGCGATTGAATGTACTGCTAAGAAATTGATTCTAACGTCATTCAAAGAAGTATCTCTTTGTTTTATCTACTAATTCTATTTGACAAAGTACAGAACATCCCCCTCCTGCCACTCCCAAATCACCCCCCCCCCCAGTTCTCAGATAACATTCATTTATTTACTATTCTCAGTATCCAGCTCAAACATATAAAATAGTGTACCAAAGTTCAGTAAATAGCTTGGACAGTTCAATAGTGACGGAGATTGGGTTCTGATAATGGACTTTGTGTGTTTGTGTGTATGTGTGTGTGTGTGTTTGTGTGTGTGCGTGTAAGTTCGAGAGAACGAAATAATGATATTAACAAATTAATTTAGAACGAAAATGTCCTGAGATTGACATGTCATTCATCTTTTTAATCAAGTCAAAGTAGGGTGAGCTGACATTTGAAATTAGATTAAATCTCGACAATGTGTAGAATAAAGGAAATGACCATTTGCAACATACGTCATAACTGTTTAGTTGTTCTTAGTTTATTAGACGGATTAAACTAATGTCCATGCAAACTAATGTCCATGTAAACTAATGTCCATGTAAACTAATGTCCATGTAAACTAATGTCAATGCAAACTAATGTCCATGCAAACTAATGTCCATGTAAACTAATGTCCATGCAAACTAATGTCCATGTAAACTAATGTCCATGTAAACTAATGTCCATTCAAACTAATGTCCATGTAAACTAATGTCCATGTAAACTAATGTCCATGTAAACTAATATCCATGTAAACTAATGTCCATGCAAACTAATGTCCATGCAATCTAATATCCATGTAAACTAATGTCCATGTAAACTAATGTCCATGTAAACTAATGTCCATGTAAACTAATGCCCATGCAAACTAATGTCCATGTAAACTAATGTCCATGCAAACTAATGTCCATGCAAACTAAATGTCCATGCAAACTAATGTCCATGTAAACTAATGTCCATGTAAACTAATGTCCATGCAAACCAATTGTTAACGACCATAACTTAAAAACTGATGCATAATAATTCATGTTTTTTTTTTGTTCTTTTGTTTATTTTCTGTCTCAGTTTTCAAATATCATCGCTGTACACTTTCTGCACATTTAGTATCTTTCCAGAAAAAAAAAAATTACAATCGCAACCAGCGATGAATCGAATAATCTCACTCAAGTATATATATATATTTGATCATCAACTTGTTCTTGATAATAATTCATCCAAACCAACTTTAACTATTCCATTTCAAAACAAAATCGTCTATGTATGTCATATTATAGTGTTGGTACATATAATCTAGTGATATTGATTAATATACAACAGGAAATATTGTAAGCTGGAAGTCAATATGGAAGGCCCTTGACTAACGGTATAGCTCCCCCCCCCTTCTCGGTTTCAACAAAAGCTTAAAGGCCAAAACAAAATAATAATATTTTTTTGTTCATATTGAAATAGACAGGAGTGGGGCTTGGTACTCATCCGCCGCCGCCTCCTCTTTAACCATTATGCCACCGGAGCCCTATACCCTACCCCCCCCCCCCCAGACTAAAGGCTTGTGTATGTGCCTAGAATTTTGATATACTCAGGTGAGCCAAACCTAAATCACAGAACGTGAACTCATCCAAACTCAACCTTGGCCGCTGTCTATGTTAACCTCTACTCCTAACCATGTTTACCCCGCTCCCCCCCCACACACACACAGACACACGTTCTCTCTTTGAACACTCAGTTTATATTCGAGCTAAGGCTAAGAACCCGTGAGATCAAACTCACGCTGTATTCCTCAGCATAAAGGAACTGCCGATATCAGACCAATGGCCTGCAAGCTACCTGAATTGTCCGCCCTGTGGTCTACTAGCCCGCGGCTCTTTAATAACGCATGATCCAAGGTTTCCTGAACCTCCTTACAACGGTGGCACAGAAAATGGACATTTCCTCAACCTCCTTACAACGTTGGCACAGAAAATGGACATTTCCCCAACCTCCTTACAACGGTGGCACAGAAAAATCGACATTTCCTCAACCTCCTTACAACGGTGGCACAGAAAAATCGACATTTCCTCAACCTCCTTACAATAGTGGCACAGAAAATGGACATTTCCTCAACCTCCTTACAATGGTGGCACAGAAAATCGACATTTCCTCAACCTCCGAAAGTGCACACCTTGAGGACTATGCACAGTGCAAAACTGAGCAATTAGTTCCTGCACGACTCTCCTTAACCCCCTCCACGGATCAGATTTGGACGGCCGATCCAATTGACTACGGACATTTCTGCCCGTCACCAAATTGTCCCAAGCAGAGAAACGTTGACTGCGTTCAAACTCCCGGATGTTGGCACATGCCCCCCTCCCTCTCTCCACTGGGCTTCTTTCATCATCAACGATGTCCGTCCTTTCATTGAACGACCTCGCCAGTGCCGAACTTATGGATTTGGGGGCCCGGGGGCTTGGCCTCTTTAGGGGCCCCTGCATTTTGACATTCGAAACTATGGGCACGAGAAAATGTACTTAATATTTAATGTCAAAAAAAATTTTGGGGCCCCCCTCAAGCTGGGGCCCAGGGGGGACTTTCAAATTTGGACAACCCCCGTCTGCCCACCCTAGGTACGTCTCTGGACCTCGCTAGGAATCTACTGTACAGTCACCAATACAAAATGCAGAGACATTAGATCACCCCCCTGCACACACACACACACATACTAGAACAGAGGACACGACGAGCTTGTCACTGTTGGAACCAGAAGCACTCATTTAGTGGTGGGGTAGTAGGGGACGGGTGGTGGAAATAAGTGAAATAACACAACAGGCTCTCACCACATTGACAGATGTTATGTGACCCCCCCCCCGGCATCCACGTTACTTGTGTAATGGTCCTAATAGATGGCAAGTAAGACCATCAACGTACCGTTGTACTCTAATGAAGTTAAAGAGAGCAGACACTCTAATCGAAAATAGATTTATGTCGTATTTTGTGTTTCGATTTCAAAGAGGATAAAACTTCTTTAATTAGGTCGGAAAATCTCGGCATTAAATTGTAACATGTAACAAAAAGCCATAAACAAAAAAAAATTACAGCCTTTCAGTAAACAGGCAGTGGCCTCCAATGGGGGGGGGGGGGGGAAGCTATGCTCCGCGTACTTAACATGCCTTCTCTGATGGGTGGAGCTATGCCCCGCATTTTCGGATTAGGCCACCTCTGATAGGTGGAGCTATGCCACACTTACTGATAAGACCATTTCTATATACGTGCATTATACTTAAAACTTAAAAAAAAAGAGCCAAGCGAGCACATAACAAGATGGCATTGTGCGCATTTCATGAAATTACTGCAGGATTACGTGAATATATTACATTTCATTATGTACGCTTACTGTTGTTTGAACTGCGTGATGATTATTACATGCTCAGGGCATACAATCATTCTCATGAGATAATACATAACACGGTTCTAGTGATCAAACATCATCTTTCGAAAGCCTCTCATGATATCATCACAGGATAGCATCTTATTCAACATCCCATAATAGCATGCCACGACAGCATCCGTGTGTTTCATTCAGTGTACCTTGCTAGCTGTGGTGTAGCTCTGTCTAGTAATAACCCTGCCACATGTAAGACCGGTATATGTTATTGACCTAATGTTTAATATGGCTGTTTGAAGTGAATGTGGGTATCTCTCTCTCTCTCTCTCTCTCTCTCTCTCTCTCTATATATATATATATATATATATATATATATATATATATATATATATATAAACATTTCATTTTTTAACTGTTCTCGAACTCAATCATAGTACAGATATGTTGTCTTTCAGTAACGGTGATTGATAGTTTAGCTATGCGGGCAAATAATTATAAAGACGCTCAGTGGAATCTCGGCACTTGATAACATTTCAATGAACAAAAACAAAACAATGAAGTAGGTATTGGAGACGGCATGTTCAAGTCTGCATAACAAAAGTTCAATCAGCCAATAAGTAATCTAAACATTATACGCCAGCAGTTGCTGAAGTTTATCTATAAACGTCACAGATTTTGACAACAACAACAAAAAAAAAAGATTTAGAGAAACTTCCTTCCAAAACTCAATTTATCATTGCATTGAAAGGACGTGGTACTGCGAGGGTCAGGGTGCGAAGGGGGGGTGTGAGGAGGGGGTGGGAGCTATCAACAGTACTATTGCTGATAAGATTAAATGAAAGGGGAGTTGGGCGCTGTACCTGGTGGATATCTCTCTGTAATTACCTGCATGATATGACCGTGTTTTTTTTTTGCTCTGACTGTTTGCAAATATTTGATTGGTGAGTAGCCTCAGGCAAATTTCTGTTTTTTGTTGATGTTTATATGTAATGTGGATTTTTTTTTTAAATAGGAATTTTAGGGTTCTTTATTTTTGTCTTTCCATTTTACACCTATGATATATGTAAATCGGGTTCCCTGCCCACTAATACATTTCACTATTGTTTGAGTCACTCTTTATCAAGCCGGGCTGGGAGGCACCGCAATTTAAAGATGGACTCACTTTTTTATTTTGAAACATATTTAACACTTTCTAGGAGATTTTTTTTTATTTTATTAAGTAGGAGTATTTTGATCAAAATAAAATTATGGTAATTTTGAAGAGACGAATGTTTTCTTCGACGTAAGCATCAGATTTTACACCATGTTTCGGGACGTCATTTAGGCTGCAGGGTGACGTAACCTGAATAAAAATAGTAGATACACACAAAATATATATATATATATATATATATATATATATATATATATATATATATATTTACATATGTGTATACATATATGTTATTTATTTATTTTTGAATTCATACCTATTTTAATAAGCATCGCTCCCTGTAAATTGTTCATTCATTTATTTATATTTATCTAAAAGTGATTTCAATAATTAATAAGCCTGGTGTGAATTTATTATTATTAAAAAAAATACAGATTGTAGAGAAAGACCTGGGTATATAATATATATAATAATAATGATAATATATGTATGTATATATTTCCGTGTGTGCGCTCGTGCGTGCGTATGGTGTGTTTTATAAAATATGTATCGGCACTTCAAATTTGAAGAATTAACAGCAACTGTACATTTGGCTAAATGGTTAACAGCAGCTGTACATTTGGCTAAATGGTTAACAACAACTCTTCATTTGGCTAAATGGTTAACAACAACTGTACACTTGGCTAACTGGTTAACAACAACTCTACATTTGGCTAAATGGTTAACAACAACTCAACATTTGGTTAAATGGTTAACAACAACTCTTCATTTGGCTAAATGGTTAACAACAACTCTACATTTGGTTAAATGGTTAACAACAACTGTACATTTGGCTAACTGGTTAACAACAACTCTACATTTGGCTAACTGGTAAACAACAACTCTACATTTGGCTAAATGGTTAACAACAACTCTACATTTGGCTAACTGGTTAACAACAACTGTACATTTGGCTAAATGGTTAACAACAACTGTACACTTGGCTAACTGGTTAACAACAACTCTACATTTGGCTAACTGGTTAACAACAACTCTACATTTGGCTAACTGGTTAACAACAACTCTACATTTGGCTAAATGGTTAACAACAACTGTACTTTTATTAATTTCTGTTACTCATTACACAATACACATGGCTATTCATGTCTCACACTCTCTATCCATCCATCCATCCATCCATCCATCTAGCCATCTGTATGTCTTTCTGTCTCTATTTTCTATTCTCTTTCTCTGCTCCAACTAAATTAAACATCCGGAAATTTATTATTAAAATAAATAGATCGAAACCAACAAAACAATTTGTCACCCAGGGAAATTGCCGATGTTTGAGACATGTATAAACTTCATCGTACTGGAGAGTTCCATATACACTCCCTCCCCCCTCCCCCAGGTCATGGCGGTATAATCAAACATAACCCTCAGCTCCGGAGAATAATCAGACATAACCACCCTCAGCTCCGGGGCGTATAATAGGACTAGAGCCCCTCTAGGGACATGTTACATGGAACGGTTGGAAATGTTCTACCAACGGGTAGGATTCTGTTGCGTCATGCTGTTTTTCCCTGCTGTGTGATATGTGTATTGTGTATTTTCTAGATAAGTGATATGTAGGCCCTATATATATATATAACGTATGTTTGAAAGATGTTAGTGATCCAGTGTTGGGGGCCAGTCAAGTCTATTTATAGGAGTCGTGCACTTATTGGTCAATGGCATCACCAAGTAATACAGTACATATATATATATATATATATATATATATATATATATATATATATATATATATATATATATATTAAATTGCGAATGTTTCTGCAAAAGCTGCATAGCGCGCGGTGGTGAATGGGTACGCTAGGCCCTGGGTTGAGTATCAGATGTTTTGCTACATCTAGGGTACAGTCAAAACTCTTTTATCGCGTTGCCACCCTCAGGTTGACCTAAACCTCACTACCCTCCCCCCCCCACCCCAGAGTTCGCCACTAATTTGTGTTTGTGTGTGAGGATATATCGCTTAATACTTTCAGATGCAAATAAATACTTCAGCTATTATCTAAACTGCATTTATATTTGTTGTGGTCATTCTACTATATAATCTTAAAACTGACCATCAAAGGGAGGAAAAAAAACGGGGTTGGGGGGGAGTATCTGGTAAACTTTGCAAACCTTCATGCCCCGGCTACAGTGACCAATTTGGTCAGTATCCCGAGTAGTCGTTAGTGTATTGTCCATACCAACTGTATTAAAACTACTTTCTCATTCCTACTTCTTTGATGATACACCTACGAAAGGGGGGGGGGTGTTACCTACTGTTACCTTTAGCCATAAATGGGGAAGTGTGTGTAGATGGGGGGGGGGGTCATTTATCCTACTGGATCATTCTAATCTGTGGGTTCAATCCCGATGTATAGTCTCGAACTTTTTTCGTTCACCCCCACCATGTACACCGAGACGGATATTTGGAATTTCGATCAGTACATTTCTCATATGCCTCAAATCTTTACGATTCTGAACTTCAAAATGAAAAAAAAAAAACAACAATTCACCACACTTCAGTACAAAACAATGTGGCTTTCACAATCTGGCATGTCCATTGCAAATATTTTTTTTGATGTTTCTTTACCTCTTTATCAACATATCTCATTGTTTTTATGTTCGCATCATCTGTTATAGTCAAATGGTGTATCTATTGTTATAATCAAATGGTGTATCTATTATATTAGTCAAATGGAGTATCTATTGTTATAGTCAAATGGTGCATCTATTGTTATAGTCAAATGGTGTATCTATTTTTTTTAAAAAATGACCTGGCGCACCTTGGGGTCAACTGGTGACTTAAGTGCAAAGTTTATCTCTGTATCTAAAACATTCACGGCACCTCACTACCCCTGACTCCACCACCACCACCACCCCGAGCCCCCGGCTATGTCATTGTCATTTCATCGCATGCACGAGATCTGCGCCAAACTCCAGGGATCAGATTCTAATCACTTTGCGTCACTCAGTTCATTTGCCCGTTCAGGATGAATCCACTTGAAAATTACAATTTAAGTTCACGTCGAACAATATATTTTATTGTTCGACATTAACATGTATTTATTTGTGTACAGGTAGTATATAACCCGTGAAACCAACGATGCTTGAAAAATCACGAATTCGGCTAGCCGGCTGTTAAAATACATTAACCCGTATTATTAGACACACATAATATATTTAATTGTGTTTGTAGCCTCTTATAACCGGTTATTACAATGTTCGAATCCCATCATGAATGAAACCACAATGAGCATAAAAATGCGCTATTAAGCTAGTCCTGGAGTCTTGAATGTAATGGTATACTGAATGTGATGAGATGGATTTCTATGAGGTCAAAGTAAAGATAGTGAGACGGATGGCCTAGTGGTGTAGATACTTAACTGTCGACCTATGAGGTCAAAGTAAAGGTAGTGAGACGGATGGCCTAGTGGTGTAGATACTTAACTGTCGACCTATGAGGTCAAAGTAAAGATAGTGAGACGGATGGCCTAGTGGTGTAGATACTTAACTGTCAACCTGAAAGTCCTGGAGATCCTCAGTGAGAGCCACGAAATTTGTTTCTCTGTGAAATTCGGTGCTAAGTCGTCCTACAAGTCCACCCAGCTTTAAATGGGTCACCTGACTTTAAGTTGGGGAAGTAAAGGCGGCTGGTCGTTGTGCTAACCACACACAATCCCTTCATATGCCGAGGTTATAGAAACAGTTGAATTCTACACTTCTTCTGCCCCATATGATCCGTTAGGGCTAAAGGAACTTTACTCAGTAAAGATGAAATTATTTCACGATGATGTACCGAGCGTTTGTTTGAGGTCCCATCCACCACTGTAGTAGCCCCTATGGTCATGGAGGTGCCACGGTGGGCCATAGGTAGTTGTGGTCGGTAAGGGCAGCCCCGCCGAGAGGTGGGGGGTCGGGGGGGGTAAATGCCCAGGGACCCGGTGAGTTTTAGGGGCCCGGACTGAGCTAGCCAATCAACTTTTGAAAATATTATTATCAGTACGGGGGGGGGCCGTGACAGCCCTGCCCAGGGGCCCGAAATGTATGTCGGTGGGCCTGGGTAAGGGGCGTGGGGGGCTGTGAGTGACCGTCTTATGATCGTCGTAGGCGCTGTTGTCATGTGTGAATTAATGCAGGATAGATCGCAGCCTGAATGCGTACAATGAGACAACGGTAATGCACCATCCGAGCACCGGATAATAAATCACACAGAGAGCGCGCATCACTGTTTAAATAGTCCACTATCAATGTCTAAAGAAATGCCTCTAAATTGTGGAGTTGTTTTTTTTTGTTTATAATAGTGCAGCATCTAAATATTGATATACATTAGAGTAATACACGAATATGGTGGATTTCGGAAAAAATTAGTTTATATTATTGATACCATTTCTGTATAATTTATATTCTGCGCTCCGACCTATCTTGTGAAGCTATGACGTAGTTCATTGTGTAAATGAGGTCATTTCTTACACAATTTTACCAGCAGCGAGTCGAGAAACTAACAATGGTGTTTATTGTTTCATCCAGTGTATGTCTTACAGCCTTGAAAACTTGTCATGTGACTACGCTCCTTTAAAAAAAAAACAAATTCCTCTGTGAGTGTTTTAGACAGGGCATCTTTAACTGAAGGCCGGCCTCTTAAAAAAAATTGTCTTTCAAAAATAGCACCCCCCCCCCAAACCCCCGGGCATTTTTTTTTTCTGTACGCGTTGCACTAACAGCTTCATCAGTGTGACGTCACAGTACACCGCTATTAGCCACCCACCGACCCATCTCCCCCGTCCCTCAACAGTTTACAATTTCTTCGCCTTAGGGGAGAATATCCAGGATGACTAATTCCAATCATACAGCTTGAACGTGGAACGGCGGGGAGACGATTTCACCGTTCGGGAAACTCCGCCGGGGCGACAACTACCGACGCGGGCTTCGTCTGCTCATCCTTCTTGATACATTTGCACTTGTTGGAATAGACCAGTGGTTCTAAACATTTTCAACTAACGGACCTGTCCATCGCGCCATCTCCCCCCACCCCTCCTCTTCAGCCTCTTCTTTACTCCCGCCACCCTCTTGTTTACAATGAAGTCATAGAATGGAGCCGCTTAGTCCAAATGCTATGTTGTATGAACTAATTATTTCAAGGAATAGTATCGTTTGTATTAATGTATTTCTAGAATGACATCTTTATTAGATCAATCGGGAGCTCTTAGTACTTCCACTGACCTTAATATGTAACTGGAGTGTTCGCTGTTTTCTTTGATATTGTTAGTGAGCGGGAAGAAAAAGACGAGCGGCCATTTTACTGTGGTTTATACACTTCATTTGATCTGATAGGATTTGATGAATCTATTGTGGTCCCAGTCGTGTTTGTTTTTTTACACCGCTGTCCAAGTTAGAAGATGTTTCTGCTGGAAAATTTAATTTATCGATAGCTTTATATTCCCCAATGGATTTTTATTTTTTTATCTGTAAGTACCCTCCCCTGATTTAATTAAAAGGGAAATTAAAATTTAAATAAAAGTAAATACAGTATAATTTTTGATAAATTGAAATAATATAATTTTATTTTAAAAGAATGCTTTAAAATAATATTTCTGCTTGAGATATTGTTAACTTTGTTCATTTTTAAGCAACGAAATATATTGTTTTTAAAAATCAATTTTCTTTTATAGTATTTTAACTCATTAAAGCCATTTTAGGTACAAAATAATACATACATGTTCTTATATTTTAGCGGATTGAGTGCATGGTATAACATTCAAGAACAATACATCGATAAATTCCATTAAACCTCTCACAGTAAACAGTTCTTCCTCCATAACTTTCACTCACTAAGTCTGGACAGGTCGGGTACGGGGCGGCTATTTATAATTTTTTTCTTGCTTTTTGAAATACCGAAATGAGGCTCTGGTTGACTTTATGTGTGTCCATCTCTACCCCATGATGTCTCGTTATCATAATGTCTCTTTATCAATGTGTAAGAACGAGATCAGGTGTTTGTCGAGCTAAAATGGAGAGGTGTTGGGACTCTGGTAATTCTTCTATCCTTTACTTTATAGTGTATAGTATAAGGATCCTATACTTTATAGTGTATAGTATAAGGATCCTATACTTTATAGTGTATAGTATAAGGATCCTATACTTTATAGTGTATAGTATAAGGATCCTATACTTTATAGTGTATAGTATAAGTATCCTATACTTTATAGTATATGCTTGTGGTGGGAAGGGTGGATTACTTTAAGTAATGCGATACACTCTCTATGTCTTATAGATGAATAGACTAAAATTGTTACGGACGGGTGGCGCTAGTTGCTCATCCTAGATTCGCTCCATCACTCATTGATTGATAAGCACCGTTCAGTTGCCATGGAGTGTCTTCTTCTTCCCAGTTGCTGATCTCCAATCAGGCGTGTATCTGGAGTGTCATCGCCTGTAAATACAGAACCACGGCTCCGGTGAACTGATACAAAAAAAAATTGCATTTGTTGACCAGAAAGTAAGACCTGAAATAGTTATGTGCATTTCTTATTAAATGCATTTTCTTTAAATAAAAAAATGGGGGGGGGGGGGTAGGATTAAATATTTGTTCGTGCAATGTTGAAAATGTATAAGTTAACATTAAAGTCACTAAATGTAGACTACTGTAGTGTTGTTTTTGTCCCAGGTCATATTTTAGTTTCAGTTTTTATTTCGTTTTTTCTGTAATAATTTTAGTTTTAGTCTAGTTTTAGTCTTGCTTCTAATTTTAGTTTTAGTTTTAGTTCTCGTTGACGAAAAGTCAACATTTTCGTTAACGAAGGTTTTAGTTTTAGTTTTCGTGAACGAAAGCAACACTATACTTTAGTTTCAGTTTTTATTTCGTTTTTTCTGTAATAATTTCAGTTTTCGTCTAGTTTTAGTCTTGATTCTAATTTTAGTTTTAGTTTTAGTTCTCGTTGACGAAAAGTCAACATTTTCGTCAACGAAGGTTTTAGTTTTAGTTTTCGTCAACGAAAACAACACTAGACTACTGTTTGTGATGGAAAGTTATTTATCTAAATATACCTTTAGTTTAGTTACCTATGTATGTTGGGTCCGTCAAGGCACATGTGTCCTTTCTCTATTATTTGGGAGCAAAGCAGATCCTTCCTTAGGTTTTTTGGGGCACTATGCAACGACTTCCAGAGATGTATAGGGGTCACAGGTAAAAACTTCCAGAGATGTATAGGGGTCATAGGTAAAGACTTCCAGAGATGTATAGGGGTCACAGGTAAAAACTTCCAGAGATGTATAGGGGTCATAGGTAAAGACTTCCAGAGATGTATAGGGGTCATAGGTAAAGACTTCCAGAGATTATTAGGGGTCATAGGTAAAGACTTCCAGAGGTGTGTAGAGGTCATAGGCAAAGATACCATTCAGTGCCTTCACAGCACCAGATTCTATAGCAATGAATGCTTTCGAGATAGGTGTGTGTGGGGAGGGGGGAGAGACTTTGGCAGCTCTATTTGGGTGCCCTATACAAAACCCTTTTGTCATTTTTCTTGAAATGAAGTTTTACTGTTGAAGGATGGGGTATAGATTGTAACATTATTTGATGATCTATACAAACTATTGTGGTCCATGCCCCTACAGGGGAGAGGGGAGTCAAGCTGTTGTCTCCAGGTCCTACGAACTTTGAACTTTGTCGCTTTCCATAATCTGCTCCAAATAGACTTGACATTTTGGAAATGGGGGATAGGTACTGACATGGGTCAAAGTGTTCATCCCAGGTCTGTAGTTTGATCGATCTGTTATAGTTGTTGTTAAATTATTTGTCCACATTTATTTTTTTAGTACTCGTTACACTATATAGTAAACAATGGTTGATCTAGAAATATAAACACAGACAACATATGGTCTATTTACATAAAACCATAGATGTGTAAAATTCAGTCAAAAATATAAGGAAAAAAATTGTAGTAAATTTTATTTGGCTGTCAATGTCTCTAGAGTGTTATACTAGTAAGTAGGAACATTGTACCGAAGTAGAACAACTGGAGACATTAAGAGAAAAAACAAACAAACAACAATTGATGACGTAAAATGAATAACCTACACACGGCTGTGGCACACGGACTTTGTGTTCTTCTTCTTCTTCTCGCAAACTAGGAATTGAAGCACAATAGATTGCAGGTTCATTCTTCTGTGAAATAATAGACGATCTTTGGTCTAGATTTTTATTTGAAGAATATTTGAAACCAACATGTCAATATTAACCACGACTTGCTCCTTCTTTTCTGTAACAGTTTATTAAAAAAAAAAAACCTGAAGGTCAATATATTTGCTACTTATTTATGATGGAACTAGCTAATAGATAATGACGGTACACTTTTGTGTCTAAAGTCTAAATGAAACTGGTGTCGAAAAACTTAATTAAACTTGGTAAACAAAGTTACCCAAACTTTTGTTGTCTTTACGTCTCTAGTGATGAAAGGAGAATTTAGAAAACACAAATAAAAAAAAAATCCGGAAATACACAAATAACGTGACCCCATTACTAAGTCACAGTAATCGAACCGATGAATAAAGTGTGCGGCGTTATGTTGTCGTGGCTGTAGAGTGTCACCAGCAGGAAGTCGATAATGAATTCAATAAGAATCGTCCACTGGGATTGGAATCGATTCCAGTGAATTGTTATTGCGTCAATAATGGGCGCTATTCTGCGAGTGCTTCCAGCTCACTCGCTGAAACCACCAGTCCAAACCGTATCATGGGGGGACATGCGCACACAGGGTCGCGCTCGCTGATAGAATCACAGATATTGCAAAATTATGCTGAATAGATCACAGATTAAAAAAACAAAACAACAACTGTAACATTCAGAGAAATAGATATATTTATTTTACACAAAGTCATTTTATAAACTGTTTTTCTTACTTTCATATGCAGAGCCATTCTTATGTTTTCTGGGGGACCTAGTCAAAGGTAGATTTATGGGCCCACCCACGCAGAGGTACATGTGAGGGTATGCTCTTTGCTAATATTGGGCCCCTAAAATATCTTTGAAAATTAGTGCCCCATTTGACAACTCCAAAGTTTTAAAAAACATTTTAGACCGGAGACCTTGGTATCGATATCGTCTTTCTTTGTGGCTCGCGAAATGAAAAAGTCGACCCCCCCCCACACACACACACCCCACTCCTTCCTTTACAGGCAGCCGCCTTGTTCGCGTATCCATGAGAAGCAGGTTGTGTATGCGGTCAAAACGTCCGGTGGATAAAACATCTACTTGAATAAAACATCTGTTTGAAGTATTGTTAGGAGAAACATCAAATTGATAAAATACACTGTTTGAAGTATTGTTAGGAGAAACATCAAATTGATAAAATACACTGTTTGAAGTATTGTTAGGAGAAACATCAAATTGATAAAATACACTGTTTGAAGTATTGTTAGGGGAAACATCAAATTGATAAAATACACTGTGTGAAGTATTGTTAGGGGAAACATCAAATTGATAAAATACACTGTGTTAAGTATTGTTAGAGGAAACATCAAATTGATAAAATACACTGTTTTAAGTATTGTTAGAGGAAACATCAAATTGATAAAATACACTGTGTGAAGTATTGTTATTGGGAAAATGAAATTGATAAAATACACTGATTGAAGTATTTTTAGAGGAAACATCAAATTGATAAAATACACTGTGTTAAGTATTGTTAGAGGAAACATCAAATTGATAAAATACACTGTTTTAAGTATTGTTAGAGGAAACATCAAATTGATAAAATACACTGTGTGAAGTATTGTTATTGGGAAAATGAAATTGATAAAATACACTGATTGAAGTATTTTTAGAGGAAACATCAAATTGATAAAATACACTGTTTTAAGTATTGTTAGAGGAAACATCAAATTGATAAAATACACTGTGTGAAGTATTGTTATAGGGAAAATCAAATTGATAAAATACACTGATTGAAGTATTGTTAGAGGAAACATCAAATTGATAAAATACACTGTTTTAAGTATTGTTAGGGGAAACATCAAATTGATAAAATACACTGTGTTAAGTATTGTTAGAGGAAACATCAATTTGATAAAATACACTGTTTTAAGTATTGTTAGAGGAAACATCAAATTGATAAAATACACTGTGTGAAGTATTGTTATTGGGAAAATGAAATTGATAAAATACACTGATTGAAGTATTTTTAGAGGAAACATCAAGTTGATAAAATACGCTGTTTGAAGTATTGTTAGAGGAAACATAAAATTGATAAAATACAGTGTTTTAAGTATTGTTAGAGGAAACATCAAATTTATACAATACACTGTTTGAAGAAATATTGTTAGAGGAAACATCTAATTGATAAAATACGCTGTTAGAAGTATTATACATGAAACATATATGACGTATTAATGTGATAAATATTGTACAGGGAAACAATGGATAATTAATTGACCTGAAATTTAATCCAAATGTTTTATCTTGGCTAATTTGGAATGTAAAAAAAAAGGTAAAATATAGATAAAGAATAATTCTTACTTTTTTTTATTTGCTGTCAAGTTTAGATTGTTACTCATGCTGAACTCGTGCGCTTCTTTGGCAGATCAATATTTTAAAATAATTAAGTCTTATCTTACACACGCAGCATTGAATGACGTCATTCAACCAGATTAAATATATTTTATTTGTGTATATGCTAAGCCGATGCGTTGACACATTTTTTTTTAAATGTTTATTTATTCAGTTTTTGTGTGACCTTAATAAAAATCACAAGCTTACACATAATTGTGATGGGCAACTTGAATAACACGAGCAGAGAATAGCAGAAATATGTGTGGATAAATGTATGTTTATAAAAAATAAAAAAAAACATATTTATGGGAATTGAGGGTTAGGACTACTCATGTTATGAATGTATTTTTAGGGTTCGAAACCGTTCTCATGGGTGAGGTCAGCTCGGTGGCTAACACTGCTAAGTGGACTTGTGTTGAACATTGATTTCCCTGTAAAGAAAATGACAGTTCGGGGGTAGGGGTCAGAAGGCCATTCATTGTCAATACTTTAAGGGGGGCCCAATATTCTAAGGAAGCACTCTTTAAAGCTGTTTTCAATATTCCCCCCCTCACAACCCAACATATACCTCTGTACAGAGCCTACTAATGTATATTTCTCGAGGATGATGCAAATTTTACTTAGAACCTCCCCCCCCCCGCTTTTCTTCCCCTTTTCCAAAAAGAAAAAAACGGTCAGTATTTCTCTGCCAGAGATCAACCGGAAAGACAACTTGATTAAACAAAAAAAAAAACCACTCCTCAAACATCATGTTATACTTTTTGTTATAGTTTATATATATATATATATATATATATATATATATATATATATATATATATATATATATATATACTTATAAGACGCATTCGTTGTCTGTCTGTCTGTCTGTTCCCTTATAACTCATGGGGAAGGTTATAGGACAGGTTTCGTTTCTTATCGATGGGTAGTTTAATTGTAATTAATTATTTTTATTTTAGTATTTTACTATATTAAAGTAATCTCGACGGCGCCATAAATAAAATTCCTCTATGACGTCATTTCCCTATGATCGAATAGAACTTACGCGCTGGTGCTGTATTGTGCCTTTGTAATGCAAAGAATTGTTGATGTTTTTTCATGCTCTCTGATGTGTACAGTTTGAGGAAGGTAAAGGAATGAAGAAGGATTTTAGAAGAAGTGTGAAGCCATAATAATAAGTATATATATAGAGAGAGATAGGAGGGACGGAGAGAGAGATAAAGAGAGAGAGAGAGAGAGGGGGCAGGGGGGAGAGAGAAGAAAGGAGGGTAGGAGGGAGGGGGAGAGAGGAGGGAGGGGGGGTGGACAGGGGGGAGAAAAAGAAGGAGAGAGGGAGATGGGAGAGGGAGCAGGGGAAGAGAGAGAGAGAAAGGAAGGGAGGGAGAGAGGGGGTAGGGAGGGAGAGAGAGGGGAGGGAGGGGGAGAGGGAGGGAGAGAGATAAAAAGTGAGGGGGGCAGGGAGGGAGAGAGAGGGATGAGGGAGGGAGGAAGGGGGAGAGAGGGGAAGGGAGAGAGAGAGGTGGAAAGGGGAGGGAGGGAGAAAGGAGGGAGAGAGGGGTTAGGGAGGGGGAGAGAGGGGAGGGAAGGAGAGAGGGAGAGGATGGGAGAAATGGAAGGAAGAGATAAAGAGAAAGAGGGGGCAGGGAGGGAGAGAGAGGGAAGGAGGAGGGAGGAGGATTGACGGGGGAGAGAAGGAGATGGGAGAGGGAGCAGGGGGAGAGGGAAGAAAGGGAGATGGGAGAGGGACGGAGAGAGATTTGAGAGAGGGAAGGAGGGAGAAAGGGAGGGAGGGAAAGGGAGAGAGAGGAAGGGAGAGATGGGGTAGGGAGAAAACAGAAGGTAAACAGAAAACCTTATTTTAAACCCGGGCAAAGCCGGGTACTTGCAACTAGTCTCTATACTTATAAGACGCATTAGTTGTCTGTCTGTCTGTCTGTCTGTCTGTCTGTTCCCTTATAACTCAAGATCCAGAAAACCAAAAAACGTGAAATTCGTTACACATACACATAATTACTTGGGGAAGGTTATAGGACAGGTTTCGTTTCATCTCGATGGGTAGTTTAATTGTAATTAATTATTTTTATTCTAGTATTTTACTATATTAAAGTAATCTCGACGGCGCCATAGATAGAATTCCTCTTTGACGTCATTTCCCTATGACACATTTTTAAAAGAGGGGTAACTCCCGGAAACTCCAATTGTAAACATAATGAAATGAATAGTCATATCTATTTACCTATCGTTTTATGTATTTGGAAGATTAAAATTAAAGGTGCACTTTAATAAATCGAAATACGTTAATTAAAATGTTTCTGTGACATTATTAACATTATTAATACAATCTCAATGCGTAGTTTAATTGTAATTAATTATTTTAGTATTTTACTATATTAAAGTATCCACGGTATGGGATCGCCTTCACTATAAATAAAAATCCTCTGTGACGTCATTTCCCGTTTATTTAAGAAGCGTAATTTGACGTTTAATTGTACAGAGAGAGGGAGGGGGAGAGAGATAAAGAGAGAGTGAGCAGGGAGGGAGAGGGAAGAGGGGGCAGGGAGGGAGAGAGAAGGAGGGAGGAAGGGGAGGGGGAGAGAAGGAGGGAGGGAAAGGGAGAGGGGGGGTTGGAGAGAGAGGGAGAGAGAAAGGGATGGAAGGAAAGAGAAAGGAAGGGAGGGAGTAGGGAGGGAGGTAGAGGGGAGGGAGGGAGGGAGAGAGAGGGATGGAGAGAGAGAGATAAAGAAAGAGGGAGGGAGAGAGAGATAAAGAGAGAGGGGGCAGGGAGGGAGAGAGAGGAAATGAGGGAGGGAGGGGGAGGAAGAGAGGGAGACGGGAGAGGGAGAGAGGGAGAAAGGAAAGAGGGAGAGAGGGGGTAGGGAGAGAGAGAAAGGGGAGGGAAGGAGAGAGGGAGAGAGAGGATGGGAGAAATAGGAGGGAGTGAGAGATAAAGAGAGAGAAGGGGCAGGGAGGGAGAGAGGGGGAGGAGGAAGGGAGGAAGGTGGAGAGAGAGGGGACGGGGTGAGAGAAGGAGGGAGGGAGATAGGGAGAGAGAGTGAGATGGGAGAGTTAGGGAGGGAAGGAGAGAGAGGGAGGGAGAAAGGGAGGGAGGGAAAGAGAAAGGGAGAGAGGGGGTAGGTAGAAAACATTATCACAGCATACATCTAATGGATAAAAAAAAGTCAGCTGACTAAAAAAAATAGGAGATGATTTCCATTTTCTTTAAAATGTGATGTAATATCGTAAGAAACCGCACAGCTTTGTTTGCGTGTGCGTGTGTGTGTGTGTGATTTGTTTTCTTACATAGCAACATAAAATGAGCAACTTTGATTAAAAGAAAGGGCCGACCATCCATCAAAATCTAAAGTCTCGTGTCGTTTATTTCCCCTTGACTAAGTTCAATGCGGCCTTGGTTTGGTTTATCACCCCTACATGCTGGGTGAGCGATTTCCTGGTTTAAACGACTTCCAAGTTTCTGTTATAATGATTTTAAAAAAAAACGGAAATGAAAGAATTGCGATATGAACATGATGAGATAAAAACAAGTTGACATGAAAAATTAAAAACTGTTATATTATATGTATACATACACATTTATTGATAATGCTGATATTATAATTTTTTACTGATAAAAGTCAATATTTTAACAGAAGAGAGTGTGAATTTTCTGCCAGCTAGAGTTAGCAATTAGCTTCGAGTGATTGACTGTTGCTATGGGTACGTTGTTCTCACATAAAAACATTCGACTTTTTTATGGGTTTGAGATTATTACATCATGTGAAGTGAAGGTTTAAAATTTAGGCATTGAGTTGAGTGTACGATTATTTAAGCAGGTAAAATTTAGTCCTGTTCAGAAAGATTTCTTTATACGTGAAGTTTGTAAATGGATGTATATTCCTACAGTTGCGTAACGAATAACTTGGGTGGGGGGGAGAGAGAGAGAGAGAGAGACTCTTGCAAATACTTCACTGATGTCGTATTTTTTCATTGATTTTATAATAAATGTATTATAATTAAATATAGGACATTTTAATGTTGGATACAAAAACGTCTCATTAAATCTTATAACAAACAAACAGGAAGAAAGACTTCAAAGTAAGAACTATAATTGACCAACATCAGACGAGAATGATTTTACCACATCCGGAACAACGGCAAACCAAAAAGCTGGCATAAATTTGGAAAGGTCAAGGGGGGTGGGGGAAGAGATAGGGCTAGTCCAGGTTAAAAGAAATCAGACAGAAACAGCGCAATGAAGCTGATCTTACCATTTGAGGTCCTTGTGAAGAGACGTACAGATAGATAGATGTGGTCCATATGCCAAACAACCTGTTAGTGCCCCTACAGCAGGGTTTCTTGAACTTTTGTAATTCACGACCCCATTTATGATTGCGAGTTTCTTGACGACCCCATACAAATATAAAAGAAAAATAAATTAATATTTTACAAGTTAATAAACATTTTCTGTTAAATTGTATTTTTATCTCTCGCGACCCCAGAATTTAAACCCCATAGCTTAAGAAGCCCTGCCCTACAGCATTAGTCTTAATAGGAGTAAGCTCTAAAAGGGTGCCCCATTGTGATGGTTCTAAAAAGTCGCTTTGTTTACCTATTCAGATGAACTGCTCTGTGTAAAATGTTTAGATTTCTTTGATCGCGTGTAATATTCAGCCATAATGTTCTGGTTTTTTTTTTTTATGGAATATAATTAGAATATGCACATCCACTTTTTACCTTCAGATTTTTTTTGTCCCCGTTTTGTCTGTCTGTCTGTCTGTCATCACCCTAGATCTCAACAAACATAAGTCCTAGACCCATGATGTATATATCATTTTGTAGGTCTTGGCCTGCCAAGAAATGACTTTTTTCCATTTCGCGATCTGACCTCTCAGGGCCGTAACAGGGACTTATAAAGTACCGTTTTTTACTATATAAGCTATATTAATAATGGAGCGCCATATATCTCAGCAACCATAAGTCCTAGACCCATGATGTATATATCATTTTGTAGGTCTTGGCCTGCCATGTGTACATCAAAGGTTCATTTCGCGATAGGACCTCTGAGGGCCGGGCTTCAGGGCTCCTAAGGAGCTTATATATTATATATACACCTTGTACGTTCAATAACCCATTCATTTGGTGCGAAATACTGCAGCACGTAGTTTCACCAAGATTTATTAAGAAACTCATCAAATGAAATAGTAAGCTTGTGTTTTGAGTTTAATTGAAAGTATCAGAGCTATGCAACAATTGACGGAGTTTTCGGACGATTAAATGACTATAATTTCGAATGTTTTCAATTATGAGTCCTATTTCAGTAACCACAAACCACTTGTAGTTACATTTAAGAGACAATAATTTTTTTTCAAATATAAAGAAACGTCTTTATAATTTTTTTTTTTACAGATATATGCATTACACAATTGAATTTATAAACATTTCCAAAATGTACAAATATTTATTGAAAGATAACAAACGTACTGATACATAACACGAAAATGCGCTAACACGTCCTGTGTCCAGAATGGAACAGGCTTGATTGCTTGTTTTATTTAACCATCTAACATAGACGTCGACCAAAGTATAACTGTAATGTAGACCATTCGTACAGAATGATGGTATAACCAGAAATAATGAAAATGTTAAATCAAAAGGCAAGGTGTATATTTACACACAGCAGACATTGTGTAAGGAAGTTTGTAAATATGGTTGCTTGTATTTGTATAAATAAAGAGATGGACAAACAGAGAGAGAGAGAGAGAGAGAGAGAGGAAGAGAGAGAAAGATGAGGCGAGGGGTCTTGAAGGGATGGCAGAGAGAGAATGACTGTTTTGTTGAAGTATCAAAATCGAATCCAAAATCTAATTTCCTTATTTAGTCTAGACACGTGTATCGTGAGCTGTATGTGTATATATATATATTATTTTATTGCTCGAGTCGCTGCTATCAGATTGCCCTAATTATGTTTTACATGACTCTGTACCCACGTGACTTTTTCATGTGTGGTAGCGAAGGCTGAAAGGAGAGGGCGGAGGGGGGGGGGGACAGTGAGCAAAACGGTCGGATCTCTGGACTGACTTCCAAATGTCAACACAGCACTGAGTGCCACATGACGTTGTCGATAAATGACACAATCGGGGGGGGGGGGGGGAGGAAAACGTTGACTCGTACACTGCTTTGTCAGTCTGCTCATCACTGTCGCCTCCCCTCCCTCCCCCCCCCTTTCCATGTTGTTGTCATAAGACTTAGGGAGGGGGGGGAATGAGTGGAAGTATCTCTTGGCTACACTAAGTGGGTACATTTTGTGTTTGTTTTGAGGAGGTTGGCTGGAGAGGGTGGGGCTGATGAAGAATATGATGGTATCGTGGATGGTAAAGCAATTACTTTCGTTGTGTTACTTCCAGCGTAATATTACAACCGTGTACTGTGTTCTACTTGTAATATGACAGGCTGACAGCGTTGTCATTCGTTTTTTTTTTGTGTGAAGCCGTTGGTTCCACGCTTTTTACAATTAGTTCCGACTGTAGCCAGTAGGCCAGAGTGTTGGTCATTTAGTTTACAACGTTGGTCATTTAGTTTACAACGTTGGTCATTTAGTTTACAACGTTGTCATTAGTTGAAAAACGGGTTTTAGTAAGTTTTCACTGAGTTGTGCATCGGGGGGGGGGGCTAAAAATACTAGTTTTAATCATTGAATGTTCTAATTTTATAAAGTAATGGAATATTTTATACGGGATATAACCTGTCAGGGGTGGTTGCGGTGGTTTCTTTGATTTTATCTTGTTCATACAAAAGACACTGTTCCACAAACAATTCCAATAAAACGTGGAAGTCAATTTGGATTAAAACAATCAATACTACTTTAATTACAGAAACTATAAAGAATAGTTTATCATGTTACAGCTTCAATACATAATACCTCCTCCTAGCTCCTTCCTGATTCTACACCTTTCCCAAACTCAAATAAAACAAGTGTGTCAAAAACAATGATCTCTTTCCTTTTCTCGTCAACCGTCCGTGTCTCGTCCCTTTTTCCTCCCGTTCAATAACCGATTCATTAGGTGCGTCACCGTACTACAGGGAATTCCCTCTAACATCTACATTGATACAATAATTAATTGTCTGTCTATTTATCTATGTCTGCCTATGTCGGAATTCCCTCTAACATCTACATTGATACAATAATTAATTGTCTGTCTATTTATCTATGTCTGCCTATGTCCTTACATCACCTTTCCCTCTCGGTAAAAAAAATACGTACAAAGTACGCATTTTTTTTAAAATACAGAATTAACAATCATGTATTACAATTATATTACAAAAAAAAAAGTACCAAGTCCATATCAAATATGAATACAAAGTGTCACAAAAATACAAATCTAAATTTAAAAAAATCATGAACACATTTCTTCAATACTCATCGTCATAAGTATCATTAAAATTATCTCATATCTCTGTGTCTCAAAATATATCAAAACAAGTCTCTACCACAAATCTCATATATCAAATCTCAATAAAAAAAAAAATACATTGATTGTATGGTTTAGTCTCATCATGATCATTTTTTTTTTTCAAAACCAATGAAGGCAAATCTTTTACCACCTACAAAAGTAGGATCCTTCAGAGGTAAAGAAAATTAACCTAATGCCACATAAAAAAATACATTTAATTTTCCTTAATTGTGTGTATTAAAAAAAATTAAGTTAAATGTTTTTACAAAAACAATGAAGGCAGATTTTTTCCCAACTACAGTTATATGTAGGCTCCTTCAGAGTTAATGAAAAAAAAAATAACAACACCTTTCTCCCTCAAAATGGATATGAGCAAGAGAAAAATATGTATATATATATATATATATATATATATATATATATATATATATATATATATATGGGTAATTTTGGTGATTGTGGACAACGTAAAATATAATAAGGTACATACAGATTAAAGGGGAAAAACAAGAGCGACATCATGATATGAAGCAAACAATTATGCGAATATAATTATGTGATTACATTTGATATGCTAAATAATAATGTAATGAAATAAGAAGGCAACATTACAACAGCAATAAAAAAATCAATTGTTCAATGTGGTCAATGTGGTTGTTCAATTAATTAGTCTCGATAAAATGTCAGCCAGTATATTCTGTTTGCCTGGAATGGTTTCGATGACAAACTGATAGTCCTGCAGAATGAGCGACCATCTGATTAGTTTGGAGTTAGGGATCTGCTTCTTGTTTAACGCTGCCAGAGGCTTGTGATCTGTCACAATAGTGAACTTTTTCCCCAGTGGGTACTTGGCGAGTTTCGTTACAGCCCATACGATGGCGTAGCATTCTTTTTCGATGGTAGAGTAATTCATCTCTGCGTGGGTTAATTTCTTACTAATGTAAAGAACCGGATGATTTATCTTGCCGTGCCTTTGAAGTAGGCATGCTCCCAGGCCAGTACTGCAGGCATCGGTCGCCAGGATGAATGGGAGGGACATGTCTGGAAGTTTCAATATTGGTTCTTGTGAAAATTTCCGTTTTATGGTGTCGAGTGAGTGGTTGCACTCTTCCGTCCATATGACTTTGCTGGGTTGATTCTTCTTGGTTAGTTCTGTTAATGGTAGCATCATTTCTGCTAAATTCGGAATGAACTTCCTGTAGAAATTGATGAGTTCCAGTAGTGATCTGACCTCTTTCTTGGTTTGCGGTGGTCTGATATCCAATATTCTTGTTAGTGTTGAGGGTAACGGAGAAATCGTGCTAAATTCGACCATGTGGCCCAGGAACTCTATACGTCTTGCTCCAATCACCATTTTGGATGGCGAGATTGTTAGGTTGTGCTGACGCAAAAGCATTAAAATGTTGTCTACATCTGATAGATGTTCTGCTCAGTTGTTGCTAAATGTGCAAATGTCGTCCACAAATGCCACCACTCTTTCTTGTCCTCTCAACAGTTTCCTCATCATTCTTGAAAATGTTGCAGGGGCGTTCATGAGACCGAACGGCATGACATTCCACTGAAACAGTCCCAAGTGAGTTGCGAAGGCTGTTAGTTGGCGTGATTCTGGTGCGAGATTGATCTGCCAATACCCTCTGCTCAAGTCTAACTTGGTAAAGATACTTGCGTTGGCTAGATTGATAAATATATCTTCCATGTCTGGTAATGGTTCTGGATCAATTATTGTGACTTTGTTTAATCCTCGATAATCAACACAAAGGCGCATTTGTCCTGACTTCTTCTTCACTAAAACTATTGGCGCTGCATATGGTGAGTTGGACGTTTCTATTAATTTTAGTTTCAAGAGATTTGTAATTTCTTCCTCAACATGCTTCCTGTAATGCATCGGGGTTGTGTATGGTTTCTGCCTGATTGGTGTGTTAGATGTGAGGTTTACCTCGTGTTGTATTAGGTTAGTATTCCCTGGAACGTCAGTTATTATATCGTCATACTTGTTCATCATTGCCATAAATTTTATTTGAATATCTTGTGGCATATTACTGTCATATTTCACTGATTCTTTTGGATCTGCTGGAGCTGCTGGCATTACAATGTCTGGGAATTCATTGCAGCTGATAATAGCGGCTGTAACTGGGCTTTGAGACTGTACACTAGCAACTAGATGTTCACACCCAATTGGCGGAGTGTTAAATTTCCTCAGCAGATTAATATGCAATGTAGATTCTTTTTTATTCATGTCGATGACATAATCGACTTCAGTGACTTTCCGTAGTACACGATAAGGTCCCTGCCATGTCAGATGTCTCTTTGTATTATGAGGTAGTTTCACTAAAACAAGGTCATTCTCACTGAGAACTCTGAGGTGACGGTGTTCGTTTTTGTTGTCGTGTTGGTATTGGTTCGCTCTCTCTGTATTTAACGTAGCTTCTTGGCAGGCATATACTATGGCTTGTCTGGTATTTGTAACAATTTCGTAAGCTGACATTTTTATTTCTTTTGGTAGAAGTGATTCCTTGAAATTTGCTAGTGGGCTTGCAGGTTTGGCTCCGAATAGAAGCTCAAAAGGGGAGAATCCGGTTGGTGAGTGTGGGGTTTCTCGGTAAGCAAATAGCAGCATTGGGAGAGTTCTATCCCAGTTGTGCTTTTCTCTATCGACGAGCTTGTTTAACATGCTTTTAAGGGTCTTGTTAAATCGTTCACATGCCCCATTGGATTGGGGACGGTATGGAGTGGTGAAGTTTTGTCTTATTCCCAACAACCTTGTTAGTTGTGCGGTGACTTCAGCTTTAAACTGAGTGCCTCGGTCCGATAAGATAGTTTGGGGAAATCCATAAGTTGAGAATATTTTTACTAGTGCATAACCCACTGTTTCAGCTGATAAAAGTCTTAGAGGTACTGCTTCCGCCCATCTGGAACATAAGTCAATCATGGTTAGAATATAGCTGTGGCCCCTTGCTGACTGGTGTGCTAGAGGACCAATAATGTCTACAGCTACCTTCTGAAAAGGTAATGCTGGAATGTCCATTTTCTGTAATGTTGCTATGTGCTTGGAGCTAATACTGTTGACTCTCTGGCAGGTTGCGCATGTTTGCACAAACGTCGATACATCTTTTGACATGTTGGGCCAATAGAAATGCTGTTTTACCCTTTGTAGTGTCTTCCTCACCGCCATGTGACCGGAGAGTGGTAGTGAATGACATCGCAGTAGGATTGGAAGTCTGTAAATTTTGGGAACCACTAGCTGTCTTTCCCCGGTTGTGGGCATTATTCTTGTAAGGAGCTGATTTTTTAATTCAAAGTACGGTTGGTGTGGATTTCTGGCATTTGTCATCTTGAACAATGTTTTGATGGACTCGTCATTCATCTGTTGTACACGGAACTCATCAGGAGTCGGACTGAAATTTGGAACCTCCTGACCCTGTTCTTCGTCTTGACCGATTTCCGGATATCTTTTAGCCCTCGTTTGAATTAGAGCTATGGGTTTATCTGCTTCAATGTCAATATCCTCTTCAACATGTTGGTCCAGTGGAGTGTGTGGTATTTTCTGTCTTTCGCTGTTTACATTTGGACATGGTTTTCTGTATATGCCCTTTTGATTGATCCAGTGGAGAATTTGCTCCTTAGTGCAGTCTTGGATGTCTGGTAGGTTGCCAAGTATGATGTCAGCAACGGGATTGTCCATAACGGTCGCCATAACAGACCCTGATATGAAAGGTGTGTCGATATTAATTTGTGCTGTCGGAAATAGTTTCTGTGAGCCATCTGCGAGTGTTATTTCTTCCTCGAATGGTAGAAACTGTGTGGGTAAAACTAAACTTTTTCTCACCACTATATTGACTGCCCCTGTATCTCTGAGTAGTTCCGCTACACAGTTGTTGACCAGTGCTGGAAAGAATATGAGTTTACCTCGTGGGCTCAATACAGCGGCGACTGGCGTGTTGAGTCTGGTGGTTGGTCTGGATCTGCTCTCATTTCTTCTTGCCTGTAATGGGGATGGTAGTGAGCGGTGTCTACTGGTGTGATTATTTCTCCACCCTGTATATGATTGACAGACAGTATTTGTGTGTTGGTTTTGCGAGGTAGCATGGCAGTGCCGGGCGATGTGACCTGGTCTCCCGCATGTGTAACACGTCCTGGTCTCTGGTCTTTGCTGTCTGGGTGGCACACTGAGCCTTCTATAGCGTTGACTCGCTATTGCAGCAGTATATTGTGGTGAATCTGTCCTGCTGACTGGGAGATCGGGATGAGCATCACGAAATGTGTAGAGTTCCCTGATGAGTGCTGCCTCTGTTCTCACCTTTCTTTCTTGCCATTAAAAAAATTTCGGAAGGTAAACAAGATTTAAAACGAACACAAAACGATTCCCCGTTAAAGATTTCTTGTGGTGATTGCGTGCACGCTATCATTTTAACGTTGTTACTGTTGTGGCGTTCCTAAAAATAACAACATTTAAAATTGTAGGAGGCAAACAATCAAACAAATTTGGAATTTTAAAACTAAAAAAAAAAAATTCTGCTGTAAAAAAAAGCATTTGGGAGCCGTGGAGCCACCAGATTTTTTCGGCTCCGGCTCCAGCAAAAAGTAGCGGCTCCCGGCTCCTCGGCTCCGGCTCCGGCTCCGCAAGCCTGGTTAAAAGTCAGCAAGATTTTGAATCTGCTCCTTTTTTATCATTATAACAAAAGTTTGTGAACATATCATTATTGTCTGTTGAGCCATGAGTTAGATTATTCCTGTCTGTTGAGCCATGAGTTAGATTATTCCTGTCTGTTGAGCCATGAGTTAGATTTTTACTGTCTGTTGAGCCATGAGTTAGATTTTTCCTGTCTGTTGAGCCATGAGTTAGATTTTTTCCTGTCTGTTGAGCCATGAGTTAGATTATTCCTGTCTGTTGAGCCATAAGTTAGATTTCTTTCTGTCTGTTGAGATATGAGATTAACATTTGAATGAACGGGTATTAAGAATTAAAGACCTTGAATTAAAATGTTCCATAGCAGACATTAAAATGTAAGCATTAGTATTTCAAATTGACAATGACATCTTCGACTATACTTTGTCAGCATTATATTTTGTATGCATTGGGGTTTTTTTTTTTAATTTTCCATGCATGAATAGTGTTAAACAATACATTCGAGCACATTAATTTGGTGGAAATTGGTTTTGTTTAAGAAAAATATAGTGGGAAATTTAAATTTCAAATCAAAGTAGTTTGACGGTCTGCATACAAATGTGTGACAAGCCGTAGAATATTGTCAACAGCTTCATCTTAAGTCTGTGTGACAGTGTCCAAGAGAACACATTGAAAGACGGCACCCATCTGTCTACAGACTCGCGTTGTCTACATTGATATTGACCGACTCATTAGCTGTGTTTTAGCGCGTCATTAGAGACGTGGCTGGACCAACAAACAAGTCTTCAAGACACAAACAGTGTTGGTGGTGGTCTGTCCATGATCTATATTAACAGTGTGGGTGGTGGTCTGTCCATGGTCTATATTAACAGTGTTGGTGGTGGTCTGTCCATGGTCTATATAAGTGTGGGTGGTGGTCTGTCCATGATCTATATACGTGTGGGTGGTGGTCTGTCCATGATCTATATTAACAGTGTGGGTGGTGGTCTGTCCTTCGTCTATATAAGTGTGGGTGGTGGTCTGTCCATGGTCTATATTAACAGTGTGGGTGGTGGTCTGTCCTTGATCTATATAAGTGTGGGTGGTGGTCTGTCCATGGTCTATATTAACAGTGTGGGTGGTGGTCTGTCCTTGGTCTATATAAGTAAGGGTGGTGGTCTGTCCATGATCTATATTAACAGTGTTGGTGGTGGTCTGTCCATGGTCTATATAAGTGTGGGTGGTGGTCTGTCCATGATCTATATTAACAGTGTTGGTGGTGGTCTGTCCATGGTCTATATAAGTGTGAGTGGTGGTCTGTCCTTGGTCTATATAAGTGTGGGTGGTGGTCTGTCCATGATCTATATTAACAGTGTTGGTGGTGGTCTGTCCATGATCTATATTAACAGTGTTGGTGGTGGTCTGTCCATGGTTTATATAAGTGTGGGTGGTGGTCTGTCCTTGGTCTATATAAGTGTGGGTGGTGGTCTGTCCATGATCTATATTAACAGTGTTGGTGGTGGTCTGTCCATGTTCTATATTAACAGTGTGGGTGGTGGTCTGTCCATAGTCTATATAAGTGTGGGTGGTGGTCTGTCCATGGTCTATATTAACAGTGTGGGTGGTGGTCTGTCCATGGTCTATATTAACAGTGTGGGTGGTGGTCTGTCCTTGGTCTATATAAGTGTGGGTGGTGGTCTGTCCATGGTCTATATAAGTGTTGGTGGTGGTCTGTCCATGGTCTATATAAGTGTGGGTGGTGGTCTGTCCATGTTCTATATTAACAGTGTTGGTGGTGGTCTGTCCTTGGTCTATATAAGTGTGGGTGGTGGTCTGTCCATGATCTATATTAACAGTGTTGGTGGTGGTCTGTCCATGTTCTATATTAACAGTGTGGGTGGTGGTCTGTCCATGGTCTATATTAACAGTGTGGGTGGTGGTCTGTCCATGGTCTATATTAACAGTGTTGGTGGTGGTCTGTCCATGGTGTATATTAACAGTGGTGGTGGTGGTCTGTCCATAGTCTATATAAGTGTGGAAGGTGGTCTGTCCATGGTCTATATTAACAGTGTGGGTGGTGGTCTGTCCATGGTCTATATTAACAGTGTGGGTGGTGGTCTGTCCTTGGTCTATATAAGTGTGGGTGGTGGTCTGTCCATGGTCTATATAAGTGTTGGTGGTGGTCTGTCCATGGTCTATATAAGTGTGGGTGGTGGTCTGTCCTTGGTCTATATAAGTGTGGGTGGTGGTCTGTCCTTTGTCTATATAAGTGTGGGTGGTGGTCTGTCCATGCTCTATATAAGTGTGGGTGGTGGTCTGTCCATGGTCTATATAAGTGTGGGTGGTGGTCTGTCCATGATCTATATACGTGTGGGTGGTGGTCTGTCCATGATCTATATTAACAGTGTTGGAGGTGGTCTTCCATGGTCTATATAACTGTGGGTGGTGGTCTGTCCATGGTCTATATTAACAGTGTGGGTGGTGGTCTGTGCATGGTTTATATTAACAGTGTGGGTGGTGGTCTGTCCTTGGTCTATATAAGTGTGGGTGGTGGTCTGTCCTTGGTCTATATAAGTGTGTGTGGTGGTCTGTACATGTTCTATATTAACAGTGTGGGTGGTGGTCTGTCCATGGTCTATATTAACAGTGTGGGTGGTGGTCTGTCCATGGTCTATATTAACAGTGTTGGTGGTGGCCTGTCCATGGTGTATATTAACAGTGGTGGTGGTGGTCTGTCCATAGTCTATATAAGTGTGGGTGGTGGTCTGTCCATGGTCTATATTAACAGTGTGGGTTGTGGTCTGTCCATGGTCTATATTAACAGTGTGGGTGGTGGTCTGTCCTTGGTCTATATAAGTGTGGGTGGTGGTCTGTCCATGGTCTATATAAGTGTTGGTAGTGGTCTGTCCATGGTCTATATAAGTGTGGGTGGTGGTCTGTCCTTGGTCTATATAAGTGTGGGTGGTGGTCTGTCCTTGGTCTATATAAGTGTTGGTGGTGGTCTGTCCATGCTCTATATAAGTGTGGGTGGTGGTCTGTCCATGGTCTATATAAGTGTGGGTGGTGGTCTGTCCATGATCTATATACGTGTGGGTGGTGGTCTGTCCATGATCTATATTAACAGTGTTGGTGGTGGTCTTCCATGGTCTATATAACTGTGGGTGGTGGTCTGTCCATGGTCTATATTAACAGTGTGGGTGGTGGTCTGTGCATGGTTTATATTAACAGTGTGGGTGGTGGTCTGTCCTTGGTCTATATAAGTGTGGGTGGTGGTCTGTCCTTGGTCTATATAAGTGTGGGTGGTGGCCTGTACATGTTCTATATTAACAGTGTGGGTGGTGGTCTGTCCATGGTCTATATTAACAGTTTGGGTGGTGGTCTGTCCATAGTCTATATTAAGTGTGGGTGGTGGTCTGTCCATGGTCTATATTAACAGTGTGGGTGGTGGTCTGTCCTTGGTCTATATAAGTGTGGGTGGTGGTCTGTCCTTGGTCTATATAAGTGTGGGTGGTGGTCTGTACATGTTCTATATTAACAGTGTGGGTGGTGGTCTGTCCATGGTCTATATTAACAGTGTTGGTGGTGGTCTGTCCATGGTCTATATCAGTGTGGGTGGTGGTCTGTCCATGATCTATATACGTGTGGGTGGTGGTCTGTCCATGATCTATATTAACAGTGTGGGTGGTGGTCTGTCCTTGGTCTATATAAGTGTGGGTGGTGGTCTGTCCATGGTCTATATTAACAGTGTGGGTGGTGGTCTGTCCTTGATCTACATAAGTGTGGGTGGTGGTCTGTACATGGTCTATATTAACAGTGTGGGTGGTGGTCTGTCCTTGGTCTATATAAGTGTGGGTGGTGGTCTGTCCATGGTCTATATTAACAGTGTGGGTGGTGGTCTGTCCTTGATCTACATAAGTGTGGGTGGTGGTCTGTACATGGTCTATATTAACAGTGTGGGTGGTGGTCTGTCCTTGGTCTATATAAGTGTGGGTGGTGGTCTGTCCATGATCTATATTAACAGTGTTGGTGGTGGTCTGTCCATGGTCTATATAAGTGTGGGTGGTGGTCTGTCCATGATCTATATTAACAGTGTTGGTGGTGGTCTGTCCATGGTCTATATAAGTGTGGGTGGTGGTCTGTCCTTGGTCTATATAAGTGTGGGTGGTGGTCTGTCCATGATCTATATTAACAGTGTTGGTGGTGGTCTGTCCATGGTCTATATTAACAGTGTGGGTGGTGGTCTGTCCATAGTCTATATTAACAGTGTGGGTGGTGGTCTGTCCATGGTCTATATTAACAGTGTTGGTGGTGGTCTGTCCATAGTCTATATAAGTGTGGGTGGTGGTCTGTCCATGGTCTATATTAACAGTGTGGGTGGTGGTCTGTCCATGGTCTATATTAACAGTGTGGGTGGTGGTCTGTCCTTGGTCTATATAAGTGTGGGTGGTGGTCTGTCCATGGTCTATATAAGTGTGGGTGGTGGTCTGTCCTTGGTCTATATAAGTGTGGGTGGTGGTCTGTCCTTGGTCTATATAAGTGTGGGTGGTGGTCTGTACATGTTCTATATTAACAGTGTGGGTGGCGGTCTGTCCATGGTCTATATTAACAGTGTTGGTGGTGGTCTGTCCATGGTCTATATCAGTGTGGGTGGTGGTCTGTCCATGATCTATATACGTGTGGGTGGTGGTCTGTCCATGATCTATATTAACAGTGTGGGTGGTGGTCTGTCCTTGGTCTATATAAGTGTGGGTGGTGGTCTGTCCATGGTCTATATTAACAGTGTGGGTGGTGGTCTGTCCTTGATCTACATAAGTGTGGGTGGTGGTCTGTACATGGTCTATATTAACAGTGTGGGTGGTGGTCTGTCCTTGGTCTATATAAGTGTGGGTGGTGGTCTGTCCATGGTCTATATTAACAGTGTGGGTGGTGGTCTGTCCTTGATCTACATAAGTGTGGGTGGTGGTCTGTACATGGTCTATATTAACAGTGTGGGTGGTGGTCTGTCCTTGGTCTATATAAGTGTGGGTGGTGGTCTGTCCATGGTCTATATTAACAGTGTGGGTGGTGGTCTGTCCATGATCTATATTAACAGTGTGGGTGGTGGTCTGTTCTTGGTCTATATAAGTGTGGGTGGTGGTCTGTCCATGGTCTATATTAACAGTGTGGGTGGTGGTCTGTCCATGATCTATATTAACAGTGTTGGTGGTGGTCTGTCCATGGTCTATATAAGTGTGGGTGGTGGTCTGTCCATGATCTATATTAACAGTGTTGTTGGTGGTCTGTCCATGGTCTATATAAGTGTGGGTGGTGGTCTGTCCTTGGTCTATATAAGTGTGGGTGGTGGTCTGTCCATGATCTATATTAACAGTGTTGGTGGTGGTCTGTCCATGGTCTATATTAACAGTGTGGGTGGTGGTCTGTCCATAGTCTATATTAACAGTGTGGGTGGTGGTCTGTCCATGGTCTATATTAACAGTGTTGGTGGTGGTCTGTCCATAGTCTATATAAGTGTGGGTGGTGGTCTGTCCTTGGTCTATATAAGTGTGGGTGGTGGTCTGTCCTTGGTCTATATAAGTGTTGGTGGGGGTCTGTCCATGGTCTATATAAGTGTGGGTGGTGGTCTGTCCTTGGTCTATATAAGTGTGGGTGGTGGTCTGTCCTTGGTCTATATAAGTGTTGGTGGTGGTCTGTCCATGGTCTATATAAGTGTGGGTGGTGGTCTGTCCATGGTCTGTATAAGTGTGGGTGGTGGTCTGTCCATGGTCTATATACGTGTGGGTGGTGGTCTCTCCATGATCTATATTAACAGTGTTGGTGGTGGTCTTCCATGGTATATATAACTGTGGGTGGTGGTCTGTCCATGGTCTATATTAACAGTGTGGGTGGTGGTCTGTGCATGGTTTATATTAACAGTGTGGGTGGTGGTCTGTCCTTGGTCTATATAAGTGTGGGTGGTGGTCTGTACATGTTCTATATTAACAGTGTGGGTGGTGGTCTGTCCATGGTTTATATTAACAGTTTGGGTGGTGGTCTGTCCATAGTCTATTTTAAGTGTGGGTGGTGATCTGTCCATGGTTTATATTAACAGTGTGGGTGGTGGTCTGTCCTTGGTCTATAAAAGTGTGGGTGGTGGTCTGTCCTTGGTCTATATAAGTGTGGGTTGTGGTCTGTCCATGGTCTATATTAACAGTGTGGGTGGTGGTCTGTCCTTGGTCTATATAAGTGTGGGTGGTGGTCTGTCCTTGGTCTATATAAGTGTGGGTGGTGGTCTGTACATGTTCTATATTAACAGTGTGGGTGGTGGTCTGTCCATGGTCTATATTAACAGTGTGGGTGGTGGTCTGTCCATAGTCTATATTAAGTGTGGGTGGTGGTCTGTCCATGGTCTATATTAACAGTGTGGGTGGTGGTCTGTCCTTGGTCTATATAAGTGTGGGTGGTGGTCTGTCCTTGGTCTATATAAGTGTGGGTGGTGGTCTGTCCTTGGTCTATATAAGTGTGGGTGGTGGTCTGTCCATGATCTATATTAACAGTGCGGGTGGTGGTCTGTCCATGGTCTATATTAACAGTGTGGGTGGTGGTCTGTCCATGGTCTATATTAAAAGTGTGGGTGCTGGTCTGTCCATGGTCTTTATAAGTGTGGGTGATTGTCTGTACATGTTCTATATTAACAGTGTGGGTGGTGGTCTGTACATGTTCTATATTAACAGTGTGGGTGGTGGTCTGTCCATGGTCTATATTAAGTGTGGGTGGTGGTCTGTGCATGGTCTACATTTGCAGTGTGTTTGTATTTACCGTATCTGATAACAAGGTTCGGATTTTTATTAAAAAATCCGACTTTTCAGTTGTGTGGTTTATTTTATTCTTAAGCAATTGAAGCCATATTGCACTTAAGCTGAGCGTTATATGACAATAATTATTAATTATATAAAATCATATCTTTGTCTTTTTACGACGTTAGGACATATTGCATCTAAAATGCCTAATAATAAAGAATATTTTACTGTACTTGCTCTCACTTTTAATGCAATCAATAAACGCCAATGCTCAGAAAAATTATATTTCTCACTATTAATTCTTATAAATCATTTCAATGAGATCATGAAATATTAAAAACAAAACTTCAAAAGTCAAAACCAAACTTTTTCATACACATCACAAATGAATCATTATCAACACCAGAGGAGAGATAGAGAGGGAGAGAGACAGAGAGGGAGAGAGAGAGGGGGGAGAGAGAGAGAGAGGGAGTGAGGGAGGGAGGGAGGGAGGGAGAGAGGGAGGGCAGGCGCGTAGCCAGGATTATTGCATTGGGGAGGGGGGAAGAATTTTTTTTCGGCTGGACATGCCCCCCGGCCCCTCCCCATAATTCCGCCCCTGGTGGGGTAGAAGAAATGTTTAGGGGGGGGGGGCGAAGATTGAGGTGCGAAGCGCCGAAAGCTTGCGAACGGAGATGAGGGGTTTTGGGAGGAGACCTCAGTGAGTCCCCTCCCCAAGAAATTTGGTGCATTTTAGTACCGATTGTTCAGATATTAATTAGAAATATACAATTTTAACTACGTTTCAATAATGATGGCATGTTGCAGTTTTGTTAAAAATAATTTAAATAGTAAAGAGTTTTAATGATAAAAATTTATTGAGGCTGAGCAATCTCTGATTCCTGTTATAAATATATTGACCATTTGTTCTGCTACACAATTGCTACATAATAGATACCTGATTTATATCATTATACTGTTGGTTAAACTACAACCCGGGAAGAACGATAAAGATGCACGAATATAGCTTAGCTATTTGTGTGATATTTCTTATAAAATATTGAAAACAAAGAACAGATCTATCCATCAACAACAAATTGGCCAGTCGCAATTATTCAATTTAAAATAAAATTAATTCTGCTAAAAAGTAAATTTGCAAATTAAATAACATCACTCAGAAATCACGGAGTTTGTACTTTATTATTTTATTATAAATATGTATAAAAGTGAAGTCAGAAGTCAATATTATTTTATTAACTTATTTAAGTTGCTAGTTGTCCTCAGAAGATATCAATATATAAAACTATTACAAGGTTGCGAACAGGCCCATCGACAGAAATTTCGGGTCCCTGGGCAGGAATGACACGGGCCCCCGTGCTGATATTAATATTTTCAAAAGTTGATTGGCCAGCTCAGTCCGGGCCCCTAAAACAAAATTGAACAAAATGATTGATGTTTTATAGCTGTTATTATTAAAATTTTGTCAAAAAGCTCAAATCATGCACGGGGGGGGGGGCTCAGGTCATGAACGGGTGGTTGGGGGTTAGCCCCCTAGCCCCCTCTGGCTACGGGCCTGGACCAGAGTACCAATAAACTCCGATTTTATTCGGACCCCGTCCCAATAAAGTCTGATTGTTATTCGGACGCATGGCAAATATGCAGATAGCTTAGCTATACATAAACTTTATTATTGTTTTTTGTTTATTTTTTATAATTGTTTGAATTGTATGATTTAATCGTTACTCAGTGTCTAGGGTTTCACTAAGAGGACTCTGTATTATTATTTTTTTCGGGTTCCGTCTAATAAAGTTTAAATATAGCTAAGCTTAGTGCATATTTGCCATGGGTCCGAATAACAATCGAATTTTATTGGGACCCGGGTCCGAATAGCCACAGCCTTATAAATTTATCTGCTCTATTTCAGATATTCTGTTTATAATAAAATTGTTAAATAAAGAAAGCTACCATTTTGTTTTTAGTCTATTACAAATTCGCGGTCAAATAATACACGAAATGACGCGTTCTATTTGTCGCAGTAGTAAAAATTTATTTTTAAATGATTGATACATTTATTCTATGAAATAAAACTGTTTTAACAAAATAACATGCCATTAAAAAAATTTTGGAGGGTAAACAAGATTTAAAAGGAACACAAAACGATTCTCCATTAAAGATTTCTTGTGGTGATGTGCGTGTTACTGTTGTGGCGTTCGTAAAACATGACAACATTTCAAATTGTAGGAGGCAAACAATCAAACAAATGTGTAATTTTAAAGCTAGAAAAAAAATTCTGCTGTAAAAAAAAACATTTGGGAGCCGTGGAGCCGCCAGATTTTTTCGGCTCCGGCTCCAGCAAAAAGTAGAGAGTGGAGGTATATAGCACATGTAGTCACTGTTTAAACAAAATTAGATGTTACGGCGTGTACTGTGCACGGAATATCATGATCTGTTACTGTTTTTAATATTTATTTATTTTTATTCAAGTTAGATCTTAATGTAATTAAACTGAACGTTGTTTTCAGTTTTCAAGGGCTCAGATTTTTAGTATTTAGCATTCTAATGTAATTTAAACTATTTCGCTCTTGGTCTGAAAGCAATATGACAATTTGTATGTGATGAATAAAATCATATTTCAACCATTTTATAAGTAAGGGGAATATTTCATAAACAAAAAAAGAATAGTGAAAAGTATTATATTTCAGACGGATAATGCTTTTTTTAAGCGCAACTTATTCCTAGCTCAAAAATTTCCAATTTCCTGACACACAAACACACACAAAAGATTAATTTTCTTATGATTTACGTGTTTTCTGAAATCTCTCTTATTTATTTCACTAGCTGTACCCTTGCAAAACCTTTGCATACAGTCATATCCCATTAGACTTGATCGGTAGGCTAGGTTATTTTTTGGTTTCGGGCAGATCCGATTTTTTCATGTGATGGTATTTTAAACTGGAATACTGTTATTTTAATTCTTTACTTTCGATTTAACGCAGAGCCCTAATCGCTTTTATTTATATTTAATTGTTTTGTACAATTAAAAGGAAAACAAAGTTGTTGAGTTGTATCAATGGATACAAACAAAAGGTGACTTGGGGTTAAACGTTGTTTGTTGATTTTTACTATGACATGGCTTAAACATGTTTTACTCTTTTACTAAAAGTTTACACAATTATATTACTGTTAAGTGTTCTCCTTTCCTTTTTTATTATCTGAGTTATGCATTAGCCCAGACATTAACAAACCAAAGCCCGCGAACCAAATACGGTCTGTCATGTTTTTTTTATTCCACCCGCTCCCTGCTTACCTAGGCTTGTTTGTATCATTGACGTTATATTTGATTTATATTCGTTGATGTCCACACCCCCCCTCCCATCCAACCCCTCTATGTCCGGCCTCTGTGTCACATTTAAAAAAACAACAACAGCAATATGGCCCGCTTTTCAAAGGTCTAGTCGATATTTTGTTTACGGCTCATTTGAATTACTCACACAGAAACAGAGGCGTAGCGAGGGGGGGGGCAAGGCAACTTGCGCCCGGGGCATTTTACCTTTTTAATACCTTTTTAGCGCCCCCCATTCGAAAACCATATAATATTATATGTAAAATATACCATTTGGCGCCCCTGAACCTCGGCGCCCGGGGGACATATGTACCCCCCGCCCCCGCCCCCTCCCAGCCACGCCTCTGCACAGAAATAAATAATTTAAACGGAGAATATAACAAGGGTCTAATAAACGCAGATTTAGTCAGTCGATGGGCGGGAACGAGAAGGTCATAACACTAGGGTTAGTTGGTGGTAGTTGGTGGTAGTGGTAGTAGTAGTGGTGGTTGTGGTGGTTGTGGTGGTGAAACTTGCTCGATCAAATTGAAAAAAAAACATTTAAAAAAATTATTTAGATAGTTTAATTGTGAGATGTCTAGTTATATTTTAAATTTTGGGAAAAAGTGTAATTTTTGTGTTAAGACATTTCATCGTTATGTATCTTCCTTTGTGTGTAGACTTTTCATTATGTGTATTCCTTTGTGTGTAGACATTTCATTATGTGTCATCCAGACAAATAAAGTTGTTCTATGCAATGATTATATTATTATGTAAACATTATATCATTTACTTCAAGATGACTCTTGTGCGCTCACCGAATGCTGTAAGATGTTTGAAATGAAACCATTATATCGGATGAATTAAATTTAATTAAAAAATAAAATATTTTACCATGCTTTAGTTTTTAGTAGTCCTTAGCTTCAATTACCATAAATTATGTCTATATGTTATAATAATTATGTCTATATGTTATAATAATAATGTCTATATGTTATAATAATTATGTCTATATGTTATAATAATTATTTATATATGTTATAATAATTATTTATATATGTTATAATAATTATGTCTATATGTTATAATAATTGTATCTATATGTTATAATAATTGTATCTTTATGTTATAATAATTATGTCTATATGATATAATACTGTAATTATGTCCATATGTTAGAATAATTATGTCTATATGTTAGAATAATTATGTCCATATGTTAGAATAATTATGTCTATATGTTAGAATAATTATGTCTATATGTTTCAGTATCATACTTTAACGTCATCTATCGTGTGTTCACACGTCCCATTATTGTATTTCTTTCTATTCTCAGGTCGTAATTCTGTGGCGGCACATGAGAGCCCGTCTGAATGGCGACAGTTCGTTATCTATAAGGATCTTAATTGGGAGTGTACCACGTGATAACGTGATAGACCAATAGGCCGGCAGGAATATCTACACAGTTGCCAAGGGTAATGAATTCAACTGTTTTTTTTTTTACTTCTCGGGTTTCCCTTATCGATTATCTCCCCATCGGGCATTTTTTTAAAAAAAAAAAGATAAACAAAAAATATTGAAAAAGTTAAATATTGGAATTGTGTTAATAATTATACACCGTGTACAGGAATATATAAACAACACAGGTGGAGTAACTGTCGTTAGTGGCACCCGGGGCGTAATTTGACAATGCCTCACCATTCCATTGACAAGAAACACATGTGCGTAAGTATGATAGGTACGTCCCTTTGTCTACCCCCTTCCCAGTTATGCCACTATATAAAAACACACATAGTATATAACTGTATCGTTCTTATGTATTTGGGCACCTAGACACAGATTCTAGAGACAGAGGCGTAGCTAGGGGGCGGGGGTACATATGTCCCAGGGCGCCGAGGTTCAGGGGCGCCAAATGGTATATTCTACATATAATATTATATGGTTTTCGAACGGGGGAGGGCGCTAACAAGATATTAAAAAGGTAAAATGCCCCGGGCGCAAGTTGCCTTGCCTCCCTCGCTACGCTTCTGAATAGAGATTATACTGGCCCTAGACACAGATTCTATAGATTATACTAGCCCTAGACACAGATTCTAGAGATTATACTGGCCCTAGACACAGATTCTAGAGATTATACTGGCCCTAGACACAACTTTTAGAGATTATACTGGCCCTAGACACAGATTCTAGAGATTATACTGACCCTAGACACAACTTTTAGAGATTATACTGGCCCTAGACACAGATTCTAGAGATTATACTGGCCCTAGACATATTCTAGAGATTATACTGGCCCTAGACACAGATTCTAGAGATTATACTGGCCCTAGACACAACTTTTAGAGATTATACTGCCCCTAGACACAGATTCTAGAGATTATACTGGCCCTAGACACAGATTCTAGAGATTATACTGGCCCTAGACACAGATTCTAGAGATTAATTATACTGGCCGTAGACACAGATTCTAGAGATTAATTATACTGGCCGTAGACACAGATTCTAGAGTTGTGTGTTGGCCCTTGGCGAAAGTATCTATCCGACACCTATTATTGTCAAATTTATTAAGCAGTAGCGTAGTGAGGAGGGGCAAGGGGGCATCATGCCCCGGGCGCTATTCACAAAGGGGCGCTAAATGGTATGTTTTACACATACTATTATATGGTTTTCAAATGGGGGGGGGGCGCTAAAAAGGTATTGTTCTCCGGGCGCGAGTTAAGCTCGCTACTCCACTGTTATTAGGAATTCGTTCTTGAAAGGACCACATTTAACAATAAGGAGACCTGGACAGTCGCCTATTTTTTCCCCATCTACAATAACGGTTTTGTTGTACATTAGTATTATACATTATTGTGCGCGTAAATGAACCCAAGCTACGGGTGTAAAGCGTGAACCGAGTAATCATCAATACATATTTGCACTGTGTAGACGTTGCTTACGGCAATGTGTTGAACACACCTAATTGTGCTTTCTCCGTCTGCAAGTAACAAAAAAAAACAAATTGTATCACATGACAGTTTATTTATTGTTAAGCAGTTGTTTTTTTTCCCTAGACAATATTATTTTTTAGTACATTAGCTATAGGGTTTCACTGTTGCATAAACTTGGGTTTATATTTCTAATAATTTGCTTCATTTTTTTTTTAAATGTATACTTAGTTTAGTTGAGTTTTTTTAAAACATTAACTCTTGATGATCAACAAAATAAAAAAAAATCTATAATTCCTCGTATAACTCTTAGTTTTATAGTGCATGAGTATCAACTTACTTGACATAAATTGAGTTATTTCATTTATCTTTCTGCTTTTCTCCATAGGGAGACAAAAATATAATTGTTCTATCTGTTTAACGGTTAGGGACAAAAATTATAATTCATGAAACAACCAACCTTGTCTATAGACAGACGTCTCGTGGTATCAACGTTCTGAAATTTATTTTGGTTTTCAAAGTTGTTTATTTAAATATATATAAAAAAATGAATAGCACAGAATGTGTGGCTCCTAGCACAGAATGTGTAGCTCCTAACACAGAATGTGTGGCTCCTAGCACAGAATGTGTGGCTCCTAACACAGAATGTGTGGCTCCTAGCACAGAATGTGTAACTCCTAGCAACGAATGTGTGGCTCCTAACACAGAATGTGTGGCTCCTAACCAGGCCCTTAGCTGCTTGTTTGTTCTACTTAGTAAAATCTATTTCCTGCTTCCCTCCCCCGCTATTGCCTGGCCCCTGCTGTAGAATGCCTGGCCCCTGCTGTAGAATTTTCACGCTACGGGGCTGTTCCTAACAAAGAATGTGTGGCTCCTAACACAGAATGTGTGGCTCCTAATTCCACTAAGCAGACGTGACACGGATCCCTTTCATTCACCATCCCCCACAAAGGAAAGAATGTAATCTTTCCCTCATTCGGCTTATATTCCCTGATTCTAATTCCGTACGTAACTGACGTCATTAGCCCGTACTAGTGGAAAGATAACAATATCATTCAAGAACAAGTTCTAGAATTTCTCTTCATGCTGACACCTTTCTATAAAATGACGTAATCAACTTCTGTTTCCTTCTCTAGGCATGCACAATTGACCAATAAACTAAAGAAAACCTGGCATATGCCCTCTTATTTTGTTCTTTAAATAAATCCCCCCCCCACCCCGAAGTATTACTGCTAGCCAGTTGAACGGTAATTCCTCTGTGTAATGCCTTTCTATATGCTGCTCGCGTTGGCGAAGTTTGTCGATGTCTTCGGACTGGGAATGTATAGGTCAACATCGTTAACCAAGACTGTTGTGGCCGTGTTCTATGCTGGTTAGCGAGTCACACTATATTTGTCAATACTAGAACCCCCCCCCCACCCCACCCCCAACCCAGTACAACATGTAACATGTACTGTGTTTTCTAATTTAGTCTAGATCAGGGGGTGGGCTAACGTTTTGAATCGTGAGCCACAGTGGGTTCGTAAATTCGACTGTTGGGCCGGACCAGGAGCAGATAGATGGGGTGTAGACATGAGGTGATATAAATGTAAGGTAAACGTCATAACATAAAAGGCTGGGGGCTGGTGGGGGGCCCTGCTCCTCTCTGAAACTGGTGGCGGGCCGAATAAAAAAGTCATGATGGCCGGCCTAGGCCTGCGGGCCATAGTTTACCCATAGCTGGTCTACATTTCAGAACTTACCTACTTTTATGTTTATACTTCCATACAAATTAACTGATATTTTCTAAAGTAAATAGTAAATGTTACAGGTGCAGCATTATGTAATGTTACAGTTGGGTATTCTGGTAAGAGTCTCCTAGTACATTTTTAAATGTCCAGTAAGGAACTGCTCAAAAAATTATATATAGTTATTGATATCTGTTTTAGTAATATTCTCAAGCCTAGGGTAGGACGTAGAATTATAAACAAAATAAACAGTTAATGTACCCTAGTTGTTCTCCCTGACTTAATCTTTCTCTTTCGGCTGATGGTGATTAATCCGTTGACGATATCATAGTTACAAGTAACAATGACAGCTCGCACTGATATACTATTCTGTTTTACTTGAAATAATTACTCGCTTATTTGAGATTTGAGACAAAAAGAAGTATTCAAACAAATTGACAAACACGTCGGGAAAGGCTTTAAATTAATGAGCTAAATTAATTGACCTATTTGAACTTCACGTTTTTGTTCCTCTGTTACACGTTGAATTCTGAATCTAAACCCAATAAGAAAAAACATTTGTGAGTAACACTGATTAGAAAATAAATAAATCAACTAATAAATAACATCTCTTTGGGCACAGCTCTTGATGCAAAATCACTCAGTCAAATAATTGATAACTTCCTGATGACAATGAATTCAACAAGCCACAATTTCATGATCAGCATTTACCGAGTACGTTCAAGCTTATCAATCAAAATCTAAAATATGACTGTCTGTAATACATAACAATATCACCTATACAAATACTAGCTGCACCCCTGCAAAACCTTTCCATAGAGTTATATCCCCTTAGGCTTGATCGGTAGGCTAGGATATTTTTTGGTTTCGGGCAGATCCGATTTTTTCATGATTGTATTTTAAACTAGAATACTGTTGTATTAATTCTTTACTTTCGATTTAACACAGAACCCAAATCGCTTTTATATAAATATTATACATTGTAGATTAATTAGTTATGAATTCTTTTTTATTTAGCTCCTCACCTACCCCTTCCCTCCTTCTTTTATTATTTTTCTTTTTGGTTCGGACCTAATCCAACTGGAAGAAATATTTTGATTAAATACATTTGCTTGTAATTAGGAACAACCGTGATCATAGTATTGATTGACCGCTTTACTTTGCAATTTTTTTGTTTTTTTTTCTGTGCATGTTACTTCATCATTGTATTTTGTCTTAGTTGGCAACTTGTTATTTGTCATCTCAGTGCATTACAACGGTTGCTAGCAATGTGGTAGTGAGATATCCCTCATAATGCTGTTGTCAAGATCTCCCTCTTAATGCTGTTGTTAAGATATCCCTCATAATGATGTGTTAAGATATCCCTCATAATGCTGTGTTAAGATATCCCTGGCCTTTTGACTTTATATTTGGTACAAACATCTTCTGAATATTTTCACACTGACTTTTATAAACATTAATCGAGTAATGCCAACTGTGCAATGTGTTACTGTTACTGCTAATTTAAATTCTACACCAAAATCCACCACTTTCGTTAGCTTCCAGTGCTACTCTCTCTCTCTCTCTCCCGCTCTCTGGAAATACTCCTTGATGATTATTTCCCCTTTTTCATGTCGACATGTTATGGAAACTGTAGGCAATATTGTTCTACACATCACCGGTACGTCAATGCGAAAAGAACAGCCGCTACTCTTCCACGGCCTACAAAATGTCCGCAGTGCCCAGAATGGTATCGGTATTGACACAACGACAGAGATATCCCTTCAACATGCTGATCCGTCCACTCGATGAGATCGTTTCTGTTTGATTTCATCTTCCTCCAAATACTCGACCGTCTCATATGTCCCATTCCTTGACCAGATAATGAAACATTTCGATACTGGAGTCGATTCCCTTAGATCTGGGAAATCGATTCTTTCATTTTGTTTGATGCCGTGTACATGTGCATTGCAATTTATGTTGTTTGAATAATAAAGACGGACTCCGGATAGAAAGGTATCGCTGTTTAAATAAATTAATGGAGGGTGCGTGTAAGGTCGTGTCGTTAGTTTTGTTTCATTATGTAAACAGTGAGACACGAGCAGATCATATTTTAGATAAAAATACGGAAACAAGATTCATGCATAAAAAATTACTACTAAAAGCAAAATTTAACTGTTCAAGGATAATAATAATAATGTAGTAAAGACTGTATGCAGAGCCGGCCCCAGGCAATTTGACGCCCTAGGCAGTCAACTATTAGGACGCCCCCCCCCCCTTCTGCATGAACAGTAAAGAGTGGGAAATTGAAAACCAGTACAGACACCTAGAGCCATATTACAGGGAAGACATAAAAATTAAGATACGATATTTGCAACAGATGCTTTTGGGCCTCAAATAATTCATATGAAAATTGAGAGAATGAAGAGGAAACTCAAATGAAACCAAATTTTATTTAATAATTTAATAATTTTTGAAAGAATTTAGTAACTGTTAATGTAATAAAACTAATAAAATTTAGAACTAATTGTATCATTTAAAAAAATAAGAAGTATATCTATACAGTGCCTATAGTATGATATGACAAAAAATGCTAAAATTTAGTTCATGCAGTCTTGCTGTTACTATCATATGATTTAGGTGCATGTGTAGCCTAGTAAAAATGAGTCCAACTTCAAGTTCTTTGTCACTTTGTGTATTCTTAAGTTTATATTTTATATTTAACTCGTCTTGCTTTTGCTTCTGCAAATTCTTGAACAACTAATTCGAGGTCAATGTCTGCTGCAATTTCTTTTTCAATCGACAAAATTGAAAGACTAACCAAACGATTCTGAGTCATCGTCGTTCTCAGATAATGTTTTATGATTTTAAGTTTTGAAAAACTGCGTTCTCCTGATGCAACCGTTACTGGAAGTGTCAGCAAAATTCTCAATGCAACAGTCAAATTTGAAAAAATTTCGCATAATCCAGCTTTGCAGACATATTGCAGGAGTTGATATGGAGTAGTTATTCCTTCTCCTTCCGTCCGATGGGAAATACAGATAAGTTCATCACAGAGTTGTATAGCATCGATATCTTTACAATTGCCATGTGTTAATACTCTCTCTAAATCTTGGCATTTTTTTCAGTAAATTCTTTGGCAATTCTTTTGAAAGACTAATGATGTTATACAGAAATCCAAAATTAGAATTGTGATCATCCAGCTGATGAAACCGTTCTGCAACAGACTGTATAGCTGTATCCAAAACCGCAAAGAAAAACTTGATTATGAAATTTTCCTGTCGATTTATCACAGGTTCATCTGGTGATTCATAATTAAACAAACGCATCTGTTTCCGAACTCTTATTTCCTTGGTTGCTGGGAAAGTTGTGTTCTCCAAATCAATTTCTTTTGCTAATTCTTTAGCATCAGTAATGGCTTCCAAAAAACCTTCATCAGAACGCCATCTACGTAAAAATTCTTCAGTTTTCTTGAGTTGCTTGACTGCCTCTGATAAGTCAAAAGCTACACCTTGTAGCATTTTGCTAGTGACATTGACTTCATAAAGTACTTTGTACCATATAACAGCACCAACGAGAAATTTGAAATCCGATATTTTCACAGCAATCGCTTGAGCATCTGCTCGGGTTTTGGTTCCAGTAACGCCTTCCAAATTTTCGTCCTCTGACAGTGAAACTAATGCATCGTAAACTGGACCAAGTTCATACCGCAAAATACGCAAAGCAGCAACTCGGGTTTCCCATCTGGTTTCACTTAGTGGTTTAAATGTGAGTGAGGGCAACTGTTTCAAAAGAACATTCCACCTGTGAGTGGATCCAGCAAAAAATACATACACACTTTGAACAATTCCAAAAAAGTTTACTGCTTCAATGCAGCAATTGGCAGCATCGTTAACAACTAAATTTAAAGCGTGTGCATTACACGTAATGTAGAATGCGCGAGGATTAATATCAAGAATTTTACGCTGAACGCCATTATTCTTTCCACTCATTTTTGCGCCATTATCATATCCCTGTCCTCTTATATTTGAAAGAAGCAAACCATGTTTTTCAAGTGTCGTTCTCAAGATTTCAGCCATACCTGCACCAGTTGTGTTTTGTAACGGAATAAATTCTATGAAATGTTCGCGCACATCTACTCTTCCTTGCTGATTTTCATCTTTCTCTAACGTTGTGACAAATCGGATGACCAGCGTCATCTGCTCAACATGGCCTGCATCTGGGGTACCATCCAGTATTATTGAGAAATATTTTGCTTTTTTAGCACCAGCAACTATAATGTTTTGAACATGAGTTCCTAGTAAATTGATAAGTTCGTTTTGGATATTTTTGCCCAGGTAGTGAACAGACTTTAAACTGTCGGATGACTCACTTTCAATCCGTTTAAGATGATCTTTCATAACTGGGTCAAAAGTGACAATGTATTCTACAAACTTTAAAAAATTGCCATTGCTCATATCATATAATTTGTCTGATTTGCCACGAAATGCCAAATTTTGAGAAGCATGAACTCTTACCAAACCAAGGAGTCTATTAAGAACGGCCCTCCAGTGTTGAATTTCCTGCAACATAAGACGTTGGTTTATTGTATCGATACAATTACCTTCTCTAAGACGTGCTTCAATTTCTTTCCATTGCAAATATGTATCCATATGATGTACTGATTTTTCATGTGACGATAAAATATTTGATAAGTTTTTCCAATCATTACAACCGCTTGTTGCCAATGCAAATGAGAATTGAGATTTATAAAAGATTTTGCAACAGAAACAAAAGACTGAGTCTGTAGAAGTTGAGTAGACAAGCCAAGGTCGTGGCGATTCTTCGCCATTGTCAAGTTTACGCACATAATGTTTTGCATTAAATCTTCTGTTCATAGTTTCTGGAAACAAAGTTTGTTTTGTCTGCACTGGTCCTTTTATAACTAAAATAATCCGAGTCAAATCGGAGTTTTTAGGCCACAATGCAGGATCTTCAAAATTTAAGAGTTGTTGATTAACATTTGGAAAATCAAAATATGGAACTTGCTCAATTGTTTCTTTTTTGAAATTATGATCATCTCTATTTTCTAATGCTGTCTCTGTTTGGTGAAACCTTTACTTCTAATCTCATTTCTACTCCAGCAAAACCTTCAGAATAGGTTGCAAAACTAATATTTTTTATGGATACCAGTTACTATAGTATCTACATATGTGGATGATGTTGATTCTTGCATAGTTGCATGACTTTCACTTGTTTGGCTTGTTGATCTAGCAATTCCATCGTCACTTTCAATGTTTTTCTTTAGAAACTGTAGCAATGAGTCTTTATAAATGGATGCATTATTGTTGATTTGCTCAACGTAAGTAGTGCTATTCTTACCGGATACTATCGAGTGATCTAGTTAAAGTTCTTATTTTGAAATGTTGTTTAAATATATCGAATGAAACAAGTTTCGGCGAAGATTCATCTATCTTTAGAAAAGCAAAGTAATGAGTGCAAAGGTAAGATTCCTTAATAAATAAAAATAATATTTGCGTTACACATTGCTTGTTGATGCTTCTTGTAAGTTAGTGAGCGATAAAAGGAGTAAGTTCATCTGTGTCTGAACTACACGGTGGCAAGCAAAAGTAGGTCGTAGTTGCCTAGATTGGAACAGTGATGTTGCCTTGATTGGATTGATCCAATTTCAAACTTTCTTAAAAGACAACTCTCAACACTTCCTGGAGTAGCGGTTCCTGGATTTTTTTAACTGTTTATATAAGGTTATGAGTGTACTGTGTACACAGGCATAGCCTAATGATAAATAATTTTTTTTCATTTTTGAAAGTTCTTTCCTAAAATTTGGCGCCCCTAGCAATTTGGCGCCCTAGGCAGCTGCCTATGTCGCCTATGCCTAGAGCTGGCTCTGACTATATGAGTTTATAGTAGGCTAGCTTTTAGGGACCGATCATACAGTATATGACGCCAATAGCAGTCAACAATGAAACCTCCCACTTCATATTATGACGTGATAAAACAAACTTATGACCTCCCCTAACGTTTTATTTAATAGACTTCCTCTTCCCACATAAGTGTAAGCTAAAGAAATGTTCCATTCTGTAATTTTCGTATAAAAACATGGAACGGTTTAAATGAGATTAAATTCTGTTTAACATATTTTGTGAGTTGAATCGATTCATTAAATTAATACATTTTAAATCATCTGTGTCGCACCGAGTATAAAGAGATGCACTCCCAGACACACACATGGAAAATAGTTTGAAGACTTTCGGTGAAGTCGACGTATACACGCCATAGAGGGATTTACAGTGTTCTTCCTGTAGCTGTTACCTATCGCCGAGGACAGCGGGAGAGGGGCAGCAAAGGGAACTTCAAACCCATCGACCTTGTTTAGATGTAAGCTAATTGTGTACACTTTTAAAGTAATAAAGATTATTATCAAGTCATTAATATGTCTTCACCTGTGTGGATCTAATAATGTCGGGGATCAAACTGTTTAAAGTTGCAAAATTTATTACAGAAAGTTTTTGTCTTTTACCGTAAAACTTAACCACCTTTCAACTCCCGCTAATAATAATCAACTTTTTTCCACTCGTATTTGATTTTTAGTTCGCACATTTTATTTTTTAACAAGATTACTTTCACGCGGCGAGTTGTTTGCATCGATCGAGACTAAACTTCTTAACTGAACTATTGTTGTGTTTTAACTTCTTTGTGACACACACACACACACTCAAAAACACCACCAAAGTTAAGAAAGGTATCAAATTTCCTAAGTTTAACGATTTTCCCTCCTTGTGATACAACGTGAACATTGTAGTGATAAAAAGAAACCTATTCTCAAAGATTATCTTTGTTGTGTCTGAAATACGTTTCGTCTCATCAAAACAACTACCTGTCATTTAAATTAACTCGTAGAATGTTTTTCAACTTATTCTTTAACGTGTCTTTCTTTTCAACGACTTAAAAAAAGAGAATTTATAATTGTAAACAAAGGTTATTCAGAATTTCCTTTGTATAATGACAATTGTACAAAGAAGTGTTCAGCTTGAATTGCAACATTCGACTGTCTAACATCGGGTGCACATAAGCGCACAGCTACATGTTCAACATATTATACAATGGACAGTAATACATAGGGTGCACATAAGCGCACAGCTACATGTTCAACATATTATATAACAATGGACAGTAATACATAGGGTGCACATAAGCGTACAGCTACATGTTCAACATATTGTACAACATTGAACTATTTAGGGTTTGATGCACGAATTTTTTTGTTTTTGCAAAGGATGTATTACCACGGGATACTTAAGTAGGTGACTGGTCATTCCAGATGTTGAACCCGCAACCCACATCATGTAGAACGGGCTAGTACATGCAGGCCCCACTAACAATAAAAATAAAAGCTCCAACCAGGTGCCCTACTTTATCCCATTTTATATTTATTGCTCATAAACTTGCTGTACTTGAATACATTGGGTTTTAAATTTTTAGATTTTTTGGATTTGAAGATATTTTTCAAGCAATATATTTTATATAAATAATACAGCATGTCAAGTAGGACATGATTTACTGTATCTATGAATCTGTGTTGTATGTTTCGCTCAGAAATATGTACTGTCAGTTTTAGATTTAATCATTTGGAAAGGATTACGACTTTCATTAGAAAATAAAAGTTTTTTTCCAAACGTAATGTTTTACGCAAACATTTGGAGCCCCGGATATAGCTGAAATCAAAATAGAAAAGAAACAAGGCTACAAGTGTAAAATTGGAGGTTTTTTTATGGGCCCTTTAGAAATCGGTGCCTGGGGTACGCGCCCGGTGCACTTGCCATTAAATTCGCCCCTGACTAGAAGTAATATTGCATTATATAGAATTATCAACATATGCATTATATAAATTTTTAGATTTCCTGGTGGGATGCTGTCACGGGTTGTGACTAATCTGTCGAAACCATTCCCTTTGTTCAGACCCTTGACTACTCCAGCCACCCCCTAAATAACATTAATACATGTAGTATACAATGTATCGCAGTATAGTTCCCGTTCTCAAGTTCTCCACCCTTTTTACCCCACTCCCGTAATTGCGTCATAGACCAGGTGGTCAGCGAAACCTCCGCCGATGACCAGGACAGTAGGTGGCAGAGATACGTTACATTACACGGGGAATTCTCTCTGACCACTGGGCTCCTGTTCAAAGCAGACAAAGGGACGGATGTCCAGTTACTTTGTCTTTGTCGGTATGACGTACTTCTCCCCCCCCCCCATCTAGGCTCCACCCCCTGATTTGACAGAAACAGATATTATAATTGATTGGCTAAAGGTCACGTGGAAGAAAGTGTTTGAGTAATGTAAGATAGATTTATAGACATTCGACTGTGGGCTCTCTGAGGAGAGGGTCGATTGTTGTGTCTCTGAGAGAGAGAGAGAGGGAGACAGAGAGAGAGAGAAGGGTGATCTATCGAGAGAACGTCTCTTTGATTCTATTCATTGATACTGGATTAATCTTTGGCATTTTTGGATTACTTTTGCTTATGATTTTAAAGACCACCAGATCTCTGTTACGGACTGGTGTCTCTGTAAATAAATATATTTTGTCGCTGTACACACTTGTTGAATTGATCATCGTCACTTGTTGTACGTTTAATTGTTGGTGAGACTGTGTGTGGTAGAAACACAAATACAAATACGGGTCACCATTGAGTCAGCCCTCATACTCTTAGCAACAAGCCAAGGGCACCCTCATAGGGGTCCTCAACAGATGCCACTGAGGGTAGGCCTGGATTAGCCATTGGGCAAACAAGGCACGTACCTAGGACACCAAGCGGTTGGGGGGGGGCACATAATTTCTCAAGATAAATGTGTATATTGTCCCGGTAGTCGCGCGTAATCGACATGACATAAGCAAATCGCAAATGTAATATTGAATCGCACATTATTTAACCTTGGTCCCACAACCTGGTGGTAAAATTCCTCCCACACAGTTTTTTTGCTATTTTTCTTCCAGGTTTTTTTGTGCTATTTTTTTTTACTTTTTTTTTTAGGATATTTTTGCGACAAACGCACTTCCGTTTTAGTCTTATAATGAAAACAATTGTGAATTGTGCTAATTAGTCGAAGAGACATTGAATGACTGTACATTTTTATAACGGCTTAGAACTACTTCACATTTTAAAGATTTGAAGAAATAAAACCAGATGTGGATTATAAGTCAACTTTGACCCGTAATCGTAAACGAAAGACAGTGGTCATTGATGGTGATGCCCCTTAGGTATCTCTGAATGCCAGAGACAAATTTGGTATAACTGCTTTCTACGCCGTTATTGACAAACTTGAGACATAGATGAGTAGACGAGGACAGGTGTATAATGATATAGCAACCCGGTTTTCTTGTTTGATCGATGTATCACTAATATCTCAGTATTGTCAGGGCCGGATTTAGACCTGCTAAGGCCCTAATCTATTTGAGATATCGGGGCTATGTATAAATCCAGATATTATGTCAGTACCAAATATTAAGGTATATATGACAGTTTCTCACTCTGACAATTATTTTGGGACCTCCACAAGTTTTGTGCATCAAAATCTGAAAACAACACGTTCAGTCATACAGAAATATACAAAGTAATAGAGACAACATCGAGTGTGCTTTTCCAAATGTAGAAATCGCCTTGCGCATATTTTTAACATTAATGGTTATGAACTGTTCAACTGAGAGCTCTTTTTTTTTCTCAGTTGAAACGTACAAAAAATCCATGTAGATCGACAATGAAACAAGAAAGAGTTGATTACTTATCTCTGCTGATGATTGAGGCTGACTTGTTGCGCAAAATTAACTTTGATGATGAACTCAAAAACTTTTGCCTGACTTAAATCTAGAAAAAAAGAACTTTAAAATGTAAACGTGTGCTTTCTTTGACTTTCTTATCTATAAGTGTTAAAAAAGTTACAGTATTTTTGTTTATTATTATTACAAAATTTTATTACAGAAATACCTTATTGTAGGTTTTATATGAGTGATAGTAGTATAGACATATGTGTTAACAACTGTTTTTCTTTGTTAGTATTTTCACTGGTCTGGTGTTAACCGATTCATTGATTGTCTGATTGATTGTCTGATTGATTGCTCAGATGTCCTAATAAACCGACGCACATTAATGCCTGCACTTTCAACTTTTTTTTTTTAGTTTTTAGTTTTTTAGAAATCTATCGCCTTGAGGGAAGTTAGACATTATTATAAAATGGCATCATTAGCTTGTAGATTTTCAACTTTATACTTTTCCCAGCACATCGCAAGGGGATTGTAAAAAAAAAAAAGCGGGAGAAAAAAGCGGGAAGGATTTTACAAAAAAAAAGACATCAGACGACTTCTATTGGCGGAATAATATTACAGAAAAAAAATGATGATAATATTCATAGCGCCCGTTACCATGGTGACAGAAGAAAGAAAAATTAAGATATAATTGTCATGTTCGTAATTCTAGCTTATAGCTGTGTTATTTAAAAAAAATTGTCTTTTTTTATTATTACTTCGTAGCTTACTTTATTTTATTTTTATAATATTGTCAGAGAAGTTTTTATGGAGAGTCGTACAAGTCAACCGTTTAGCCCCCCAACCCCATTTTGTTTCCTGAGAAAACAAAGGCCTATTTCAGTATTAATTTTTATTTTATTCAGTGCCTAGGGTGTCCCCTGGTCTATAGTTTAGCCAAAGCCCCCCCCCCCGGGGTCAACCCGATGTCTCTGGAAGTCTCAACATAAGGTCCCCATAAGATCGGCCCTTATCTCAACACATGTGTGTTGTTGTTGTTGTTGTTTGACGTTGAGCTCGAATGGGGGCACTAGTTACTGAGATGACGTCAACATCGCTAGATATTTCTAGTTTTTCGTCAATCACATACCATAAAGTGTTAGAACAAATACAATGTATTCTCTCGAAGGCTATTGTCAGCGTGTCGATACCTACACACTTGTACACACGCTTTAAATCGATTTAGATCGATCAATGTACACACACATACACAAGCACACAGCTGTTTCCTGATATATTGATGTATTGCTAACTTTTGTATCACAAAATATCTCATCTTTATGAATGGTACAAAGCGCATTAAAATTTGTTAAGTTTTGAATATATTACTTATATAATTTCTAAATACACCATAAGTTAAACTCTGAATATATTACTTATATACATTTCTAAATACACCATAAGTTAAATTCTGAATATATTACTTATATATATTTCTAAATATACCATAAGTTAAACTCTAAATATATTACTTATATACATTTCTAAATACACCATAAGTATAGAGGTCTAAAAAACAATACATGAATATACGTCTTAATATTCTGAATCAATGGCACACTGAGCGTTTTCCTCTAGTTAGGTCGCGGCCGCCGACGGTCGAATGACCCCGAATAGCCTCAAGTTGTGTGCATGCATGGTCTAAAAACACTATTTGCACACAGACGCATACAATACGTACATGTAGGTCTAGATACATTACTCTGTACATTACACATACATATTTCTAAATGAACTATATAAAGGAAGGTGTAAATTTATTGCATAAATAGATACAAATACAATAAATATATAGAGGTATAATTACACTGTGTCTTAATTCGCCACATAAAGAGAGATCTAAATACACCGGAAATGGATGAACTTAATCTCTAAATATAATCTCTTTTAATAGGATTGATTTATGAATATTACGATTAATCCCATTCAAATAAAATCATTATACACATATTTTTTCTAAGTGTCACAAGTGTTGCCATTATATTTTTCTCGTATTTAAGTCAATACAGTGCAAACTTCATATGCTTGAACAAGGGTAGCTTCAAGTAGTACAACCCGAACACCTATGGTGGCCCCTTCTCTTTGGGGCACCGTTTGGTGGATATTGTCATGGGCCTGTGATAAGATAGCAGCTGCCCTTGCAATGAGAAGGGAATTGTACTTTCTTGAATTATTTCCCTTGTTTACATATTGTTTACATTTTGTTTTGTTCTTTGGCTATTGATTGTCAAATCACTATATCACCCCTCTTTTAAGAAATCAATGATTTGTGTGTTAAATCTTACATTACTTAAAGATATTGAATGCCAAAGCAAAATAATAATAGTAATAATCTTTAAACAGTTCTGTTATGGAGCCCTGTAGAACAAATGTGTATCATGCGATTACAATGGGGAGATAAATCGATGTATCTCACCATCTGTGACTGGAGGATTAGAGTTAAGGGAAATGGTAATCATGACCCTAGGAGCGCGGTGAATAAAAAAAAATAACTGGTGTTTTAATAAATATATATCGTATTATATAGGTCAGTGGCTCTCAAACTGTGAATCGCGACCCGATGGTGCGACAAACTTCAAGGGGGGTGGGGGGTGGGGAGTCGCGAAAAAAAAATTAAATTGATATATAGTTTTGACGATCTATTAATAGATAATTAGAACTCTATTTCACTATAGGTCACAAAACTAGACAATACAAAAAAAATTAACAGTTAAAAGGGAAATCTATTTACACAATTTATGATGACGCTTTTATTCTTACTTTTATCATAGGTTTTTCTTTTATAGCGGGTCGCGTAAACAAAACTGTTTTTTTTTTTTTAAATGGTGGTTTACGAAATCAAAACTGTGATATAGGTAATGTTGATCAAATCAGTTTTTGTATTTATTCCATGTATTTTTTTTATGTTTAAACTCTGGATAGTTTATTAAATTTAAATAACAAAAGACACAATCGAAATATGGGCCACTAGCAAAACAAAAAACAGTTGATCGACATTGTAACAAACTAGTTCCCTGATTTAGGAGCGTTACTAGACGGAGAACGAAAGGGAGGGGGGCAGTTTGTCCCAGGCAACACTTACTTTCCTTTCAGATAGGGGCGGCACGGGTGTGTTACTTTATATGGTGGACCGGCCACCACGTAAACTTGGCCAATGGCAAGTAATCTTTGAGCCCCCCCCCCCAACTACTCCTTTCCCCAAATTGTTTTCACTGGTTAACAAAATCAAATTATATCATTACAGAATAGGTCCTTGTTGCATGCTGGCCATCAATATTTTAAGGTCCATTCCGTCAGAACGTGTGCTATTATGGCCCAGAAATTGGGCGGCATTTCCTTGTCTGCCCTGTGCTCCACTCATGGTAAAGTTATCTCCATAGCCCTTCCTGTCTCAAAAAAACGTCCAAATGTGGATTTCTTAAATCTATTTTTACCTCCACGCCATTTTTTTTTTTGTAAAAGTAAAATGAGCATTGATTATAGTTTTTAAAAAGCTTCCAATAGTCATTTTAAAAGTATTTCCTAAGAGCATATCTAGGGGGAACACAACTTATGTCTTGAGATATACCGGTTTAATTACATTGTGTAGCCTACATAATATCCCTTGATTTGTATGGTTTAGCTATATACTTTTATTTTAAATTTTAAATATATTTTACCATGGGCTAAGCGTACGATAAGATTTTCTCACACAATCCACTTTCTCATATACACCTATAGCCAGTCACACACGTAGCTAGATTCTTGTACAAAAAAAAACTATACCCATAGATTGCTAGATTCATAAACATACATAACTATACTAACGCAATCACATTCCTAGACTATTATAAACACATTCCTAGACTATTATAGGCACATTCCTAGACTATTACAAACACATTCCCTGACTATTATAAACACATTCCCTGACTATTATAAACACATTCCTAGACTATTATAAACACATTCTTAGACTATTATAAACACATTCCTAGACTATTATAAACACATTGCGACTATTATAAACACATTCCTAGACTATTATAAACACATTCCTAGACTATTATAAATACATTTCTAGACTATTATACACACATTCCTAGACTACTATAAACATATTCCTAGACTCTTGTAAACACATTCCGAGACTATTATAAACACATTCCTAGACTATTATAGACACATTCCTAGACTCTTGTAAACACATTCCTAGACTCTTATAAACACATTCCTAGACTCTTATAAACACATTCCAAGACTCATCTACACACTTAAGTAGATGAATGTTCACACACATACAGAATCATGCAAACACATAGCTAGACTCACGTACACATATAGATAGACACCACTTATTTCGTCTGTCGTTGTTGGAGTCTATCAGTAAGGTATCCCCAGTATAACAGTATAAAAAAACCACTATTGCCAATTTGTAATTGATCGTAGTTGATGCAACTCACGAATAGCTCAGCCAAATGGTCCCTTCAGACCCTCATTAAGACAAGATGTGTCTGGGAAACAATGGATCATAAAGGTTCCCTTTCTTCACGCGAACATGGGGGAATACATATAGGAACTGGCTCCAGGTTATGCCCTGACATCCTGTTTCCACTGGATCGATACATTAATATAGCATTCATATTAACAATGAACAGGCCAGTGATCTTAACAGTATAGCCAGCATGACCAATAGGCTATATGTGTATAGACTAAAGGACTATTGGTAAATATTAAGGATCTGTTGTGGTCGATGTTGGCGTCATATATATATATATATATATATATATATATATATATATATATATATATATATGTATGTATATATATATCAAAGTTGAAATTATGTCTATGCACGCCATACACAAAGACAAAAAAAAAGTGAGTTGTTGTTTGTAAAATCGATCAAGACATAAAACAAAAATTCCATTGATTGATCTTAAGGACGCTTTCTCTTGTTTTATTCCACGGTCACGTGACGTTACCATCATTTTTTTTTCTTTCTGTGCACATCAAGATGGATGTTGTCGCCGAGCGCTGTTGAAATTTTGATGTGCATTTATTTCCTCTGGTCCGATAGCATGTCTGATTGTCAAATACCAGGCAGCGGGTCGTTCGTTATGAGCAGGAAGTTTTATTGTTGTCTCAATTTAGTATTTTTTTTTAATTATAATGATGCTTCCTTTTTTTTCTTTGAGATATTGGGTGATAGTTAAGAAGACTGTTGGCCTATCATTGAATAAGTCACGTGTTCAATTCCCTGGAGTGGTGTCACATTTCTTTCGTTTTTTGGCCCCCAGTATGAGTGTGAAGTTGGCTTACACCGCCATTTTTATGTTCAAATCACAAAATACGCTGGGCTACTGCCATCTAATCCTGGGCCCATCAGCTGGGGCCCCTCTGATTACATACGGAACTCCCTTTTCAGCCATATTACTGTCACTAATGGGCCCCTGGCATGTGCTCGGCAGCCCTGGCTCCAATCTTTAAAAGTTCAACCTAAAGGCCCAAAGTTGTTTCCCTTCACACCAAGACATATACTTGCGTTATCACCTCCTTACTGTAACATTTGCTGAAAACATTCATGTGTATTAATTCTTATAAATTAGCTCTTCACGTTATATTTATTATACTATTTCGTTTCTATGTGTACTTAAAACATTGTACTGTACACTTGCACAATATACTTTACACGTTACAATTACATTGGTATGTACACATGGTTCCAGCACATGCACTTCACTCACTTTACTAGCCAAACATGTTTTAATACTATACGTATGCGCGTCCTTTGCATCGTATATGTTACAGTAACAGGGCTGCTCTTAGATTTTTCGAGGCCTTAGGCGAAGACTTTTAGAGATATTGGGGTGGTATGGAAACGTATCTGTCAAAGGACATGAAAACATCAGATTTCATTGGAAATATCACAGGAAGGACACGTTTTGCAGCTGCTATACTACACGATATATTCTGTTTACTTTGTAATATTTTTTGTCTACATTCTGCTTTCCACGTATACTAACCCCCGCCATGTCCTATAAGGTGAATTAATGTATCAGACATCAGCCATGGAGGCAACCGGAAAATCCAGGGCCTCTGACAAAATCTCACTCCCTTCCTTAAAACAAAAATGAATTATTTACAACATTAATTTATTGTAAAAGTAATGCCCCCTTCCTAATAAAAAATAACGACATACATTTGGGTGGTCCCCCTCCCACTCACCGCGGCCCTACATCATTAATGCTTATATCAATATTATTTCAGAATGGCATGGGAAGCTAAAAACTTGTTTAATAATGTTTTGTTAACTTAAAGAAAGAACATTAATTTCATCATACTGAGTTTGATCTAACTTAGTACCTGAAGATGATTATGTTGAAACATAATTATTATTAACAATTTTGTTAATCTACATTTAGTATAGATTCACTATGTTGACTGACTTTAACATGTCTTACTTTCTTTTGTTTTCCTCTGTCCAGACCTGTCCAAACCTAAAGCACCTTGTGATGAACACGTCCGACTTATGATTGGATCGATAACTCAGCAGGTGGGATCGTCTTCAAGGTCCATTCGTCGCTGACCGATCAATAGTTTGCCATTCTCCTCCAAGCTCGACAAGGAATCCTCCCTCTGTGCTTCTGACCAGATCGGTGCACTAATTTCTCCAATCATCCATAGACTTGATTATATCGGGTAATCTGCCATAGCAAGAAGGGGGGAAAAAGAGAATGTACGGGCAGTAACCCCGATTATTCCTGAGCTATCTATTGGTCATACATCTGTGCTACGCAGTTGTTTTTAGTGTTAACAGCAGAACAAATTTTTTTTTAAACTGGAGACTTGAGGAAATTTTATATTCGATCTTTCATAAATTGTTATTTCTGTTATCGTATTTCAATGAGACGGGATAGTATTTACATTTAAATCTTCAGTGATACTCATCTTCTATATGAAAGAAAAAGATACAAAACAACAACATTGGATTGGTCAATATCTGGTGTTGAGGAACAAATAACTTGATAACAAGCTTGAAATTTCATCTGATTGTAATTTCATCTGGATATAAACTGACATCTCTCTGGCTACCTTTAAAATTCTTAAAACTAAATTGTTCAAAATTTGTTGAGGATAAAATCAGAATGACCTCTTAATAAAAAAGAACAAAAAAAAAAACAATAACAAAAAACTGTGTTGTCCTTCACAAAGGAGATTGTTTACGTCCAAATGTTACAATTGCTACAAGTAGTTTAAGATGATGGACATATAAATAGTGTCCACTAAATCCCAGATCTCCGGAGAGTCTGTAAAGTATATTTCAGTGGTTTTTGCTAGCACTCGAAGAAATCACAACACAAATTGATCTTAACCCGATTTCAGTCACTTGCAGACTCCAGTTGATCGATTCTCATCCGACAAGTGTTTTATTCCCTCCTCCACCACCTCATCCCCTTGCCTGCCGCCTCGCTGCGGCCACTCCACCAACCGCTCAGCCCACCCCCACCCATTCCTCCTCCTCCTCCCCCCGTCCTCCCTGCCCGTGGGGTTTAGGAGTGTTGCGTCTCTCCATCTCTGTGTGGGCGAGGGGAAAACACTGACAATGAATTTAGAGATACCAGACGGGCTAGGTGATCTGCTCAGAGACTTCACCGTGGCCGTGCTGAAGGAGCGACCCGGGGACCTGTATGACTTCGCTGTGGATTACTTCACAAAAGTGAGGGACGCCAGGAAGCCCAAAGACGTTCCCATGTACATTATCGTGGAGGACGACGACGAGGCTGGGGAGCCGGACCGCGCGGCCTTCAAGCCCAAGTCCACCACCGGACGCTACGCCCGCAGGCAGTCGGTGTCGGCCGAGAGGTACAACCCGGAGGAGGATGAAGACGACGACGACAACATCATCTACCCGAAGACGGACGAGCAGAGGGAGAGGCTGACGAAGACCGTGAGTGGGATCCTCCTGTTCCGCTCCCTGGAGCCGGAACAAACCCAGCAGGTCATCGACGCCATGTTCGAGAAGAAAGTCTCCCCCGGGGAGACGGTTATACGTCAGGGGGACGACGGAGACAACTTTTACGTCATCGACAGCGGCGTGTACGACGTTCTGGTGGACATCAAGGGAGAGGAGAAAAAGGTTCATCAGTTTGACAACAGGGGCAGTTTCGGTGAACTGGCCCTCATGTACAACATGCCTCGGTCCGCCACTGTTCGCTCCGTCACCGACGGCACGCTTTGGGCAATGGACCGCAACTCCTTCCGCAAAATCGTTCTCAAATCAGCTTTCAAGAAGCGGAAGAAGTACGAGACGCTCCTGGAGAGCGTCAACATACTCCAGAACCTGGACCGCTACGAGCGCATGACTCTGGCGGACGCGCTCGTATCCCGCGTGTACCAGGACGGCGAGCCCATCATCAAGCAAGGGGACGACCCCGACGGGGTCTACTTCGTTGAGGAAGGCCACATCCGCATCACCATCTCATCTCCCGACGGCATGGAGACCGACATCGGCACCAGGACGACCAGCACCTACTTCGGCGAGCTGGCTCTCATCGAGAACAAGCCCCGCACGGCCAATGTGTACGCCGTCGGAAAGGTCAAGGTAGCATTCCTGGAAAGGGACTGTTTCGAGAGACTTCTAGGACCATGTGTTGAAATAATGAAGAGAAACAGCCAGTTGTACACTATGTATGTATCGAATTAATGTAAATGCTATCGCCACAATCGGGGTGTCATTTTTAAAAGAGAAAATTAGAAATATAAACATTACAGTGTTGTGCTATATAAATAACTTCGGATTGAGATTTCCTTAATTTATTTTTTCATCCCCCCGTTGGAATTTATTTGTGAATGGATTCTTCAAATCGTATTCAAATAATTGTTCCTTTATTTTCGAGTGGAGACTTGTGTGGGAGTAATAGATAATTCAGTGATAATATCCAGTGTTTTTTTTTTGTTGTTTTTATTAGTATGATTCATTGACAAGCCGTCATATTATACAAGATGAATGTGTTGGTAACATTGTGTGTTACTGTGTGTTTTAAACATCAGTTACTGTATCATATTTCTATAGCCAAGAAAAAAAAATACGGGAGGTTTAAAAAAAAAATCATATTTAGTGTTACTATTAATGGTTGCCATAGTTACAGATCAATCTGGATGCTCAAGCTTGATAGTGGCAATATATTTTACGAATGACGTCATCAACTTCTGCCGTTATACTAATAAACGGCAGTGTGGAAAAGGAGAGGAATAAATAGAACAACAAAGCAAAAGAAAAAAACGTAAAAAAAAAAAACAAATCAATAGAAACAAACAAAAAACGGTGTGAAAATATTCTTTTCACACATTTCTCCATTACCTTGGTGAACAAATGTTTGCCTGGCACGTGTAACAACAGAGAGACTTAAAGTTCTGGTACCGAGGACTAATTACAAGCCGGGGAAGACACATACAGCAGTGTGTGTTGTAAAATCAATGTAGGATTCAGGTCGACTGCACGTGAAACACATACACAAATTCCCTTCCCCCGGGGGGGGGGGGGGCTAAACATTTCTCTGCTGTATGAGGAGAAAAGAAATTCCTTTTTTTTTTTATTTATTTCATTTTCTCGGAAGATCAATTTAAATATTGATGTATTAATGTGATTTGAGTTTTTCTTTATTCATTTATCCTACCACTTGATGCGTCGGTCAGCATCGTTGTATTTACTTCTAAATGTTAGATCTTACTAAAATACATCAATAAGACAAAAACAGATAGATATATACATGGTCCGTGGAGATATAAAGGACGGCATGTTGTTTTGTTTTATTTCTTGTGTGTGTGTGTGTGTGTGTGTGTGAAAAGTTACCTCAACCAAAATAAAAAAACAAGACAATCGTAAACTAAATGTTGCTGAAGGCCATCCCATTACTTCAACTTTGTTTTTGGGTGTTATTCTGAACTTTCTTTTGTTGAAGTATTAATCAGTGCTAGTGTTGTATTTTGTTTTTACGCCATTTTGATTTGTGTGTGTGTGATTGTATATATATATATATATATATATATATATATATATATATAAACAGAGCCGTAGCGAAACTGGCCAATAGCGCCATGTGCGTGTTGCACTTTTGCGCCCTCCTCCAAATCTGTAGTACGAAAACATTTATCAGCGCTCTTTCGGCGCCACTTCCTAGTTCGACGCCCTGTGCGGCCATAGGGGCCCATTGCAATCTTTCTACATATCAATATCTATCTCTCTATCTATCTATATAACTATTTATCTATCTATCTATCTATCTATCTATCTATATATATATATATATATATATATATATATGAGCTGTTTTTGAAGAATACGTTGGTAAAAGAATAAATCTTACTGGTATTTTGTCAAAAAAAAATGGCAACAACTTTATTCTGCATCTTGTGTTATCTTTGTTTCAAAATTGAATGCTGCTAAATATAACTTAAAATCTTTCTTACACAGTGTCATAGTAAATGTATGCATAATCTCTCTCTTTCTCTCTCTCTCTCTATAAATATGGGTGTCGCTAGGAATTTTTCCGGGGGGGGGGGAAATGATGTTGGGGGGGGGGGGGGCAAATATAAAATTTTTTACAATTTTTTTAAAGTTAATATGATTAACATATACCTATGTATATATTTATATATATAATTATTTAAGTAATTTATTTGCATTTCATATTGCTAGGTATTTTATAAGCATGATGACTAGCATTCATGCCAATGCTTCCCAATCTTTTTACGGCACATCCCAACTAAACCTTTCTAAAATTTCGCACACTATGATGTATATACAGCTCATTATTTTAGGTATTAAAAAATTAAATTAATCCTACCTAAATAATAGATTTAAGAATAGCCCATGACCAAAAACATGAACCAACATGACCAGACATATGAACCAACATGACCAAACACATGAATCAACATGACCAGACATATGAACCAACATTTCCAAACGCATGAATCAACATGACCAGACATATGAACCAACATGACCAAAACACATGAACCAACATGACCAAACGCATGAACCACCATGACCAAACGCATGAACCAACATGACAAAACACATGAACCAACATGACCAAACACATGAACCAACATGACCAAACACATGAACCAACATGACCAAACACATGAACCAACATGACCAAACACATGAACCAACATGACTAAACGCATGCCCCTAAATCACTAAGCACTAACATGCTTTAAATTAGCTTATTGTTCCAGGAGTGTAAATTACAAGTGCAAATTCCAAGTGACAGGTTTTTACGACAACAGAGAATTTACTTTCCCTAGAGACAAATCTGCGTCATCCATTACTTCTTCCTTTTTTTAGACCTTTCCATCAGCAGCTCATGTAACGGGTTTGTTTGAAAAGAATGCTCTCAGTTTACCATGTAAACATTTGCACTAAATGTTCATGTAGCCTATATGTTTTTCTTTGTCAGATTCGATTTTATATAATAGAAATGTAGTGTATCTTTTTAGCTTGATAGTTTGTTTTTATGTTAAGACTTGAAATACTAAATGTATTAGTACTGGGGAAACGCTGGACAGTCACTGGACACCATTGATGGTCACTTGACTGCCCACTTCTGCCTTGGTTTTGTTTACTTTTTTTTAAACCATCTGTGATGTAATGGTTATTTTTTTATCCTACAAGTATGATTTTTAACTTCATGCAATTTTTCTAAAAAATATGAATTAGGTCCCGTATGTTATTAACCAAATACCCAAGATTTTGCTTCATTATTTTTTGTTTCATTTATCAATAATATTGCTCATATAACATTAAATGTGTATTTTGTTAATTCCAGTTTTATATTAGCAATGTATTATTCTATCGACCAATCATTTTTTTTGTGTGCATGTTTGGTTACTCTTTTGTATTTCACACAATAATTTCCTGTTTTGATCCATTTTAAAATTACATTTTTGTAACTCCTTCAACATGTATCTGTTATATCTACTTTTTTTAAAAAGAAAAAATTAACATGTGCGGGGTACTGTTTATTTTTATCTTCTTGTAAGAAATCAACAAAAAAATAAGATAACTCTTTTGTGCTTTTGGATATAATAAATAATACGTGATACGTCTGTGAAAAGTTTACGAATTACTCGGTAAAAGAGTTGATGGTTTTTGTTTGACTTCAGCACAAATTAACATGCTTTGACTTTTTCAGCAATTGAATCGAATTATCAGATTTTTTTTTTTCACTCGGTGAAATTTTCAGCTTTATTGAAAAAGCGATCAAAGTTAAAATTAGAATGACATTGTCTTTAGATGTAATATATCTCTTTCTTTAAACATTTATAACATTTTTTTTTAATTCACTGTATGAAGAAGACTATATAAAATGCCTATATAGGTTATGTCTAGACTGGGATATATTCTTGATGTCTGCACATGTTCAGGGCAACACTTCGATGTATTGATCTGTCTCAGCACTGTGAAATCCTTCTCAACGCCCCAGTGATCGTATTTCCCTCCCCTTTCAAGCTGGTAAAGACACAACACATTGATTCCATTCCTCCTTCCTCAGCACATTTTTTTTTTAGTTTTACTCTCAGAAACTTACATCTCACTGTATGTGCGCATATGTAATGGAGATGATGTATGTTTTGTTTTGATGTATGATAAACCTTGAATCCATATATTTGTGACAGTGTTATATAACTATAAATGGATTGAAGAAACTGAGTGACACCATTGTACAATGCTGTCCTATGTTGATGACAATTCCAGTTGAAAGAAGTGCGAATCATTAATATTCGGCTGCGTCTCTCTGTCATACTTTTCTTTTGCTGGTCATCTCTACGCACGTCTATGTTTGTTTATGCCTGTATTTGGGTGGCTCTTTATGGATGTGTGTGATAAATGTTGCTGTGGGTTTATTTTCCCCCATGTTCATGTGTGTTTCTTGTCATGTGTGTACAAGTTAAAGCTATTTATTTCTGTTTTAACTATTTTGGTTGTATAAAAATTATTCTCAAGTACAATTGTAATTAAATAAAAATGATCAATAAATATTCTGTCTTGTTGATAAAATATGTGTTTAAACTTTGTCTTAAGTTATTTTTTTATTTCTTTAGTAAACACAGCTCTCTAATGCTATGTATGCAGATAGATAACCTACATATATACCTAGATACGTAAATCGATGAACAAGTTCAAACCTAAGGAGATATCATTGTTATCACTGTCACTAGTCCTCATACCTTAATTACCCTCAAATGCTTCTTTGAAAATTATTATGGACAAAATATTATACTATCAATACAAGGAAGTCATAATCTTAATATTTAATAACTCCAAAACTGTGTTTTGATGTTTACATTGAGCACATTGTGAAAGAAAATAGAAAAAGTTCAGTAAGCAGGGACAAACAATTTGCTTCAAGTAGAAATCGATTTTCTTGGAGAGAAAAAAAACAAATTCAAGCTGTTTTCATTAAAGTGTCTTTGAACGCGCATAGGCCTGCACACACATACGCACACACACAAATGCACACCATTGAGCACCGTAGAACATGACCGTGAACGTAGTGACAACTGGAAACATCGTCTTGAAGGAATTGTAAAAAAATATATTTATAACATTTCATGCATCTTACATCGTCTTAAAGGATGTGTACAAATATATTTATAACATTTCATGCATCTTACATTGGCTTAAAGGATTTGTACAAATGTATATATATATATATATATATATATATATATATATATATATATATATATATATATATATAACATTTCAAGCATCTTAGATTGTCTTAAAGAAATGTACCTAAAATTGTCTAGCATCTGACAATGTCTTTAGGAACTTGAATTTAAATGTATCTACCACCAGCTGTTTAATACCCAGCTGTTTAATCTAGGTGCCATGTGACATTTCCTCCTGAAAATTTAAACCTTTTTTTTTATCTACGATAAATTAGGTTGATGGGATCGATAGAAAGAAACTGATACAAAATCAGTACTTGTAATTAGAAAATTTTCACAAGTATTGTATCGTGTAGACTTGAAAATTCATTCCCCTCCATTATAAAATATTGTATTTGTATAAATAATTTATTTGGCTTCTTTATTCAACAATTGAACTTCTGGCTTTGTAATACACACCCACACACATATCTTACATACATATCTTACATACATATCGTACAACGTAAGTAAATAGAAAAATAATCACCATAATATAATGGCATAAACAAATGAATACATTAAAGCAAAAATCATAACTGCTAGCAGTGTAGTCCTGACAGAACATTATATGAAGGGATTAAAAAAAACGTACTTACAAACATTGATTACATAGTTTAAAATATAAAACAAATATGGCGACAAAGAATCACGATGTATTGACTCGGCATAAAGACATAAATGAATTGTATGTGAGAGTTAAAATATTGTATCTTTGAAGCAATGTAAGAAGATTTATAATGTCAGTATCAAAAGTCGTATAGGAATGTGCCCAGCTGAAAAATATTAAATGAGTTACTTCCCCCTGAATAATTTCCTCTAACTCAAATTTAAAAAATAAACACTTATGAGTGAATTGCTATTGTTATCGCAACGTACTAATGATATTTTCATTCAAGGTAATTTTTTTTAATTTGTTTTTTTTTAAATCAAATGTTACATTTGAAAAAAAAAATCCTATATTCGTTTAAAAAATAAATAAATAAAACTATTACGAGCTTTTATTTTATTGATTGTTTTTTTTTTAATCCAAAAATGGGGAAAATACTTCATTTTATTTACAGCTGGAAAGCTCTTTTAACTATACAACCAACAAAATGCATTCACAAATGATTCATAGCTGAGAAAGCATAACCTTCTGTCAAGGGGGAAGATCATCGCTAACTTCTGGTCAGGAAAAAATACGAGCCTTTTTGCAATAGTGGTGGTACCGTGGTCAATGATGAGAATCCGAGACCATGGCATTTACAGGTGTCGGAGATGACGGATGTGGTCGGAACACGACACCCTTCTAGTCTGTGCCACTCAAGCACACTCTCACAGCCTGCCATTTCTGGCAAGGCGTTAGGTCACACAACACCTCCCCCCCTCCCCCGTCCGTGTTGGCAGTACAGCAATTAAATCGAAGCAAATCTTGAATAAGTGTAAAGTGTAAAGCAAGAAATATTGTGTAACAAATAAAAATATACCTAACTCAAGAAGGCCTGTTTGGGTTTATGGTGACGTTCGAAATTCTGCCAAAAGGTTTCTATTTTATTTATGAAAATCATTTTACTGGCAGGTATTTTTGAATCTATCTAGCTGCAAGATAATATTGAATATGAAATGATCATGTTTCAATGCAAAAAAATAAAAAAAGAGAAATTATTAGCTAATGTCAGCTAGCCATTTGAGAAAAGGGCAAATCATTACTTGTATATCATTTTATTTCTAGCTCTTATAGAGTTGTCCATCTTTGTTTACCCAAAAAAAAATACTTTAAAATAAATTCTTGTTGCTTTCACACTTGCAGAGTTTTTTTTTTTATTTTTTATAGAAAAAGAAAGAAAAAACCTGACACTTAAAAGAGACTGACTGATATTGTAAGACATGCTGAAATCTCCGGTGGGAAGGGGGAAAATCAATCTTCATCATAGGCTGATCATTCCCGTAGTTATTCACAGCACGATTCTTAAAGGTTCTTCCTTCTAATCATTACTGGATGGGTTAGAAATCAGCGGTAAATCCTTGACCGTTGTTTGGAGTTTTTGTTAGGAGTTCAACTCCAGCTGAGATTGTTTGACTTCAAGTAACTTGAAATAAATCAGTGATTGAATTTGTAAAAAAAAGATTATAATAAAACCACATGTAGGCCTATGTGTTTTAGGCCTACTTATATCTTGCCAGTTTAAAGACATACTTTGTGAACATTCATTTTTCATGTATTTTGTTTCTTTCAATTATCTACGTGAAAATGTGAATGCGATTAAGAAATAATTTTAAATAATAAAAAAAGCTGCCTCATACTCTAGCTACTTGCTTTATCATTGTGTCCAAACACTAGATATTATAGTACAGTACTAGACACTCTTTAAAAATAATGACTAACATTATTAGGCCTCAGAGGCGGATGGGGGGGCGTTACCGCAAGTTTAGGTAAGACATCATTAAATTATCGAAATATTTTTTTTTCTTAGACCAATTTTCAACAATGAAAACAGTTTTGGCCACCCGGCACCCCCCCCCCCAGTGTCAAAATTTTGCCCCCTCCGCCCCCCGGTCAAAGTTGTCTGGATCCGCCCCTGGCAGGCCTCTACGAATATGTATTCAAAATGTTCTTATTTAATAATAAAATATAGTTTAAAATGATTTTTTTTCTGTGTTTTAGAGTAATTTGTATTAGACATCACCCAATGTTACTATTTTTACAAAAATATCACTGCACGATTCTTCAAAATAAGCATATTTTGGTGTGATAATAAAAAGGCATATAAGCTAATGCAGAAATAAACCAAGTTTAAAAAATGATAATTTTCCACTCGAAGTTGGTGGATATGTATATATTTAAATTCTGAATCCTTCCCTAAAGAACCCTCCAGTGACTCAATCCCTCGCTGTTACAAAGAACACCTTCTCCAGTGACTTCGATCATGTTCAATAAAATTAATAATAAGTAACTTCAGTTGGTGTAATAATAATACTTTGCTTACTTTATCCATGGCCGCTTAATCATATAGGCACAGTAGGCACTGTGCCTAGGGCCTACGGACTTTTCAAGGGCCTACGAAAGCCAGAATGGCAAATAAGTGCCGGTGCATTCTTGAAAAATATAAGAAAATGAAATCGGGGAGGGCCTACGACTTTTGAAAGTGCCTAGGGCCTACGATGACCTTAAAACGGCACTGACTTTATCTACTTTTAAACACAAATATCGAATAAGTATAAATGCTGTAATATGTACAATTTTGAAGACAAACTAAAGCTGGACACAGCCCCGTAGCGTGAAAATTCTACAGCAGGGGCCAGGCATTCTACAGCAGGGGCCAGGCACTAGCAGGGTGGGGGGGGGCAGGAAATAAATTTTACTAAGTAGAGCAAAAAAGCAGAGGAGTCAGACAAAACGCAGTGGGGGGTGTCCGGCCCCCTGGCCCACCTCACGTTACGGGCAGGCCCGTAGCCAGGTCAAAGTCAGCAGGGGGGCTCCAATACCCAGCAAGGAGGGCACCTTTACTTTTTCTTTATTTTTTCCTCTTTTCTTCTTTTTTCAGCGGGGGGGGGGCACTCCACACCTAGCAAGGGGGGGGCACGGCCCCCCACTGCCCCCCTTGGCTACGGGGCTAGTTACGGGCCTGCCTGGACATGCCTTAAAGACGTGACTGGAGAGCGGAATCACCGAAATTTATACAATGTTATGTAAATAGAAAACATCCATTTTGTTATTTTTTTTTATTTTACCATTTTTAGAAAATATAAATAACTAATGTTGCAGTTTTTTTTAATCGAGTTTTTATATACTTCTGGGTGTCGCAAGTAAGTAGACATAGTTTACTGTTTTCTAAGAGAATAATTTCTTTTAATTTTTATATAAAGACTCTTCTGCTATACCACTTGCAGTTAAAAAATCAACAATCTGCATTATGCTTTGTAATTTGCGAAATTAATTTGAAAACGGTCCATAATAGGAATATAGAAAAGCGTTGTTGAAAGACTTTTAATTATTGAATTATTCTAATTGTTTTTGTTTGGTTTTTTTTTCTGATAATGCCTGCCACAGTGCCCCTTATGTTACACCCCGTGATGCGGCCGCCTATTTGCATCATAGCACACCACGGTCCTGCATTAAATATTATAAACTTTCTATGGTGCTGCTCTTCATAGTATTCTTACTGTAAAAAATAAACATCCAGGATGCTCCTCACCGATCCTAAACGTGACTTTCCTGATATATAGGTTACCGTCTGAGAAGTAAGACAAAATTTCCAGAGTGACACCCCTTGATATTGACTTTAGTCAACAGTAAACACCACCACATCACAGACCGCTGGAAAGAAAGTTCCAAAGGCAAAACAATAACAGTCAACTTAATTTAAATAATTTGATATGTCAGGTATTTTATTGCTTTGAAGATTTTTCGTAGTTTAAATTAAAGTAAACTAATTAACAAATCATCATATATAATATTATTCATTTCCAGTGTGCAATAAATCGAAAGCGGAAAACAAGAATTCAAAATGGCGTCATCCCCTGTGTCTCGATTAAATTTTTCTTTTTGATATTATCTACAGTTTTCAATAGTTTCTGTGCTTTTAATTATGAAATGTAAAAGTCCCCAATATCAAAAATTGGTAATCTCTTATTTTACCTACTAAAATAATTTTGATAAATATTATTGATACTTTACCTTTATAAACATTCCAAAATCATAGTATTGATTGTTATTTATTAAAAGAATAAGAAAAAAATATAAAAAAATGTGTTTAAATGCATTAAATAAATTTAAAAAAAGGTCCTCTATATTCTATATAAAATACTGCCAGCCATGTTAAGAGATGACCTGAATTGTTTACAAAAAAAGGCAGCTGCCAACTACAAGATTATTAAAAAAAACTGAAAGATAAGACGGCACCTTCGGAAAATTTATGCCCATCACTTAAAAGGGCATGACCAAAATTATTTAAACCAAATTTATGCTAGGGGGATAGCTACTCTTGGGGCCCCTAGGGCCCTTTATCTTGTACCGCTACGTATAAGGTTAAGAACGGGGCCCTAAAAATGACATACTTATTAATATAGCTTATATAGTAAAAAACGGTACCCTTACAAACACTGATGTATAGCTCTCAAAATGCATGACCAAAATTATTTAAACCAAATTTATGTTAGGGGGATAGCAACTCTTGGGGCCCCTACAGCCCTTTATCTTGTACCGCTACGTTTAAGGTGTAGGATGGGGTCCTGAATATGACATAATTTCTAATATAGGCTATATAAGTAAAACGGAGCCATCAGAAACGCTGTTGCCCAGCCCTCAGAGGGCATGACCAAAATAAATCAAACCTATCATATTAGCCTCCCATCAGTTTCACCTTCATTGGCCTGTCTGTTACGACCACTTCAGTATGAAGTATGAGCCTATTGGACGAATACCATCTCTATCACCTTTTATCCACACTGGTACAATTGTCATCGCTAATCACTCATGGTCAGCTAGACCGCCCTTTAGGGAGGTGAGTGCTGGAATGGACCTTCAGATAAGGTAGACTAAGTAAGATTTCTTTTCAGTCTAGCAATTCGTTTGTTGTCAGTCGGTATCTTAACAGGAATTTCACGTTTTGATGTGAAAGTTCTCAGATCTGTTGACCAGCGCTCGAGTGGTCGAACTGCCTGGGCAGAGGAGATAGCGTCTGAATTGGAGGAACAAAGACTAAGTGGGATTATTTCGTTAAACGTTTCGAATAACCTGTTTAATCCAATACCCCTTCCCCCTCTTTTCTGTGAGTAACAGGTGAAATAAGGCAGGGGGTGGGGGCTAGGTCTTGGGACTTTTTACATAAAATTATGCAACGTGACATCTGGAACATTCCATGATAGATCAGTTTAAAACTTTGTTAGAAATATAAGCAGTATGTAAAGTTTCACTTCAGTATTTCATACTAATTTGATGAGAGAGCTTGATTTTCTTTGGATTTTCATTCTTCATCTTGGAAATAGTGATTGCTTTGTTATTGAATTTCCTTGTTATAGCTGCTAATTCAGATAAGTACACTTCCACTGTGTTCTTAATTTATTTAACCAAATCCTTGTTTTTTTTTCTTTGATAGACAGACCATCCGATATAAAAAAAGCTTTTGTAGTTTCAATCTTAACAATTTTTGTCAATACTATTTCAATTAAGTAAATCTTTTTAGTACATTGCAACTTGTTATCACAACACGAGTGATCAGAACTTAATTGAAGTTAGCTCATTTATTTGACATAAAACAAGATTTATTGCAGTGTCGAATTTAACTTTGTAATGGCAGGTAGACCTAGAAATCTTCGTTTCAACATAGTAGATCCACAAAATATTATGGACCATGCAGCCACTTTACAAGAAATTTGGAATCTATCTGGTTTAGAAAGAGAAATGCATAACCAAGAATCGTCTATTCAGTGGTTAGCTGTTAGGCGTCTATTGAGAAATAATATGCAGTGCACCACGTGCAATGTGTTATGTTATCTTGGAAATCATAATATCGGTATCAATGGGTTTCGCTGGGTTTGTCCGACATGTCACTTAAAAAAGAGCATTAGATTTAATTCTTTTTTTACGAGAAGCCATTTGTCTCTCAAAACAATAACGCAAATTATTTATTGCTTTGCACACAACTTTTCCCAAAAATCCACCAAACGCGAAACGAACATACTCAATGAGAACACTTTGGTCGACTGGTTTAACTTTCTTAGGGAGGAAATGTCCACTTATATGAACCGCCGGTCGATAGAAATTGGTGGGGTAAATGAAAACTTTGAGCCTATTGTTGTGGAAATAGATGAATCAAAGTACTTTCATCATAAATATCACAGGGGTACTTGGAGGGAAGGCCATTGGGTATTTGGTGGCGTAGAAAGGGGAACAGGGAAATGCTTTTTAGTTGAAGTTCCCGATAGAAGGGTGTAAAGGTATAATTGTGTAAAGGTATAATTGTGTAAAGGTGTAATTGTTTCGTGTAAAAATATAATTGTTTCGAAACACTAGGATCACTTTTAATTTAACTAAATCCAGGTTTTTTATATTTCCGGAAGTAAGAATAAATTTAACAGTTGAAGATCCACTCTCGTATAGGACAGACGTGTCATTGTAGTTATTCTGAGTGATATATATTATGGTATTCTGAGTGATCACGAGAGAGTTATAGTTCACCTCCATGTTGGAGATATTGAGCTAGACAGTTTATTATATACATGTACTTGGATATTATAGATGGATCCTTTGAACTTGATTGAGTTCCTATTTGAATGTGATAATTTATTGGATTGATTTTACAATATGTACTCGGAATTTATTTCATCATTTTATTTATAATATTATTGTGTCGAGAATAAATACTTGAATTAGCAAAGTACTCTTATATCAAGTTATTTGATGTTGTGATTTGTAAATAATAAAGAACCGCCACAGCTACCAAATACACGCCTCCAGTTCACAATAATATAAAGAAGTAATAACCTGTCAAGGCTGATAGCAGTGATAGCACAAAGTAATATACCCTGACAATGGTGGCAGCATGGAGAACCTAAGCATCCCGAAGACCAGAGAGACCAGTATACTGTTACCAGTTTGCAAGTAAAAGTTCATCTTCCAGAGGCGGCACCAGAAGAAGTCGATTCAACCCGACGGTGACCCACAGCACAGTGACCCACATTTTCAAGTCGACGTGTTCCGACACTGAGATCGTTAATAACTAACATCTCTAATTGATTGCGACAGTCTCTACTGTTCAGTCATTTGTCGTGCTTGGCAATTGTATGCCAAATAATTCTTTTACACTTTGATGAGTGTCAAGTATCCAGTATTACAGAATTGTCCTTTTTCTTTTTGACATTGTATACTGAAGAACTTTGACTGCCGTGACGTCACTACACAAGAGGAATTCAGGTCAAGATGGCTGCTTGCTACACACAACACTAAAGACTGTGCTTGTTAGTGCTTGTATTAACATTATTAGGAACCAGGAGCATCCGAGTTAATCTTTTGACAAGAAGAAAGAACAGCAGAACAAGGAAGACAAGTAAATATACTTACTTTAAATTTAATTAATAATTTTTTTTCTTCTCTCCTATTTTATTTTCCCCTTATAATCAGTGTTCATTTATGTTATTTGTTTCATTAATGGGTGGTGGAGTGGTGAGTCAGTTGAACTAGTCATCTGGCGCTCTCTGTTAGGACATACTGATTCTCTTTCTGGATCTTTACACTTAATTGTGTGTTGATTGATTAATTTTGGATCCAGATAGATTATCGATATCATGTAAATATTTAGTTGTCTGCGACTTGTTTGTTCATTGTTTAAAACCCTTTGTTTAAATATTGTCCGAAATTTTTTTTTTCTACCAGTTTTGTCGATGTCTCGTCTAGTTTAATCATTATTTTTCTCTCATGTGTACTATCATACTCTATTAGGAATTTTTTTTTCGCTGATTCTGTTATCGTTTAAGTCCTGTCTTGTAAAAACCTTATTTCTTCATAATTATTTTTTTATTTTTATTATTTATCATTTATTAGACACTGAACACTGACCCCCCTTCTATTTTTTTTTTTTACTTCAATGTACAGTATTGTATAATGATTTTTGCCATGTAATTTAAGTCAATGCCAGTTAGTAGTATTCAGTGCCAGTTGTTATTGATCAGTGCCATGATTTTTGCCATGTAATTTAGGTCAATGCCAGTTAACAGTACTCAGTATTTCTTGAGGTTTCATTGATTATAGATTTATGTATTGCCAGTGATACAGTATCAGTATCATATATTTTTCTATAATAGTGATTTTTCTCACTATATTTCCCTATTTGATATATCTGAACCGGCAATATGGAGGCTAAAAATATAGAAGAAAATTTATGGGAAGTATATGAGAGGAGAGTTGAAAAATATGGTCTAACAGGAGAGAAACTCCTACAATTTATTAAAGAAAACGTTGAAAAAGAGGAACTTAAGGCTAAAGAAAGATTAGATAGAGAAGACAGACTTGCTCTTAGAAATCTTGAAAAGCAGGAAAGATTAGAGAAAGAGAAAATACAATTAGAAATAAAAAGATTAGAAGCAGAAATAGAAATGAAAAGAATAGACTCAGAGCAACACACAAAAACACTGCAAAAGAATAATACAGGTGGTAGACCACATATAGCTCAGTTTAATTCTAAAGATGGTAACATTGATGCATATTTGGCCAATTTTGAATCTATACTTACAGTTAACAATATACCAGAGTCTGAGTGGACTAAATATGTACTAGAAGCATTCCGTGGTGAATCAGTAAGCGTATTACAAATGTTAGGACGACCAGAACATAAATCATATAATGAAATTAAGCAACACCTCTTAGATTTTCATAACAAAACTGAGGAACACTATAGGAATCTGTTCCACAATTCAATAATGACTGAAACAGAACACCCTACAGCCTATATAAATAAATTGGAGTCCTATTTAAATAACTACATTAAAATGGCTGGCATAAATGCATCTGATCCCCAACAAATTATAGAATTAATGCTAGTAGACAAAATTTTAAACATAAGCTCCAGCAAATTATTCTCTTTCATTAAATTAAAGAAGGTCAATTGCAAGAAAGATCTTATTTCCACATTATCTGACTATAAAGATAGTAATCAAGATGTCCCCATGTTCAAAAGTAAGAATGACAATACTTTTAGTGCCATTAGACACAAAAACAAATCACAATACAGTTACAATGATAATAGATATAGAAGCTTACCTGCCAGATTTCCTAATAGGATGCAAAGGACTTGTTATTACTGTCATAATCCAGGACACAATATAGCCAAATGCAAGTTATATCTCAACAGAAATAGATATGTGAATAATGGTCAGGTACAAGAAAGCAGATATATACCCAATAGACAGTATCATAGAAACAGTAATGATAGATCTTCTGGTAGATATCAGGGACAATATAGAAATAGACAGTCACCAAACAATAGTCCTCCTAGACATAATAATGATAGAGGCAGATCCTTAAATAGAAATAACAAAGTGCATAATGTTAATGCTTTGCTAAGTAACAATGGTAATTTGATATTTTACCCCTGTTTTCTCAATAATAAACCGGTTATGTGTCTTAGAGACACAGGTGCTACATGTGTAGTGGTAGATGTATCTCTTGTTCCACATGAGTGCATGATGGACAGTTCAGAAGATATTAAATTAGGAAATGGTCACACACTTAGCTGTAAGAAAGCCATGATAGATATAGACACCCCATGGATTAGTGGGAAAATTGAGGCCATAGCTATGACATCACCAGTAGCCCCTTTAATTATAGGTAATATTCCAGACATTAAACCAGATAATTCTCAAGAGTTATTTACATTTTGGTTAAGTAACAAAGAAATAAACATACAAAAAGTACTGAAATCTATAGATAAGGACCCGATAGAAAATGATACTACTACTATAATGCAAACTATGCAAAATTCTGAAAAACAGACAGAGGCAACAATAGTAAAACAAATAAACTCAATTTCAGTTGTTACACATAATAATAAACAAGGTAAGAAAGAGTCAACAGTATCAGATAAACACAAATTAATATGTTTTCATTGTAAGAAACCTGACCATAAAGCAAATAGATGCACCCTAAAGTTTAAACATATTGAATGTTATTGCTGCCATAATTTTGGTCACAAACAATCATTTTGCCCCTTTAGATATAAACAAACTAGTAATACCTATGGAGAAAACATCAGAATTAGACAACAACCACAGAAGACATATAGTAATAGACATACACACAATAGCAAAATGAGAGATAAACAACCACAAAATGACTATAGAAATGGACATGTACAGAATAAATCCAACCATGTAAATAACAATAAATGCAGAACAAGACAAATATATGAGATAAATAAACATACAAATTATTTTAATAAGCTTCAATGTAGCTACTGTAAAAATTTTGGTCACACAATGAATAATTGCTTTAAACTTAGACATATTTCTTATTTGAAACCCAGTTTGAGAAAACACACACATTCAAGAGGCACATTGTTTAATAAGAAACAAGAAAATGATAGATTTAGATTTAGCACATATTAAGCATTCAGACAATTTCATACCAGATATTTTATCAAGGCTAACTGAATAAATTGATCAGATATTTTGTTGCTGGCATAATAATTAAATAACAATTAATAACATACAAAATATTTTTCTTGATTGTTAAATGAAATTTATCTTAGACTTAACTAGTACACATATATACATACATTGATAAATAATAATGTGATTTACATAGATACTATAAATGGAGAATAGTGATTTGAGTTAGCATATTTGGTAACACATAGTAATTTTTTTTTTAGAAATTCTTACTCAAGAATATAAATTCATTCAGCATGATATATTATGATTATATTTTTTGTTGATTATGGCACATTGTACTTCATGTTAATAAATGACTTGGCAATAATTTTTTTTTGAAGATTGTTAAGGTTAGGTTGGTGTTTAAAAACACTGACATGGCAATTTTTTTTGTAATAGAAAGACATTGTGAACAATTTATTCTATATAATGGCATTAAACAAATTTTTTTGAGATTGCATACATTGGCATTGTAATTTATTTTTTTTTTAAATATTGCATGAATTGACATTGATTAGCAAATTATTGTATATAATGGTATTGTACATTATTTTTATCATTTACTTAGTACATATTAGGAAGATTGTTTACATAGATTTTGGTAACATGAAATAACATTTTTTTTTGTGACATGATTAGTTGTTACCATTACTTGTAATTATTTGGATACCACAAACTTGTACTTGTTCACCAAATTTTGAGGTGATATACATATTGATATAACAGGATAAAAAAAAAAAAAAAAAAAAAAAGTATACCACTGTTAGACATTGTGTAATTTGAAACTGTGGAATATATTATGTTGGTACTATGAATTAGTTATAATGTTGAGATGGACTTAGGTAATATTGTTCATAATCATTTGTTTTTTCTCAATTAGTTATTGTACTTGGTTTATCCAAGGGTTGGTCGGAAAGGACCATATAAGCAGCAGGGACGCTGTATGTTGATTGTACCCCATGAGATCCAGCCAAGTGGCTGATGATTATTATTTATTGAATTAAGAGTATGGACATCGGTATTGTCATACTGTCTTATTTGAATTTCTTCGGATAACTACGCATATATTTAAGTTGGGCATAGGAATGCCATGATATTGTAATTGAGTTTAATGAATATATTGAATATATTTTGGCATCGCTTCGGCACGATATGCCATGTTGTATACAGTAACAATTGATAAAATAATTAATTTGATTTTGACAATGCTGTAGTATTAAGATACCACATTGTAAGACATATAATTTATGGTTGTAACTTCTGTCAATTTTTTTCATGATGTTGATGCAAATATATGCACCTATAATGTTATTTTGTAGATAACTTATTATAAATAGAAATACAAGTGTATATATATTGATGTATATAGTTACTCTAGTTGCATAGAGTGGAATATTTTTTTTGATACATTGATTGTAACTTATCATAAATTAAGGATGGTACAGATCTATAGTGCAATTAATAATAGTTTTTTTTTAGAGAAATGTTGCACATTTTTTTGGTGGGTGGGGAGGTGTAAAGGTATAATTGTGTAAAGGTATAATTGTGTAAAGGTATAATTGTGTAAAGGTGTAATTGTTTCGTGTAAAAATATAATTGTTTCGAAACACTAGGATCACTTTTAATTTAACTAAATCCAGGTTTTTTATATTTCCGGAAGTAAGAATAAATTTAACAGTTGAAGATCCACTCTCGTATAGGACAGACGTGTCATTGTAGTTATTCTGAGTGATATATATTATGGTATTCTGAGTGATCACGAGAGAGTTATAGTTCACCTCCATGTTGGCGATATTGAGCTAGACAGTTTATTATATACATGTACTTGGATATTATAGATGGATCCTTTGAACTTGATTGAGTTCCTATTTGAATGTGATAATTTATTGGATTGATTTTACAATATGTACTCGGAATTTATTTCATCATTTTATTTATAATATTATTGTGTCGAGAATAAATACTTGAATCAGCAAAGTACTCTTATATCAAGTTATTTGATGTTGTGATTTGTAAATAATAAAGAACCGCCACAGCTACCAAATACACGCCTCCAGTTCACAATAATATAAAGAAGTAATAACCTGTCAAGGCTGATAGCAGTGATAGCACAAAGTAATATACCCTGACAAAGGGCAGAAACCTTAGAAGCCCTGATATTGCAACATGTAATGCCAGGCACCCATATCATATCCGATGGATGGGCAGCGTATAGGGGGATAGAGGGACTTGGTGGCGGAGTTTATTCACACTCTGTAATTATACATGAACAACATTTTGTTTACCCCCATGACCCTGAAGTCCATACTCAAAATATCGAAAATCTGTGGATGAGGGCAAAACGAAAATTAAGAAGTCAATTTGGGACAAGCGAGGCTCTCTTTGATTCATATTTACAAGAGTTTGTATTTCGAAATCAATTAAAACACCAAGATGAGTTCTCCACTATTCTTTGCGTAATTAGTGAAAACTACAATATTTAGATAATAAAGTTTTACTTGACTTCTTTACCCTTAACATATATTTAATTTGTTTCAATTTTTTTTTAACCGTTTGGAGGTTGAATAGTTATTAAGGCACTGTTTTTTTCTGGTATAACATATAAACAATTATGTAGTTATGTCATTTGCAGTGATCCCTTTCTACACATTAAACGTAGTGACAGAAAATAAAAAGCCCATCGAGCGTCAATGATATCTATCCCCCTCACATAAAATTGGTTTAACTAATTTTTTGTCTTGCCCCATGAGGGCTAAGCATCAGTGTTTGTAAGGGTACCGTTTTTTTTACTATATAAGCCATATTAATAAGTAAGTCATTTTCAGGGCCCCGTTCTTAACCTTATACGTAGCGGTACAAGATAAAGGGCCCTAGGGGCCCCAAGAGTAGCTATCCCCCTAACATAAATATGGTTCAAATAATTTTGGTCATGCCTTTTGAGGGCTAAGCATCAGTGTTAGTAAGGGTACCGTTTTTTACTATATAAGCTATATTAATAAGTATGTCATTTTTAGGGCCCCGTTCTACACCTTATACGTAGCGGTACAAGATAAACGGCCCTAGGGGCCCCAAGAGTAGCTATCCCCCTAACATAAATTTGGTTTAAATAATTTTGGACATGCATTTTGAGAGCTAGACATCAGTGTTTGTAAGGGTACCGTTTTTTACAATATAAGCTATATTAATAAGTATGTCATTTTTAGGGCCCTGTTCTACACCTTATACATATAGGTACAAGATAAACGGCCCTAGGGCCCCAAGAGTTGCTATCCCTCTAACATAAATTTGGTTTAAATAATTTTTGTCATGCCTTTTGAGGGCTAAGCGTCTGTGTTTGTAAGGGTACCGTTTTTTACTATATAAGCTATATTAATAAGTATATCATTTTTAGGGCCCCGTTCTACACCTTATACGTAGCGGTACAAGATAAACGGCCCTAGGAGTCCCAAGAGTAGCTATCCCCCTAACATAAATTTGGTTTAAATAATTTTGGTCATGCCTTTTGAGGGCTAAGCATCAGTGTTTGTAAGGGTACTGTTTTTTACTATATAAGCTATATTAATAAGTATGTCATTTTTAGGGCCCCGTTCTTAACCTTATACGTAGCGGTACAAGATAAAGGGCCCTAGGGGCCCCAAGAGTAGCTATCCCCCTAACATAAATTTGGTTTAAATAATTTTGGACATGCATTTTGAGAGCTATACATCAGTGTTTGTAAGGGTACCGTTTTTTACTATATAAGCTATATTAATTATGTCTTTTTCAGGGCCCCATTCTACACCAAAGATATAGTGATAAAAAATAAATGGCCCATATAATGTGTTTAATCATTTTATTCATGCCCTATGGGAGTCAGGCTTTACTGCTTCTCATGGTACTGTTTTTCCTATATAATCCTTTGTTAAGTATGCCCCATTAGTTTCTTCATTGTAAAATGCTAAATTGGCAGCAACATCACTGGAATTCGGTCGTGTTTTTTAAAATTGTTAAATAGAAGATATATGGAACGAAAGAATATAGTAAAGAAAAGTATTATAAGTTGCAATTTTTTTGCGATAAAGTAATAAAAATGAACAAAATATTGTCTAAAATGGATTATATTGATGTGAAATCATTAATACTATGATTTAGTAATGTTTATTTAGGTAAAGTATCAATAATATTATCAAAATAAATTCTGCACATAAAATAAGAGATTACCCTAAAATTAATAATTAGCATATAATGTCATTCAAATCATTGTAGTTTTGAATTATTTCTTAATTACAAAATAACAATATAGGCCTAAAAAACTAGGTCAAAGGCAATGAAAACATAACCGAGCAATATTTTTCTTATAGTACATTAAAATTACATCTAAAATTGGTTGGCGCGGTGGCAGGATGGTTATGCAGCTTGGACAATGTTCACTTTTATGCAGACTCTCCGGGTTCGATTTCGCCTGGTGACATTTATTTTTATTGGTTTTTTTTTTTTTCAGAATATATCCTTTTAGTTGTTTTAATGAAAAGTAACTAATTAGATCTCTTTGGCATTTTTTTTTAATTTAAATAATTTATCTTTTAGGATGTTGTAAGATAAAGAAACAACAACTAATTAGATTTTCAATTATTTCATAACTTAAATTAAAAAAATTAACACAGAGGCGTAACTAGGGTTGGGGGGGGGGGGGAGTCCAAAATCGAAAGTCCCACCGGGCTCCTGCTTTAGGGGAGCCCCCAAAATTATTTTTTACATTAAATATTAAGTACATAATCTCATGTCATGGTATCAAATGTCAAAATGCAGGGCCCCCAAATCCTTGGTTCGGCAATGGCTTTACAAGTCTATCTTCCTGCAAAGGCTTTGTGGGGTACAGCTAGTACTTTGTAAACTTTGTTGAAACGCAGTGGCTCCGGCACCAGCCCAAACCATTATATTGTATAACTAGTATAAGGAACATGGCATATATAATTATTTTTTTTCAGAATTTTTTTTTTTCAGGATTAAGGTTAAGGATAGGGTTAGGGTGTGGAGCAATATCTATGGCTGATACCCGAAGAATAAAAATACGGGTTCGGTCGGACCGAACCGTAGCCCCTGCGTTGTTGAAATACATTTTATACATTTGATTTTGAAGTATTTCAATTTATTATTTAAGTTAAAAATAATGTATTTTATTTTCATCTAAGTACAAAAAAATCGCAGGGGCTACAGTTACGGCCGGCCGTAATCCGTATTTTTTTTTCCGGGTAACAGCTATAGATATTGCTCCTAACCCTAATACTAGCTTATTACTAACCCTATTCCTAATTCTAATATACTGGCTGTTACACCGGAAAAAAAAATACAGATTACTGCCAAAAATATAATGGTGCAGGCCGTAACAGTAGCCACTTCGAAAAAAATTTGATAAAAATTTTGAAATAAAGAAGAATTGAAAGGGGGGTCTCAAAAAAGGCCTTATCATCTTTTCATAGGGCTAAAAAAAACTATGAACCTGTCAAACTAATATTAATAATGCTGACTACAAATGACAAATGAAGCAAAATAATTAATTACAAATTTTAATTTGGCATATGGAAAATAAAATAGTTGTGAAAACAGTACTAGCAGATTGATATGGGTTTCTTCTATGAGCTGATATATCGGTTATTAATTCTCAATGAATTAACAATGATTAGTAGCAAAATCAGTTTATAAAGTTAATAAAGCTTGATATGTTTATGGTATATCTGACTTTCTTCTATGATGAATTTATGCATAGGAAAGGTCAGAATTATATAAGTTATATCAAGAACCTAACAAAACAGTAAAAATCAAAATGAATAGATCAAGGTGGTTTGGGCACATTTAGAGAATGGGAGAACTGAGACACAAAGTTGTTATGTAAGTCAACACCTATGGAGAAAATGCATTAGGGCAGACTAAGAAGTAAATGGGTAGATGAGGTCAAGAAAAACCTTAAAGCCATGGTCTTGAGAGATTGGAGGAAGATGATAACAATGGATCAGGAAAAGGGCTGTAGAGCCAAAGGAAGAAGGAAAAAGCTTTTAAATGCTTAGGCGAAACAAATTTAATTTTGAAATAATACTTAAGTTACCTTTGCCTAATAACCATTGTGGCAGAAAAATTAATTTAAAATTAGTTTCTAATCTTTCTTTTTTTTTTATGTATTGCTTAATTATTACAGTGTGGGTGTGAAGTCCCTGTAAGGATGAAAGCTCTTAGATACTTTAAACCATCAATGGGACTGTTATGATATGGTGCCCTTCTTTCATTTCCACCATAGCCAATAGTGCTATTGCCATGGGGGCATCACAGGAGATATAACAGGAACTTAATCAATGACCTAAATTATCCAGAGATTGAACCAGATACCTTCGGGTCAACTGTCGAGCGCCGCTTTACCACACGAACATCTGGAAAAGTGTAGATTGCATTATTTTCTGTAACAGTGGCTGATGACGCGATTGAGTGTCTATTACAACCCCCAGCCACCTTTATTTCCCTAATTTAAGTATTGGACCCATTTAAAGCTGGCAGGTCTTGGGGGACTTAACACCAAATTCCCTTGGCTCTTACATCACTCTGCCATCTGTCCACACTATGTTTTAATAGTATAATACAAATCCAGACATTCCCTTGATAACAGTTACAGGCTTGTCATTTTGCAATTTGATAAAAATTTAATTTTTGAATTAATAAGATAGATCATTTTTAGTAAAATAAAAAGAGCTAATTTATGTCACCATTTTCAATCAAACAATGAGCACTAGAAAAAATGAAAAATGTTTTTTTCAACTACTGAAATATTTTACTTTTTTAACAAGTCTCTGCCTAAAATGTAGACATAGTACAGTGTATAAGAATAAATAACTAAAATAATCTGGCAGAATCTATAGTTAAAAATAAATTTGTCAGATTGCAGTCTGTCTACATTTATCATCACCATTTTTTTATTCTGTTACAGCCTGTTGTAAAAAATGCAACCTGGACAATTTTTTTGTTTACTTCAGTCATTTTTTATCTGCTTGGGTAAGCTCTTGCTTTTATTGATAAATACATACATTTATGTAATCAATGATTAACCTAACAAATTGACGCTTAATTGCCTCTTAAAAATAAAATGATGTTATATTTTTTTTTCAGGGGGATCGCATGTGGGCATTTGGCGTTGGCCTGTTCCTTATCAACATAAGTTCTGATTCTCTTCAGCTGACTGCTGTGTATGGCTTAAGTATGAGCCTTAATGTTTTGCTTTTTGGGGCTTTGGTTGGTGACATTGTGGATGAAACACCAAGATTAAAAGGTTCAGAAGATAAACTGAGAAAAAGGCTCTTTAAATAAATGTCACACAGATATAATCACTATTTATTTCCCACACATAATTATTCATCAGATTTATACAATTTTTTTTTTTTTTACAGCTGCACAGATAGCACTGGTGCTACAAAATCTCTTTGTCATAATTTGTGCTGCCTTGATATATTTTTTCCTGGCATATATGAAGGATATCATGTTAGTAGGTGATTGGATGAGATACACTGCGTATGTACTTATTATATTACTTTGTGTCTTGTCACGGCTTACCAGCATGGCACGGCAAATAGCAGTTGAAAAAGACTGGATCGTAGAAATGTGTGGGAATGATAAAGACAGGCTTGCGTGTATGTATTATTATTAGTGTTTACATGTATTAAATTTTAGGAAAGATTTAAATTGTAATTAAATGTTGTAGGAAATAATAAAGAGCCCTCATTAAAATAGGGAAGACAAATCTTAAGGCTTCAAAAAAATAATAAAGCAAATGTATTACCATTTGATATTCAGAAGAATGCATTTATTAAAAATAAATCTGTATAACTCTAATTTTATTAATTTATTCGATCTCGTGTGGGTCCTAAGGGAATTTAACTTGGGGAAACTTGGCGTAAAATCCCCTAAGTCCACCCAGCTTTAAATGGTTATGACATTAGTTAGGAAAGTAAAGGCAGCTGGGCATTGTGCTAGCCACACAATCTCTTCATATGTATGGTTACAGTAACAGATGAAATCTGCCCCAATGGCGTACTAGGCTAAGGGAACTTTGCTGAATTAAAATATAAAAACAAGCAATTTAAGTCTTTTCCGTTTCGGACAAAGGACATTTTAGAGCATTTTCTCCGAACGAAATCCGTATTTTTTTTCCGTGTTTTGATAAATAGAGAGGAAAGTAATCATGTTGAATAACTGTTACAAAAATAAATAATGATTACGCCCCTTTTGTTATTTATATTTAAAATATAAGCAAAAACGGTACCTAGGAAAGTCTTTTTTTTTGGCCCTGAGATGTCAGATTGCGAAATGGACTTTTGATGTACACTTGGCAGGCCAAGACCTAAAAAAATGATATATACATCATGGGTCTAGGACTTATGGTTGCTGTGATCTAGGGCGCTCCTATGTTAATATAGCTTATATAGTAAAAAAAGGTACTTTACATGATGAAGTTTTCTAATATCCAGAAAAACTTGTAAAAAAGATAAATATAATATAATTTGTTGTGATGGTCGTGTGATAAGTATGGTGGGAAATTTCAAGAGGAGACTTTTACTATATTGATGCTTTAAAGTGTCAATCTAAACAATATTGAATCAAAGGTGTGACAGTAACATGTTTTGATGCAGAAAGATGATCTGGCTAGTTAAACCGAACATGGCAGAAAAGCATTGAATCTATTTGCACTGATATGTAGAAGAGTAAATCAAACATTATAGCAAAGGTGATTACTATGTTCTTGAGTGGAATTAGATATACTGCCAACAGAATAGACCAATAGGATTGGCCGTTTGCCATTACATATATTTAGAATAGTTGTCTGATTATTTTGAAATTTGAAGTTGAGGCTGGCTTTTATTTTTTTTTTTCATATTAAATAAAGACAGTGGTCAATCTGTTAGGCTTTAATACAGATAATTCAGTTCATTTATAAGATTATTATCATGTTTTTACTTTATGTTTATTTTTTCAGCAATGACTGCTTCGTTGAGACGTATTGACCTTTCAACCCAAGTCTTAGCCCCCATGGCGACGGGCTTTATCATGGCAATGGCAGGTGTTGAGTTTGGTGCAATTTTTATAGGCAGCTGGAACTTCGTTTCTGTATTTATAGAATATTATTTCCTTTGGAAAGTGTACAATACTGTACCTGCATTAAAGGAAAAAAAAGATTTGAAAAAGTCACAAGGTATGTTTATTCACCTTCGTTAATAGAAAAATGGTCATTTTAAACTAGTAAAATAAGTATTCTTTCATTAATGCTTTTATTTATTTTTGTTTTGTAAATCAGCATTATAGATAGTTTCAATAATGAGAATAACGCATATGTCAACAACTGCTGACTTTTTAAATTGTAATATATTTTTTTTTTATTTTACCGAAATGGAAATATTTGTGTTATTTGAACTAAAAAATACAATTTGTGAAAAAAGCTGTATATTTATTATCTATTTTAATTTCATTTACTTTAGCATTAACAGAAGCTGAAACATCTCAGAAGGAGGATGTTAAACCCAATGAAGGTTGGATTTTATCTTTTCTTGATTTCACTTAATATAAATTTACCACCTAATTGGCTATATTTAACAGTTTCAACATCCAAAATTACTGAACTATACCCTTTTCATGTGGAATTTTATTTTCTTTATTTTATCTGAACAAATAGTCCCACTCATTTAGTCATACAGTCTCTAAAATGTTTTTTTTTTGCCAAGAATTCTATAGAATTTTTTTTTTAATATCTGGGTATTATTTAGTTAACAGGTATGCTGCTGTCAGATTATTATTCTATTGTTTTTTTAGACCTACCAGCTTGAGTTTTTTTTTTTAATAATTAATGAATTAATTAATGTTATATTATGAAAGATATTGTACCACAACATGAACCTCTGTTACTGCAACTTTAATTCACTTTCTGATGGGTAAAGGGAAGTAAAGAAATCTTTCAAAAGTGAGATTATGATATAATTTTATGGGCTGAGAAAGGGCATTACGAAAAAGTACTAGAGGCTCATAAAATCTAAAGACAACCCTAGTTCGTTTGACATTTGGTGTTCTTTTTACATGGTTTGTGAACTGCATGGGTAGTTAGTAATATTTTTACATGGACTTTCCCAAAGATTGTGAGTCTTCAGAGATAGTATTGAATTCATGAATGAGTTCAATCAGCTCAAAAATCTGGTTTATACATGTATCTAGTGGTTTGTCTAGGAGTTAACTTATTTTATTGTTTGTTTTATTCTGATTCACCATGATTTATAATCTGCTTCTGAATGTATATTTTTTTAGAACATGGAAAAGCATTAGCTTAAGGATTTTAGTCAATACTGCATATTTTATGCTCATGTGGGCTTACTGTTTTATATTTAGCTTTAAATCTGCTGAGAGACTCTCTTGTAGCTTATTATGGGTTTTCATTATTTTAAAGGAAAATACTTGTTTTATTTTGTAATGGGATTAGTTTCTTATCGCTTTTTTGTTGACTTCTCTATTTGTTTTGTTTACTCATAAAGATTTTACACATTCCACATTTTATTTTCTATAGTTTTATCAGTAAAGGGTAGAAATGCTTATAGCAAAAACTACATTTAATTGAATTTTTTTTTTATTTTCTTATTTAGAAGGTAAAAAGGAGGAAGAGTTGACTTTGGATCACGAACAAGTGGAAATCGCTACCATTGATGAAAAAATCGATGTAAAGTAGTTTTTATTCTTAACTATCTTTATTGTGAGCTGTTTTAAAACTAATCTTAATCTATGTTTATTATTAAGAATATTGAAACAGAATATCTCACACAAAAAAAAAAAACTAAAGAAAGAAAAAAAAATTTCCTTTTTACATTTTCAAGGCAAAAGAGGAACCAAATAATCAACAGCCATTTTTAAATCAAGATGTAAAGAAAAAAGCTAAAAAGAAATGTTCATTGGCCAGAATTTTTAACAGCTTAGAGAGACTTTACCTTGGTTGGCCAGTTTATGCACGATATGGTGTGCGTAATGCTGGATTAGCCTTGGCTTGTCTGTATATGACTGTTCTTGGTTTCGACAGTATTACTGTAGGTAAGAATGGATGCTTTATTTTTTAATTTACAAAACTAAAATTTTATCAGAATACATATCTACTATTGCAAAATTTTCTTTAGCGTTTGAAATCTTTCCCTAAAAAAGGCTGCTACCGAATCATTCTCTAAGTTTTAAAAATACTTTAATATTAAGTGAACTGTTCAGTATTTTTAGAGATTATGTAACACTAGAAATATTTTTCTAAACATTTATATTTAAACCGTATATATAGGTTATGCTAAAACGCAAGGAGTGTCCGAATTACTTGTTGGCATAATGATGGCACTTGCAGCTTCTTTTGGAATCTTTGGTACTTTCATGTATCCTTTTATGAGGCGCAGACTTGGTTTGGCAAGGACAGGTATATTTGGCCTTTCCTTGCAGATAACTTGTCTTATCTTATGTGTTGTTTCTGTATGGATGCCAGGAAGCAAATTTGATTTGTCTTTAGGATCCAGTTCAAATACAACTATTATAGTGGAGTCCAACTGTTCTGAATGTAAGTAGATTAATAAATGTCATTTAACTTCAGTTATATAATTATACTTGTTTGTGCCATGGTTATTTATCCTAACTTACTCTGAAAGTAAACTCATGAGTCATATTTAGCATAAGCAATCATCTTTTGTGCATGACTCATGTAAATCACACCTAATGATAAAAAAATTTTTGAAATGTTTGACTATAGATAAATTTTGAGAAAGAAAAGAAACACTTACGGCTAATGAATTGTTTATGTGTAGAGAGAGGGAGGTTTATCTTATGCAGTGATGGTAATAGAAGTACATGTAGTAGTGTCTGAAGTAGATTGCATTAGGTTGTGAAATTAGAATATGAATTGTATTTCTGTGAATTTTTTAGGTATTGCATATACATGTATAAGAATAAATTTGTTTCTTAAGCTTTTGTATATAATGCATAATTCTATGTTATAAGCTTCTTTTTTATTATACATGTAGTAATTTTAATATTTTGCAATTACCTTCTGTTGGTAATTTTACTTTTAGAACTAACATAACTATTGAATGATAAATTTACATTAGAAAAACAGTGTCATCTTTTACTTCACAGCTATCACATTGGACAGAAACAAAACTTTACATTGTTCTAATGAGATATTGAATCTAAAGGATAATGTTTCTATTTGGATGCTTCTGGGTGGAATTATCACTGCACGATTTGGTAAATAATTTTTTTTCTCACTTAAAATGTTTTTCAGAACATTCAGTATTGAAAAGTACACTTAAAACTCTGAATCAGAATTTATTCCATTTATAAGCCTAGTTTGAATTCCAAATCATTTGACCAATGAAATAATTTTTTCTATAAAAATAATAAAAACTGGATTTATCCATTCCACGTCTATACAAACATGATTTTTCAGATAAGTACTAACAATAAATGGAGGGATGGGTGGTTGTGCGGTGTAGAGGTTCAAACCTCAGTAAGAACCTTGGGATTTTTTTCAGGTCCTAGTGAAAGTCCACCCTGCTTTAAATGGGTACTCGACTTTAAGTTGGGGGAGTAAAGGTGGCTGGGCGTAGTGCTAACCACAAAATTACTTTATATGCAGAGGTTACACTTCATCTGCCCTGATGAGTCTTAAGGGAACTTTACTTTTACTTCGATAAATGCAGTCCATTTTAAGATCGGTTTGAGTAAATAATCATAGTTTAATAAGGAACTAGGTAAATTAAAAGGAATCATAATGGTGCATGTATAAATCATTATAGTTCGGTGTCTTAACTCTTTTCTCTACTTTGACAACTTTAATGGCTTACTTATTCTTCAAATATCATTCAAATTCAAGAGCAATGTTCATATTCTGAAGCAAAATTATTATTTATAGTGGGGCTATCATATTTGGAGCTATTCCTCTTGAAAAGATACTTTTTCCTATTCTTTTTTTTTATTTGCATTATTTGTTACTAGATAAACTGTATCAATTAAACCAATTTCTAGGTGTTTTTATTTCTCCACTTAGGTCTTTGGGTTGCAGATCTTACAATAAGTCAACTATTTATGGAGTCAGTAGCAGAAAAAGAAAGAGGAAAAGTAAATGGCGTCCAGGGTTCTCTTAATCAGCTGATGGATATGTTGAAATATTTAATGGTTGTACTAGCACCACATGATCATCAGTTTGGATTACTAATCCTTATTTCATTTTGCTTTATATGTATTGCTTGGCTTCTTTATGTATTCTTTTTAAAGAAAGAAAGGAACCATTTTTTTCACTTTCAAACATGTGTAATTAAAAACAATCAAGCTATGAATTCTTGAATTGTGGAAAACATTCTTTTATCCCTCCAGCTGTCATAATGGCTGTTATCCCACTTCTTTGCTGTAATGGCTGACAATATCAGGTGTAAATAAAATCATTTAAAATGCGAATCGAATTATTAATGATTTTTAAAAAAAGGAGACTATTTACAAAACATAACTTTTCCTGTTTCTGTGTTATGTAATATGCCGATTATTGAGTTTTTTATGTCAAGTTGGTTTTTTGGATACAGTTATTGATGGCCTGTGTGTGTGTGATGTCCATGTAAGGATGAGATGGAATCTCTTAGATTCAACAAACCAATAATGGGATGGTTTTATGATTTCCTTCTTTCATCCCCACCATAGCCGATAGTTCAATGGCCATGGAGGCCCCACAGGAGATATAGGGGGACTTAGGCCATGACGTGAACATTTTCCTTGGTCCTCCTTGGAGATTAAACCAGGTACCTTCAAGTCGACAGTCGAGTGATTTACCGTACGACCATCCGTCCCCATTGATGGCCAGTATCCACAACCATTTTTTAGTTTGAAAAAAGAGAATATATGATTTTATTCACATTTACATATTGCAGAGATGGTAAAATTTTGTATGTGCAATTTAGAGATGCATATCTAATTTTCTGAAAAGGCTTCCACCCCGCAGAAATTTGCACTGAACGGTTTTTTTTTTTTTTTTTTTGTCTTTTTTTTTACATTTTTAATTCTCATTTATTTTTAAAAAGTATTTAAAATGTATTAATTTTTTTTTTTTTTGGAAAAAAAATGTGTATATATACTTTTATTAATTGTTGATTTAAATTTTAATGGCATTTTCACATTAAAAAAAAAAACTAGACTAATGCAAACATTTAATGTTTCTGCAATTTCTTGCTACTTTCTACGACTCAGGCCCAGTCCATTTATATATTTATTTATACATGTATATTTATAACTGAAATATTGTGTAATATATAAATTAATAGAATTTTTACACATCTCAATACAATCTCAAAATATTTATTTTCTACACATCTTTTTACTTAAGTAGTTCTTTTAAATACTAAACTGAAATAGAGACTTTTACAAACACACATAAGTTATTGAAATCCAAACTGTTTTTTTTTAGTAAGACAAAGATTTCAACATAGCTTTTAACTTTTTTTTAGCACCGTTTTAAATTCAGCTTCTGTGATTTTGATATTTGTTCAAGCTTTAAATTAGTTTCACATAATCTGGGTCTGCCCTTAAATCTTGTGACTCGCAAATAGACCTTTTCTAATGTGATGAGTCTCAAGGCTGGCACACCTGTAAATTCTATATGACAATAGACGATTTTAATAATTCTTCTAATGATGCACAATTTGCCTTAAAATTATGTAAAAAAAAAAAAAAAAAGGAGTATAACATCCTTACATAAATGTGTGAAATAGGAAAGCTTTTTTAGTCTTAGATAGACTGGCCAGATTAAAAAAGTTATATTAAACTATGCTGAAACAATACTAAGTTTATCAAAACTAAAAAAGTTTAAAAAAGATAATCTTTTATAATTAAAGGCACTAAAAAGTAAAAAAAAAAAATATTTATGTATTTATAGATCATTGCTAAAATTAAAAGCATTGGTGCTTACTAGGGCTCGGATTTCTATGACCTAATAAAGGCTGATTTATTCTTGCATTTACACCCTAAAAAAGACCAAAATATGAACTATAAAATATTAAAATATGCTCTAAAGAATTGCTGATATAACTTAAAATATCACATAAATTTGTTGTCAGATGTTTCATGAAATATGTACAAACAAAAAACTTTGAAAAGTGCTTTTTTATGACACATAAAAGTTGTCTTATTGCGTTCAGATTATGCTCAATCAATATTTGTTAAATTACATAAGAATATACTTTACCATAAATTTTAAAATATGATTTTTCATAAAAAATCCGAGCCCTGGGTGATTTCAATACACTGAACTAAATATCTCTTTACATTACTTGATAAGAAGAAATTGATAAATAAATAATCTATATATATATCTAGATGGGCATCCATGCTTAGGTTTTTAGTAATAATAATTTATATAAATATTTGTATGATTTAATGGTGGTCGATGGCTGAGTGGTGTAGAGCGCTTGACTGTCAACCCATGTCCACCCAGCTTTAAATGGGAACCTGACTTACGTTATTGAAATAAAGGTGCTAAGCATTTTACTAACCCTTTAAATGCCCTGGTTACAAAAAGATATAAGCTCTACACTTCATCTGCCCTGATGCCCTTTCAGGGGCTAGAGGAACCTTACTTTTGTTTGATATAATAAGTTTTTTTAAAATTTGTGCATTTTGTGTAAAAGTTTATTTTTTAATAACTCTTTTTTTAACTTGTATTGTTTGTTTTAACTTTTTTTTTTACTCAATATGACAAATTTTATTATGTAATAATCTCAAAACAAACTTTTACATTTATTTCAATTTGTAAAATGACATGTACATCTGCATATAGCTACATAGACCTTCTGTTTATTTTTCTTTGCAAAATGGTGTTTAATAAATTATTTAATATTTTTAACTTTTGAAAAGAAACTTTCATCAATACGGGTTATTTCTGAGAATCCTATTCAGTCCAAAAAAATTAAATGCTAAACTAATAAAATACAATTTTTTAAGCATTTTTGGAAGTTTTGTTTGGTTTCTGAAGTCCACTTAATAATCTACATAATTTAGATTAAAAATCCTTTTTTTTTTTTATTCAAGCTGTGTTCCTTTTTTTTTTTTTCAAAATCTTTTCTTTATTTTTCACTCTTAAAGTACTTTTGTTCATGTAGTGTTGTTTTAGTCCCAGGTCATATTTTAGTTTCAGTTTTTATTTCGTTTTTTCTGTAATAATTTTAGTTTTCGTCTAGTTTTAGTCTTGCTTCTAATTTTAGTTTTAGTTCTCGTTGACGAAAAGTCAACATTTTCGTTAACAAAGGTTTTAGTTTTAGTTTTCGTCAACGAAAGCAACACTAGGTTCATGAACTCATTCCAGCATGTTTAAAAAGAAGTTAAATATTTATGATAAATATTTTCTGCATGGTCACAAGAATTTGTTTGCCTTTGCAATATCTTCAGCAAACATTGCCTATCTATTCAGCTGTGTTGCTGACTGTTGCATACAATATTTTCATTTAAGAACTCTGTGATAATATATCTCAATCCTCACCTATCATGTGTTGTTTGTTTTTTTAAATAAGAAAAATAATCATAATCCAAAATAAAAATCCATTGTTCTATTTTGCATCACAACATGGTTTTCTAAAAACTTATGTTTTATTCATTTTTTTTAATTCTTAAATCAGGTAATGAAAATATAAAAAAAAAATTCATTTCTTACAGTATAAAGAAAATTGGAAAATTCTTCTGTTAATAACTTTGTCTCATTTGAATTTTGTAACAAATCATACTGTTGTGATTTATAACCATTATTTGTAGTACTATGCATATTCATGTATTTAGCTGTATTTTTTGTGCGTGACCTTCATCGTTTATCTAACTGTATATATATATATTGTTTTAAAAAATTTAAACTACCAAGTGAATGCCATTTTATCTAGTCTTTTTTTTTTTGTTTTCAGGTGTTGAATTTTTTTAGGCCATAACAAAATTGACTCAACATGTTTTTTTATTGTATTTTTTAAAATTGTTTCTCCACATACCTTGTCCTGATCAGTTTATCTGAACATTTTAATTTCAAGATGGTAATGCTTTGAAAAATTTTTGCATTAGAATATTTTTAGTTTGTTTCATATTGCTTTATTAAAATTGTCTTTTTTTATCTGGATTCTTTGTAATTTTAGCACTAATTTAGACTTTAAATAAAGACTTAGTTTATATTTTTACAAAGATAAATTTAATATTTGAATTTTCTATTTATATTAAAACATGGATAAACATTTTTTAAATATTTGTATATATATATACACATATTTACCTCACTACATACCTTATAAACAATTAGCTATACTGTTTCAGTTTTTTTTATGTTAACAAACTTCAGAATATTTGTATATAAACTTCGGACCAGAATGTTTATTATTCAATTTGCGTGATATATACAATCATTCCGTGTTAAGAATGTAAAGTAAATTTAATGTAAAGTATACTCTGACCAATTTCAATGCAATTGTTTAGTTTTGTGTTACTTAAAACATAAGATGATGTGTGACAAATATTATTAAAAAATGTTAATAAAAATTTATACAAAAATAAAATTATACTGATTTCACAAATTTAACTTGATTTTATTGATAGTATTATTGTTACATATGGTATAATACAGCCAGTAATTTAAAATTTAAATTATATTGCATCAAATAAAAGAATTCAACATCAATACATTTTTGTATGTAAGGAAAAAATTTTCTTTAGTAAGATGCTTTATATTAATAAATGTATATATTGCATCTATAATTGCAAGAATCCTTGGCTACATTTGTGAAAGGGAAAGCTCACAGAAGTAACCTTTAAAATGCAGTGGGGACAGCTCTTGATTCACAATGCTGTCAAAAAAGTTCATAGCGTCCTCCCATGATTCCCCCTGAAATTGACGTCCGCAACTCTTTGTAACCACTTGCCAGAATTCAGCCTCGGTTAATTCATTCTTGGCGTAAATTTGTAAAAGATTAAAGAGCTCCGGATCATTCTGGCGGACTTGGGTCCTTTTGTGTTTGTTAGCCTTGGGAATGTTAGGACCAGAGCGGTGGTCGTCAAAAGTAAATGTGTGCGCGTGTTTGTAGCTAGAGTTCATTGTATTCGACCTGGAATCCAAATCACTGCAATCCAATACTTCAAAATCCATGCAAGTACTTTCTGAGTCAATTGATAAATGCTGACTGCTTTCGGGTGTATCAGGTATATACTGGCCTATAGGAGGGCTTGGAATGATCTGCCATTTTTTATTTTTGGTAAAATGTTTTGGCGATGATGTAGCTTTGGGAACCATGAGCTGCCAACGGTTCCTTTTTTTGACACGTAAAATCATGTCAGGCGAATCTCTGAGGAAATGTGGATGTCTAAATTCAACTTTGGCACCATATGGTTTCTTCTTTCTGAGTATACGAAATCTGAAACCATAATCTCGAAATAGACGTCTTAGATTGTGAAAAGTTTCCACTTGTACAAAGCCTGGATATAATTTCATGACGTTTGGCTCAAAATCTTTTTCTTCAACAATAAGTCTTTTACCGTCATCAGTCCACTTGATTATAAGGCCATCGTTGGCGATTTGAAATAACTTAAGAGGAAACTTATATTGCGATCCAAACGACAATCTTGTAGCAGACATAACACTTTTTTAATCGATTAGTTTGTATGGAAGTGATTCATTTAAACAGAGATCTTTCGTTAGCAGATTTTTTAAAAGTTTGCACCATGCAAATGCGGTGCATATTATATATATTTTTCGGGAATTCCCATTAATTATTCTTATTACCCCCCCCCCCCCCAACGCTGTAGCGAATTCTGCGAAATGTTGTGACTGTGTAAAGTATAAACGAAATCAGTGGTAAACGTGGATGCAAACAATTGTGGTCAATACGGTCTGACAAGTAAATGAGAGAATTACCTGGCCGACTTCCTATCGAGGTCGTGTAATGCCCAAATGCACCTCGTGTTTGTTGAAAGTCGTGTTTGTACCAATCGGTGGTTCTCGATCTGAGATGATAGAGTGACGAGCAGAAATTCCGAAGTCAATTAAAGCAGCCATCCAAGACTGACTCGTGGTGGGGGGGGCTGAGTGGAGTCGAGCAGTGACTTATTGCACTGGACATTTTTCTTTTGGTGTGTACTTTATGAGGTTGAGGCACAATGACGATTTCATATGTCGCCGCTGCGGAGAAGTTGAGGGAATCGTAGAACATGTGATATATGAGTGCCCCGGGTTGGTGGACCAGTGCTCGAGTTAAGAAAAAAAAAACCCAGTGCCGGGGATAAAAAAAAATTCTGCAGAGCCGGGGATAAATGTCTATGATTTTATCCCCGGCAGGGATATATTAGCTAAATCAGAGCCGGGGATGACAGTTCTCAGTGCCGGGGATATCCTCGACATCCCCGGCGGTAAATCGAGCCCTGTGGTGGACAACGTGAGGGGAGGGGGAAGGTAGGTAGCTTACTTGCCATTAGCATATATGGCAGTTCCCATGTGCTGAGGAACACCACGAGTTTGATTTCACGGACTCCAAGAGAATAAGTTTCAGCCAGCAGATAAACGGAAAGAGTTCAAAAAGTAAAATCAGTGGCGCTTTGGTAGCGATCTGGCTGATCTTCGTGATGCATCACGATCTACAAGCTGTAGGTTAGGGTACTCGACTCACAGCGTGTGCATTCACCTACTTATGCTCTAGTAGTGTTCTATGTCCATTGCACGAAAAGCTATGTTGGGGTTAAAAAAAAAGGCGTTGCATTAAGCTTACTATTGGTGCTTTATATAATCTTAGAGATACACATCTCATCCTTACATGGAATTCTGGGGGAAAACAAATTTTAACCGTGTTGAGCAGATGCAGTAACACAATTCACATTTTTATAAATGACTTGCATAATTCCCAATTTTTATAAATAACTTCCATGTAGGCCTACTTTGAGATAAAACTTAGTCATAGTCTTAATATCTTTGATTTACAGCCTGCGCCTAATCTATTGACAGCCTGCGCCTAGTCTATTTACAGCCTGCAAGGGGCCTCCTATATTCGTGGGACACTCGTACAGTAGCGTAGCTAACGTTAGTAGCGCCCGGGGCAGAGTCTAACAAAGCCGTCCCATTCCTGTCTCATAAAGTGGTGAAATGCCGCCCTCGAATGGCAGCAGAGTGCCTCATCTAAACTCATTTACGCAACTGGGCTCATGCTACTGGCGGGATGGCTCATTATTTCGTACGGCCCTGAAGGATGATAAGTAATTATCTTTAGTTAACTTTTCATTACTGCACACTTCCTGAAATAGTAACAGTGTTTTAGACGTTTCTTATACATTGGGGAAAATATGTTATAACATGTACAATGTACATTTCATACCATGCCTATGAATGTCAATCAATTTAATAATGATACTACATTATCATGGCCCAAAGAGGCCAGTGACTTGTTGAGTGTTCATTCAAGTTCAGGTGTGATCCCAATAGCATATTAAGGTCGGTTAAAAAGACAGTGATTGAGAACTTAAAAATTGAAAGAATAAATCTAGGGTTGGGTTTGAGGGGGAGGGTGACTTTAGAAGTCGGAGCCAGAGGCGCAACTAGACCAAACTTTCAAGGGGGGGGGGGCAAAAAAATCACTTGTATTAAAAAATCACATTATTTTTATATTTGTATTTTATTTTAAAGAAATTTTGGTCTAATCTTTTAATTTTTTTTTTATTTCGGAGGGGGCCAATGCCCCCCCCCCCCAGTTGCGCCACTGGTCGGAGCCCATGAGACGCGCTCGATATGCCCTCATTTAAATCCACCTCTGTGTTGCTTGAGGTCAATGAGAGCTGCACACCATAGTAAATGTAATGAAAGAATAGCGAAGGGGGTAAACTAAACTTAACAAAAAGCCGTAATTTATTATAGCTATGTATTTTACCCACATTTGTGAATGTTACTTGTATAAATAAAAAAATATTAAAAAGTAAGATTTAAAATTAAAGCGGACAGACTGAAAACCAATTATATAAACAATGTTCGTGATTTCGGCCAACGTTTTTTTTAATCTTAATTTTATTAGTAAAGCTACCATAATTATAGCTTTTGCGAGTATATGCTCTTTTAAAGGTTTTATTATTTATTTTTTCCGAGATATTTTACCGGATATTGGCTGCACATTTTTAAGTGACTCAGCATTTACAACCCAAAATGGTGAGTAAATAGAAGGCTTCGTGAGATTTCATTCTACAGTTATGCCCTTTCAAACATTCTTAGCAGCGATATAATCCTTTAATTGATCAAGTGTATAATAACTATCCGCTTTTATGCCCAGATTTAAAAAAAAAATTGATAAGTCTTTGTGCTTATATTTTTTAAAAATAATTTGGACTTGAATGACTGATTGGAAATTTTTGAAAAAATGATTTAATAACATGTATTTCTTAGTTTTTATAAGGCACTTGTTACTCGACCAAACGTTTGGTCGACTCCTAGCATATGTACGGTCGATCAAACGTTTATTTTTTTTTCTGTTTCCGGGGATTTTCGCGCAAATTGATATCTATCCCTAACCCTAATCCTGAAAAAAAAAATTCTGAAAAGAAATAAAATTTATATATGTCATGTTCTTTATACCCTATAAAATTTATATATGTCATGTTCCTTATACCCTAATATAAAGTTATGCATCCACCAATACGAAACACTTTCGCGAGGAACCTTCCGCGCGGAAGTTTCAACTTAGCGAAACTCTTGTAGATACACCGGGACGAAACAGTGAGCGACGAAACAACTACCGGAAACAAGATTTTTTTTAATGATTACTTCGCACTTTTTCCTGCTAGTGAAAAAAAACGATACTTTGAAAAGCAGAAACTACTGCATCCCGTGTGCCTTTTTGTTCTTATTACAAATAAATTGTCTGGCTGGAAATGGAAAACTGTTTTTTTTTTTTTTACTTTTTATTCGATCGGTAGCTGTTCATTTTTTTTTTTCGTTTTCATGATCAGCCAAACATTTATTTAATAGCATTTATCTTTTCAGACAGCGCTTCGATCGAAAGAAATTTCATTTGTAAAATATGTAGATAGACGAAGTATATTTTCCTTTCAGAAATTCATATACAAAGACTGTTGTCGGCCAAAACTTATAGTAATCATGTTTTTCTGTCAAAATTCACTTTGTTGTTGTTGTTTTTAATGAATATACACTAATGTGAATCATTTTTTCTATTCTAATCGACGTTTCTAAGCAGCCATTTTGTTTGTTTATCATGACGAAAAATGTAGCTCTCCGGAAAAAACTCTGCAAGCAGCGAAACTGAAAACTTTCGCTGTTCCGCAACGGAATTCCTGACCGGTGTACATGTTCTCATTAGAATATCATAGCAGCGAAACAGAGACGGAATTCGCAATGCCCTTAGATACCGAAATTTCGTGTTGGTGTATTCATACCTTAATGGTCACGTTTGGTCTTCTAACAAGTGCGTTTTTATAAATAATACATTTATTGGAAAATCATTTAACCCTTTATCAAAAGAGTTGTATGCATATATTTTGATATACAGTATTACACCCTTTCTGATATCCAAACCACATTAAGCTGTTTTTGACTTCATTATTTGATCGGTTTCTTTCTCAAGTCAAGAATAAATTAGTGAAGATTCTGTGTAAAATACTGAAATTACTGCTTGACCAATAAATTCATAATAAAGTGTAGTAGCTTAATAAATATTAGTCTATTTTTTTCTTATCATACAGGCTAGACGTTATGACTCTCGAACAACAATTTTTTCTCCAGAAGGTTTGTGAAACACTTTTTTATTTGTAGTATCATTGAATGATTGATTAGTAATAGTTTCTTAGTATCTGATAATAATTTAGGCCTGAATCATAAATGTCTTGAACAAATTTGTTTTCATAAGTTATTCTCATCCCGTATCCTTTAAAGAGCTATATTAATGAATAGTTCTCTGTTATAATTACTTAGTTTGTCGGCAAGCATTTGAGACGAGAATGACTGTTCATGAAATTTTGAAACTTACTCATGTGAATTATATGTGGCATGAGCATTCACAAGTTGTAAAATTTATAATCATTTTACTAACACAGTCTTCCTAGTGGCAATCCAGTTTATGAGTATTATTAAAATATAATTTCAAAATATATTAAGCTAGGCATATTATAACAAAATAATTTTTCATATAGATAGTACTATAAAAAAAAAAGATGAACTCTGGTTAATTACTATAGAACTTTTTCTTATTTCTCCTTTTTTTTAGCAAAATGTGGAACACATGAAAATGGTTATGACATAGTTAACAAGTACATTATGTCTTTACAAAATTATCTTTTAGCTCAATCAGCAGTGACATTATTATTTTTTTGTTTTTTTTCCATTATCTAAATTAAAATATAAAAAGGTGTTAGCAAATTTGTCTGTATTTTCTATATAAATTGAGAAAGAGAACTTTTAAACTGTTTGATATATCTTATTTTAAAAAAAAAATTATACACATTAGGATATTTATTAACATTAAAATTTGATGTTAAGTTTTTAAAGACTTTGAAGAAATTTAATGAATAGATTCTATAATGGGAGTTTTTTTTTATTTTCTCTTTGCAAAATGTTTCATAATTTGAGTATTTGATTCCACATTTGTTTTTGCTTTTTTATTTAAACAGCTATAGACATGTAAAATAATTTTTCAAAAATTTAATTACAAATAGGTTTGTAAAAAAAATATTTATGGTACATTGTCAAAAATTACTCTGCTTGATGATCGCTGAAAATTCTTTTTTTTTTTTTTGCAGGCCGCCTTTATCAGGTGGAATATGCTATGGAGGCTATTGGTCATGCTGGCACCTGTTTAGGCATCATGGCTAATGATGGAATTCTCCTTGCTGCTGAAAAAAGAAACACAAACAAGCTTTTAGATGAGGTTTCATACTCTGAAAAGATTTATCGTCTTTACGAGTAAGATTTAATTTTAATGAAAATATTTATGCACTATTTATTAAAGATTTTTTAATTTTTTGTGGCACTGAAACCCACATTATTTGTTATATTTTCTTTATTAGTGATATGGCTTGTAGTGTAGCAGGAATTACAGCAGATGCCAATGTTTTGACAAATGAACTGCGGCTTATTGCTCAGAGGTATGAGAATTACATTTATATTATAACGTTTTAGTTCAATGAATTGTAGCTATTTAAATATTTAAGAATTTCTTTTGCTTATGACACAAATATCTTGGAAAATCAGAGCAAGAACATTTAGAAACATACAATGGTATAAATTTCAGATGTGGATTTTTGACTTTTCACTTGAATGCTAGATTTTTTATTCCTTATTCTAAATGTATGGAAAAGAAACATAGGTTTCTTTTACAGTAATAATTTTTGCACAAAATCATCTAATATTTTTCATTAGTTTCTAAACAGTTCTGTTTTATTAAGCAATGAGTGGTGGGGGGATGAGAATGAAGCGTTTTCTTCAGTCGGAAAGTCTGCTGAAAGATACGGTGGCCTATTTCAAATCAGCAAGATTTTAATATATTTGGAAACATTTTGAAGATAGTATAACCGATATTGAGAGAAATGAAAAATATATTTTTGTATTGCTTAAATAAGTACACATTTGTTATTATTATTTGGTTGTTTCTTTAGTTTGAAATATGTGCATGCAATTTAAAAGTTCTATAGTCACTGGTAAGGTATAAATTACATCAAGTTCATAAATTTTTATCATGTCAAAAAACATGATATACATATCATAAGAAATACCATTTAATTTCCAACCTGTTGTTATAAAGTTCATCATCTTTTATTTTGTAGTTGGTAAATAATTTTAAAATAAAAAAAGGGCATATTGACAACCTGCACTCAGGTCCTTAATTAAAATGGCGACTTTTTTAAAATCATAACAACTTTATCAAATCTTTATTTGTATCAATCATTTGTGCCTTTTGTAAAGGAAATTGAATGCTGTTTATTTTATCTCAATATACATATAGGTTATTTTTATACCCTCCTTAAATAGCTTTTAGTTTTTTTTTTGTCAAAACTTTATTATATCTAATTCTATATGTTTTTATTGATTTTTTAATGATAGAAAATGTAAGTTCAGGTTTATCATTACTTTCTTTCTGTTTAGACGATTCTTACTGTTGATCGTAAAACTATTGTGTTGTAGTAAGTTTAATTTCACTATTGATTACATCATTGTGTATAGATATTTTTTTTTTCAATGAGGGGTGTATTGGGTAAAGTCAGCTGAGAAAAAACTTGCTGTCAAAGGGAGGAAAATGATGCTGTTGGGAAAGATTTCAATTCATTTTTTTAAAGAATGGGCAGGTTTTTTTTTTTTAAAGTTTATTAATTATTATTTTTTTTTTAATTCTACTCTCCAGGTACATTCTTCAGTATCAAGAACCTATACCTTGTGAGCAGTTAGTTGCCACATTATGTGATATTAAACAAGCCTACACTCAGTTTGGAGGTAAGATGTTTATTATCAGATGAAATTTTTGTTACATTTTTTTGACAAACTACATGTATATCTTTTAGTTAAATGCACTAAACAGCTAAAATATATTTCCTTAAAAACGTGAGTGTCCTCCTATATCTGTAGATTCATTGTTTCATTGTGTTGTATCATTTAATGTAAAGACATAGTATCATTTAATGTAAAGACATAGTATCATTTAATGTAAAGACATAGTATCATTTAATGTCAAGACATAGTATCATTTAATGTAAAGACATATTTAGTCCAGCACTCTAATGATACTAAAGAAATAAAAAAAAGCCTTCAGCCATTAAATTCTCAATGCTTTCTGAAAAAAAAAACTTTTTCAAAGTTTCCCAGGTAAAGGGCAATAACTAAGGGTTAAACTAAACTTCTAAAATAGAAACAACTACTGTATAACAGATCTTACCATCCACCAATTTACATAAAACAAATTTCTCAGAAAAAAATAAGCCTATCTGAAACAGTTAGTTATTAAATTATTCAGATGTATGTTAATATACAATGATCTGCATAGATAGTGAAAGAGGCCATCGGGGAAACTGTGGGAACTTAAAATTAATATTGTTCATCAGAATTTAATGTTTTATGTTGATGTATGAATACAATATCAAATGACAGGACAATGCTTTTTTATGAGATTTAAAAAAAAATCTTTTATATACAAGTAGTAAAACACATATTTATCAAATTAAAACCACATCTAAACTTTGATACATGATTTTGTGCTTATTTTCAGGAAAGCGACCATTTGGTGTTTCTATTCTTTATATGGGCTGGGATAAACACTATGGTTTTCAGCTCTATCAGAGTGATCCTAGTGGTAACTATGGAGGCTGGAAAGCAACTTGTATAGGAAATAACAGTGCTGTAAGTATTGTTTACACTTGCCTAAGATTTTTTTGACAATTCATAATTTTTTTTTACAAAAATGTACACTTTTCAGTCACATTTAAAGTGCATAATACTGTTAAACATTTTTTTTGTGTGAATCATTTTAACTCATTACTACTCAGAAAACTTTGTATTTCTCTAAAAGTTCCAAATAAAAAAACCAAAACCAAAATGATATATTTCTTGTAACTTATCTATTATTCTGTTGTGTTTTTTAAATAATATTTCTGTATTAATAATTAGTCATCCAAATACATATGCACATTAAGTATGATTTTTCTTTTGAGCTATGTCCCTTTGCTTAATAATTGGAAATTATTTTTTTATCAGCCAATGAGGTATCCTTTAACCATTACTAAACACATATTTTTTTATATGTAACAGAATTTAAAAAAAAAAATTTTCAGTAACTTTTTTTATGAATTCATTTATTGTAATTGTGGCGTGTAAAATGTTGGATGCAACGCTAGGATAAAATGTATAAGATAGTATACTTTTGGAGGGCTGAGATTGATGATTCGATTTAGTTGGCAATAACTAGTTTATTTCGTACACACCAATTAATATGTGATGTAGGGATTGTAATGTAATATTCAGGTGACACATGCATAAGAAGCACATGCTACTTAACCTAACAAGTTTCTTTGATATGTCATTTTGGTAGTGGCATAGCACTATGTTGCTGTTAGCTGAGAGGGGTTTGGCTTGTAACGTAAAGACTGTATCATTGTATTCCCTTGCCGCTGCAAAAAGGGGTTTTGGTTTAAATATTGGTTGGAGTAGTAGAGTTGCGGCAATTGACTTGTTTACTAAAGAGGTATAGAAACTGACTCATTCACTGAAGAGGTGTAGGAACTAATTAGTAGATGCTTAAAAGTAGGCTTGAAGACAGAAAAAGCATGTCTATATCTAACACTAAGTTAAAATATTTTTTAAGCATATTGTTTTTTAATGTGTTAGAAGTTAATAAAGTTTAATTCTTCATGTTTATAAATAAAGTGTTGGCTTTCATATATAATGTACATGGTATCAACATATACCTAACACATTCAGCTTTCAATACTTGGCCTCTACATGTTTAGCAATCCTGTTTTATGAATTAAAACAGTAATCTAAATGTTTTGTTCAGATTGTACGACAGACAACCTACTACTTGCTGTTGACTATGATTATGCAACATTTTTATTTATTTTAACACAGAATGCAATCTCTTTATTGAAACAAGAGTATAAAGAAGAGGACAACTTTAATCTCAATTCAGCTTTAGATTTGGCTATCAAAGTTTTAAGTAAAACTCTTGACATGACTAAAGTTACTGCAGATAAAGGTACATTTTCTCATTTTTTTAATCATCTTTCTATCAATAGAAATGCCTATCAGTATTATTAGAAAGCTATTACTTTTAGTTTTGTAAACTGTTATAAATGATTCTATTTTTTCTCTTTGCAAGATACATGTGTAACAGTTTTTTTGGCTGGAACCATAATTTCTAATTACAAAAAAATATTTAAATTAAATTTTTTCTTCTTCCCTTAAAATAAAAAGAATATATATTATTATAATGATCATTCTTTTATCCACCCAAGGTATTTTTTGTGGTAAGATATAGGTATGCAAGTATGTTTATCTTGGTTTAGAAATATTTGATGGCTGTTTTTCTAATCTGTTATCTATATAAAAACATAAAAATGACACTGAAATAATTTGAAACCTATTATAATCAAAATAAAATATGAATATTTTGGACATCATGGGCTTCCACTGCTGATGCTTCTGTTAAAATAGAAAAAAAAAAGTCAATAAAAGATTTCTTGATTTATTATTATAATTGTTTTGCAGTTAATAGGGGATATTTATAGTTATTTTTTGTCCTGTTCAAATCAGTGATTAATATATGTAAGATATTTATGTTCTACTATAGCATTATTGTTGCATGTGTTTCTAACCCTTTTTCAAAACAATTTAGGCACTTTACTAGCTTTTTTTAAATATATATTTACGTAAAATGTCATTTGTGCTGTTTTTGGTCTCTTCAGTTGAGATAGCAACATTAACCAGGAAAGACAACAAAACTGTAATACGTATTCTGACTGACAGTGAAGTTGATGTGCATATTAAAAAATTTGAGGAGGAAGAAGCAAGGCTGGAAGCTGAGAAAAAGAAAGAAGCGGATAAAAAGAAAGCTGGTGAATAGTACTCATTTGACATTTTTACATTTCAGTATATTTTTGACTTAAACTAGGTAGTCGTATTTTCGTATTTGTTTTATTGAGCAGAACTCATTGTTCTAAGAAAGTGGATGCTAAATAATAAAGCTATGAGTTTGTAAAATGGCCTTTTTTTTTTTTTTTTTTATTTTTGAAATACCTTGAAAAGTTTATTTGTTCATATGTCGTTAATCATAAAACTATAAAACAAAAATGTATGCAACAGTCACATAATAACCAAAGACAACTCTCAATTTTTAATTGTGATAGTAACATAATATTTTTAGCTTCAAACATGGCATTTGTCAAGTTTTTCATAGGACAATAAAACACTAAAATTGACAATTTAGAAAATATTGCTACAAATTAACTTATACAGACATAATTATGATATCAGTGTGAAGCACATTTAATGCTTAATCATTATCTTAATTCTTTGAACTTGTATCAAATATCTAAATAGATTTATTATTATCCATTTAGTTGTCATCAGTTGTAGAAAAAATAATTTGTAAATATTTTCAAATTTTTATTTACGTTTAGGAAACTTAAAAAGTCAGGATGGGGTTTATAACTATTGTTCTTTTTTGCCTAAAAGTATTTATTTACTACCATATCATATTATTGATGATAATCCATTAAATTAAGGATATTACTGCACAACATTTTTCTGACACTCACCATTTAAGAAACTAATAAAATAAGATAATATAGGATGTTATGGTCTTTAAACATTTCTAAACAGTTGTTGAACAATTTTATGTGAATATATATTTATTTTTGAGTCCGTTTTCTCTGTTGTATTGAAAATAGAGTAAGCTTTTAAATGGTTACATCTTGCTTTACAAATATTACGGAAAGCTATAAGCTTTGTGAAAAATATGCTTTATTATAAGCGTTAGATTTTGTTAATTTCAAAGTATTTATAGCATATAATATCACATGAAATGACGTTCTTTCCTTATAATATACACTGATTTTTAACCTAACTGGTACACATGAAAAATTGTCAGCTAAAAATGCCAATCAGTGAACTTTTACAATTCAATCTTTTATATTATTTTTTAAAATCACTGAATGTAGTGCAAAAAAAGAACTATTGATATAATGAAACAGTTATTTTACATCAGTTTGGACTACCTAGCTATGCTTCAATAAGAGTAACTAACACATGTATTATATTTTGTCATTCAGTGCAATTTTTATCAAATACTGTTGCATGTGCATCATTTTTTTTGCAACTTAAGAATTATCGTGGGTATATCATTAAAAAAATCCAGATCATTAAAAAAATGTTCATTATGTTTATCATTTCAAGCGAAATATTCCTAAATTTTGTAGTTATTACTTTACTAGAACATATTTTAATAACTTTAAAGACTTCTTTTTGTTGTTGTTTTTCCCCCCAGAAAAAAGTGACAAGTAAACAGAGCCTGGATTAATTTTTTTTTCTGCCAATTTGTTGTTTATTTTTACCATAGATCAGTGAACACGTGTATGTCTTTAAAGTGTGATTGAACAATTATTTAAATAAAGATTGTTTACATCTTTAGATAAATATGTCAGTTGTTGAAGTATTATTAATGGTTAAAATCCAAGACATCAGAAAATTCACAGCTCATTAAAATCTACTTCTCTTGATCTAGTCAGTATACATTTATACAGTAGTTTAACCCCCTTTTCTTCTTTTTTTTTTTTATTCTCTGAAGTATAGTTCAGCCACACTTTGCTTAAATAGATGCTGCATAGCACAAAATAACAGCTAAATGTGGTCTCTGTTAAACCCCATGAAAGTTTATTCTTGACACTGCCATGGTTATGAACACAAACAAGCAACTCACCACTTGACTACAAATGATAGCATAGATATCTAAAAGATGCTTTTTAAAATAAGGAAGAACAAAATTTAAATCTAACATTATAATTATTTTATTTTTCTTTCATTGGAAAATGGCAAGACATTTTGTGCTCTCAACATGAGGACCTGGACACCCTCCCCCCCCCTCCATCCCTTTTACACAATGGTGGGTTTCCTGTCAGTCTGGCTTACCCCTTCTCCATTTTACACAATGGTGGGTGTGAAGGATGTAGGTTTGGTGTCTGTGATTGATGGTTATTGTGTGGAGGCGTTGTAGTAGCGTGCGGGAGACTTTACATTTCATACCTTGCTCTCATCTCAAATAAATAAACAAAGCAGTGCGGCTGATTCCATGTTTATTTTATAGATGAAGACTTTAAAGCATTATATTGGAATTTAGACAAAGGCACCTCTATGCCATCCACAAGACTTCATCAAAATATAATCACTGAACAAGGCACATCTTCCAAGCTCAAGAGCAAGTATCTAAGCAAGTGACAAGTGACGTTTTTCTACGTCACATAACTAAATAAAAATTTATAATCTCTAGACAATTAAAAAATGTGATTAAACACATATGCACAAATAAAATAATGTTATAATTAACTCCTTCATAGTAGGTTTCCTGTCAGTATGGCTTACTCCTTCTCCATTTTACACAATGGTGGGTTTCCTGCCAGTCTAGGTTACCCCTTCTCCATTTTACACAATGGTGGGTTTCCTGCCATTCTGGTTGGTGTTTTTAGGGAATTGCTTGAGCGTGAGTAGCACCCAAGTATCTGAGGTATTCCACCTCTTCCAACCTTCCTCCATTCATGGCTATTGTAATTTTGCCAACAGCCGTTGAGTTGACCATTACTTTGCCTTTCTCTGGTTCTATTCCCATTCCATAGACACTTGCATTGTGTGTTACTTTGTTAGTGATATCTTGGAGTTGTCTGTTGCTGGTTACAGATAGCTCTTGGTCCAATCAATATGGCCGTTGTCTGTTGCTGGTTACAGATGGCTCTTGGTCCAATCAATATGGCCGTTGTCTGTTGCTGGTTACAGATGGCTCTTGGTCCAATCAATATGGCCGTTGTCTGTTGCTGGTTACAGATGGCTCTTGGTCCAATCAATATGGCCGTTGTCTGTTGCTGGTTACAGATAGCTCTTGGTCCAATCAATATGGCCGTTGTCTGTTGCTGGTTACAGATGGCTCTTGGTCCAATCAATATGGCCGTTGTCTGTTGCTGGTTACAGATGGCTCTTGGTCCAATCAATATGGGCGTTGTCTGTTGCTGGTTACAGATAGCTCTTGGTCCAATCAATATGGCCGTTGTCTGTTGCTGGTTACAGATGGCTCTTGGTCCAATCAATATGGTAGTTTGGTAGCCATAAAGTGTTTCATGCAAGATATTCAAGTATAAATTTTAAGAAATTGGTAATAGTACAAGTAGGGCAGCCATGTTGAAGACATTATTTTCTTCTTTGATTGGAATAACTCCCCCAAGTTTGCTATTTGGGAGCAGTGCACAGTGTGTGTGTGTTTGATGAGTGACTCAATTGCTTCTATCTGCCACTCTTCTGTATATTGGTGTATAAGAATACACCATTCGCATTTATTATCGAACATAGTCAAACTTGAGTGAAATGGTGTAAGTTAGCGTTGTTGGCGCTCGTAGCGGTCTCGGAAAATGCTTTAAATTCATTCCATAAAACAAAAGTTATGTTGCCGCCCCTTGCAGATGGAAAATGCTTTAAATTTATTCCACAAAACAAACGTTAGTTGCCGCCCCTTGCAGATGGAAAAGTAAGAGCCTCCCCCGCCCACCCCGGGACAGACCACCGCTCCGCTCCCACTAATTACGTCACTGATTAGACAGCACCATAATAGTTGTCACTTGATGTAACTTTTAACACAGCCATCACACAGCTGTCAATGATAGCATTACAACTGTTTTCAATCTATTTTGTGGATGGGTAGTGTTCCAAACTAGGGCTGTACCGGAATCCAATTCCGGTTCCTGTTAAGCCGGATTCCGGCAGTTTTAACAAATCCGGTTCCGGTTAAAATGTGCCGGATTTAAGCCGGATTTCTTTGTTGTTGGAACTTTATAAGAATTTTTTTGACGCAACATAATTTTGAAATATTTAACGCTATACAATTAAATTAAAACAATAACTTCCTTTGCTTTTTTAAAACTACAATAAAACTACAATAACGTCGATCGCTTTTAGTTCTGTATGTAAGTAAAAATATATTAAAAAAGGAAGATTTGAATCGTATTTAGTCTAGTAGTAATACGACACCTTACCTTCCGCTACTTATGATTCCGTGTTTTCTTTAAACTATATTTTTGCTATAAAACTTTAACTTCTTTAAAGAGAAGACAACGATCTTTTTTTGGGTGTTTACAGTTTAAAAATAGATCAATAATTTATTTTACTGCAAATTTTTTAATTTAGTGGATTTTGTCACGATTTGGATGAAATTCCTCGCACATTTAGATAATTAACTTGAAGATACATTTTTAATTGAACATTAAAGTGATATTGATTTAGATTTGAAATGAATTTTAATTTGCGTTTTTATGGGAAATAGTCAGATAATGATTTAAAGGAAAGTATGAATGAAACAACAAGTTTGGTGACATCAGTAAAGAAAACTAAAGAAATAAAAGCTATCGGGTGGTGCTACAGTATATATATATATATATATATATATATATATATATATATATATATATAGATATTAGGGTGTCCCAAAAAAATGAAGTTTTGAAATGTTGATGTCTCACCCTACAGAATATGTCTGTATGGTAACAGTAGTTAACCTGCAAAATTTCAGCTCATTTGGACAATGTTTAGAGGTCCCCCAAAGAGGTTTAAAGTTCCAGGTTTTGGTGTAAAATCATTCGCGGTCAAATCTAATACAGCGTTAATGTTGCATTATATGCGAAACTGATATATTAAGTAACAAATTGATGCTTAGTATTGTTTATAATATTAAATGAAACAAAATATATAAATCTTGAATGCTTTATATTTTTAAATTTGAAATTTAAGTAAAAAACTATGAAAAACAAAGTTTTATTCATTTTGTCAAGTTAATTCTTGAATCAATGTCAATCTGCTTGAAAAATAATTATAATAAGCAATGCAAATAAGCATTCCTGCTATTTATTTTGTACTTTGTACTGTAGGGTAGACAAAAATTTAAAAAAGTTCTTCAAATTTAAATTTTAACCAGCTGTTCACGATTACACTCTGCAAAATTTTTCCGATGTTTTTCAACCACTTGGAGCAAAAAAATGTCTTTGTTCTTCATTCTTGGTGATATTGTCATTGAAATTTTGTATCAATGCTACACTTCGCTCTGCAGAGTCATTGATACAAGCCAGATTCTTTACAAAATCTGCTGCAACTTTAAAAGATGGTGTATC
>JAGDYQ010000013.1:9176393-9459295 GCA_021962125.1 Bulinus truncatus
CATTTGGGCATTACACGACCTCGATAGGTAGTCGGCCAGGTAATTCCTCTCATTTCACTTGGGTTACCGTATTGACCACAATTGTTTGCATGCACGTTTACCACTGATTTCGTTTATACTTCATACAGTCACAACATTTCGCAGAATTGGCTACAGCGTTGGGGGTAATAATAATAATTAATGGGAATTCCCGAAAAATATTTATAATATGCACCGCATTTGCATGGTGCAAACTTTTTAAAAATCTGCTAACGAAAGATCTCCGTAAATGAATCACTTTACCCATACAAACTAATCGATTAAAAAGCAAGGTGTTATGTCTGCTACAAGACTGTCGCCTTTGGATCGCAATATAAGTTTCCTTAAGCGTTATTTCATAAATCGCCAACGATGGCCATATAATCATGTGGACTGATGACGGTAAAAGACTTATTGTTGAAGAAAAAGGATTTTGAGCCAAAACGTCATGAAATTATATCCAGGTTTTGTACAAGTGGAAACTTTTCACAATCTAAGACGTCTATTTCGAGATTATGGTTTCAGATTTCGTATACTCAGAAAGAAGAAACCATATGGTGCCAAAGTTGAATTTAGACATCCACATTTCCTCAGAGATTCGCCTGACATGATTTTACGTGTTAAAAAAAGGAACCGTTGGCAGCTCATGGTCCCCAAAGCTACATCATCGCCAAAACATTTTACCAAAAATAAAAAATGGCAGGTCATTCCAAGCCCTCCTATGGGCCAGTATATACCTGATACACCCGAAAGCAGTCAGCATTTATCAATTGACTCAGAAAGTACTTGCATGGATTTTGACGTATTGGATTGCAGTGATTTGGATTCCAGGTCGAATACAATGAACTCTAGCTACAAACACGCGCTGACATTTACTTTTGACGACCACCACCCTGGTCCTAACATTCCCAAGGCTAACAAACACAAAAGACCCAAGTCCATTAGAATGATCCGAGCTCTTTAATCTTTTACAAATTTAGATGCCAAGAATGAATTAACCAGACTGAATTCTTGCAAGTGGTTACAAAGAATTGCTGGACGTCAATTTCAGGGGGAATCATGGGAGGACGCTATGAACTTTTTGACAGCATTTTGAATCAAGAGCTGTCCCCACTGCATTTTAAAGGTTACTTCTGTGAGCTTTCCCTTTCACAAATGTAGACAAGGATTCTTGCAATTATAGATGCAATATATAATATATACATTTATTAATATAAAGCATCTTACTAAAGAAAATTTTATCATTACAGACAAAAATGTATAGATGTTGAATTCTTTTATTTGATGCAATATCATTTAAATTTTAAATTACTGGCTGTATTATACCATATGTAACAATAATACTACTAATAAAATCAAGTTAAATTTGTGAAATCAGTATAATTTTATTTTTGTATAAATTTTTATTGACAGTTTTAATAATATTTGCCACACATAATCTTATGTTTTAAATAACACAAAACTAAACAATTGCATTAAAATTGGTCAGAGTATACTTTACATTAAATTTACTTTACATTCTTAACACGGAATGATTGTATATATCACTTAAATTGAATAATAAACATTCTGTCCAGTTTATATACAAATATTCTGAAGTTTGTTAACATAATAAAAAAAACTGAAACAGTATAGCTAATTGTTTATATGTATGTAGTAGGTGCAAATATGTGTATATATATAAATATTTAAAAAATGTTTATCCATGTTTTAATATAAATAGAAAATTCAAAAATTAAATTTATCTTTGTAAAAATGTAGACTTTATTTAAAGTCTAAATTATTGCTAAAATTACAAAGAATCCAGATAAAAAAAGACAATTTTAATAAAACAATATGAAACAAACTAAAAATATTCTAACGCAAAAATTTTTCAAAGCATTACCATCTTGAAAAAACAACTGAAATAAACAAAAATATTCAGATAACTGATCAGGACAAGGTGTGTGGAGAAACAATTTTAAAAAATACAACAAAAAGACATGTTGAGTCAATTTTGTTATAGCTTAAAAAAAATTCAACACCTGAAAACAAAAAAAACAGACTAGATAAAATGGCATTCACTTGGTAGTTTAAATTTTTTTAAACAATATACATATATATATATACAGTTAGATAAAAGGTGAAGGCCACTCACAAAAAATACAGCTAAATACATGAATATGCATAGTACTACAAATAATGGTTATAAACCACAACAGTATGATTTGTTACAAAATTCAATTGAGACAAAGTTATTAACAGAAGAATTTTCCAATTTTCTTTATACTGTAAGAAATGAATTTTTTTTTCTATTTTCACTACCTGATTTAAGAATTAAAAAAATTGAATAAAACATAAGTTTTTAGAAAACCATGTGGTGATGCAAAATAGAACAATGGATTTTTATTTCGGATTATGATTATTTTTCTTATTTAAAAAAACAAACAACACATGATAGGTGAAGATTGAGATATATTATCACAGAGTTCTTAAATGAAAATATTGTATGCAACAGTCAGCAACACAGCTGAACAGATAGGCAATGTTTGCTGAAGATATTGCAAAGACAAACAAATTCTTGTGACCATGCAGAAAATACTTATCATAAATATTTAACTTCTTTTTAAACATGCTGGAATGAGTTCATGAACCAAAGTACTTAAATTTAAGAATGAAAAATAAAGAAAAGATTTTGAAAAAAAAAAAAGGAACACAGCTTGAATAAAAAAAAAGATTTTTAATCTAAATTATGTAGATTATTAAGTGGACTTCAGAAACCAAACAAAACTTCAAAAAATGCTTAAAAAATTGTATTTTATTAGTTTAGCATTTAATTTTTTTGGACTGAATAGGATTCTCAGAAATAACCCGTATTGATGAAAGTTTCTTTTCAAAAGTTAAAAATATTAAATAATTTATTAAACACCATTTTGCAAAGAAAAATAAACAAGGTCTATGTAGCTATATGCAGATGTACATGTCATTTTACAAATTGAAATAAATGTAAAAGTTTGTTTTGAGATTATTACATAATAAAATTTGTCATATTGAGTAAAAAAAAAAGTTAAAACAAACAATACAAGTTAAAAAAAAAGAGTTATTAAAAAATAAACTTTTACACAAAATGCACAAATTTTAAAAAAACTAATTATATCAAACAAAAGTAAGGTTCCTCTAGCCTCTGAAGGGGCATCAGGGCAGATGAAGTGTAGAACTTATATCTTTTTGTAACCAGGGCATTTAAAGGGGCTGTATGGTTAGTAGAATGCTTAGCACCTTTATTTCAACAACTTAAGTCAGGTTCCCATTTAAAGCTGGGTGGACATGGGTTGACAGTCAAGCGCTCTACACCTCTCAGCCATCGACCACCATTAAATCATACAAATATTTATATAAATTATTATTACTAAAAACCTAAGCATGGGTGCCCATCTAGATATATATATAGATTATTTATTTATCAATTTCTTCTTATCAAGTAATGTAAAGAAATATTTAGTTCAGTGTATTGAAATCACCCAGGGCTCGGATTTTTTATAAAAAATCATACTTTAAAATTTATGGTAAAGTATATTCTTAAGTAATTTAACAAATATTGATTGAGCATAATCTGAACACAATAAGACAACTTTTATGTGTCATAAAAAAGCACTTTTCAAAGTTTTTTGTTTGTACATATTTCATGAAACATCTGACAACAAATTTATGTGATATTTTAGGTTATATCAGCTATTCTTTAGAGCATATTTTAATATTTTATAGTTCATATTCAGGGTGTAAATGCAAGAATAAATCAGCCTTTACCAGGTCATAGAAATCCGAGCCCTAGTAAGCACCCATACTTTTAATTTTAGCAATGATATATAAATGTATAAATATATATTTTTTTTTTTTACTTTTTAGTGCCTTTAATTATAAAAGATTATCTTTTTTAAACTTTTTTAGTTTTGATAAACTTAGTATTGTTTCAGCATAGTTTAATATAACTGTATTAATTTGGCAAGTCTATCTAAGACTAAAAAAGCTTCTCTATTTGACACATTTATGTAAGGATGTTATACTCCTTTTTTTTTTTTACATAATTTTAAGGCAAATTGTGCATCATTAGAAGAATTATTAAAATCGTCTTTTGTCATGTAGAATTTACAGGTATGCCAGCCTGGAGACTCATCACATTAGAAAAGGTCTAAAAGCGAGTCACAAGATTTAAGGGCAGACCCAGATTATGTGAAACTAATTAAAAGCTTGAACAAATATCAAAATTACAGAAGCTGAATTTAAAACGGTGCTAAAAAAAAGTTAAAAGTTATGTTGAAATCTTTGTCTTACTAAAAAAACAGTTTGGATTTCAATAACTTATGTGTGTTTGTAAAAGTCTCTATTTCAGTTTAATATTTAAAATAACTACTTAAGTAAAAAGATGTGTAGAAAATAAATATTTTGAGATTGTATTGAGATGTGTAAAAATTCTATTAATTTATATATTACACAAGATTTCAGTTATAAATATACATGTGTAAATAAATATATAAATGGACTGGGCCTGAGTCCTAGAAAGTAGCAATAAATTGCAGAAACATTAAATGTTTGCATTAGTCTAGTTTTTTTTTAAAATTTGCACAGCGTAGCTGAATGTAAAAAAAATCTGAAAATGCCATTAAAATTTAAATCAACAATTAATAAAAGTATATATGCACATTTTTTTTTCCAAAAAAAAAAAAAAAAAAAAAATACATTTTCAATACTTTTTAAAAATAAATGAGAATTAAAAATGTAAAAATAAGACAAAAAAAAAAAATCTCCAACCGTCCAGTGCAAATTTCTGTGGGGTGGAAGCCTTTTCAGAAAATTAGATATGCATCTCTAAATTGTACATACAAAATTTTACCATCTCTGCAATATGTAAATGTGAATAAAATCATATATTCTCTTTTTTTCAAAATAAAAAATGGTTGTGGATACTGGCCATCAATGGGGACGGGACGGATGGTCGTGCGGTAAATCACTGGAATGTCAACTTGGTGTAATCTCCAGGGAGGACCAAGGAAATTTTTCACATCATGGCATAAGTCCCCCTATATCTCCTGTGGGGCCTCCATGGCCAATGAACTATCGGCTATGGTGGGGATGAAAGAAGGAAATCATAAAACCATCCCATTATTGGTTTGTTGAATCTAAGAGATTCCATCTCAAATAACAGAGACACACAACAGAACAAAACACAATTCCACCAATGCACGCAATGGGACTAGGGGGGGAACCCCCGAGGGGGGCCCCTTAGGGAGTCTCCAGAATGTGCTCTATACTTACTCATACCCTTCTCACAAAGCTCCTCGTGTGTGGTCAGGCCCAAGCAAAACAACTTTCTACAAAAAAAATGTGAGCGGGACCGAGCTGCCTCCGTGCGTCCCTTCATTTCTATATATCTGCTGGCTTGGTCGTATACATTCTCATATATAAAAAAACAAAAAAGAAGGAGATTCCATCTCATCCTTACACGGAAAGCACACACACACATGTCATCAATAACTCTTCCTGTATGGGAAAAAAAACCAACTTGACAAAAAATACTCAATAATCGGCAAATTACATTACACAGAAACAGGAAAAGTAATGTTTTGTAAATAGTCTCCTTTTTTTAAAAATCATTAATAATTCGATTCGCATTTTTAACGATTTTATTTACACCTGATATTGTTAGCCATTACAGCAAAGAAGTGGGATAACAGCCATTATGACAGTTGGAGGGATAAAAGAATGTTTTCCACCATTCAAGAATTCATAGCTTGATTGTTTTTAATTACACATGTTTGAAAGTGAAAAAAATGGTTCCTTTCTTTCTTTAAAAAGAATGCATAAAGAAGCCAAGCAATACATATAAAGCAAAATGAAATAAGGATTAGTAATCCAAACTGATGATCGTGTGGTGCTAGTACAACCATTAAATATTTCAACATATCCATCAGCTGATTAAGAGAACTCTGGACACCATTTACTTTTCCTCTTTCTTTTTCTGCTACTGACTCCATAAATAGTTGACTTATTGTAAGATCTGCAACCCAAAGACCTAAGGGGAGAAATAAAAAAAACCTAGAAATCGGATACAAGTTTAATTGATACAGTTTATCTAGTAACAAATAATGCAAATAAAAAAAGAATTGGAAAAAGTATTTTTTCAAGAATAATAGCTCCAAATATGATAGCCCCACTAAAAATAATAATTTTGCTTCAGAATATGAAGATTGCTCTTGAATTTGAATGATTATAATTTTTTTTTGTGTGGGTTCCAGTGTACCTGTGGTCATTTTTTTTAATATATAAAAATAATTTTTTCAATTCTGCCATTATTTTTACTAAAGTGGGAGGGAGGAAAACAAGAGTGAAAGAAAATATTTAAAAGATGTCAATTACAATTTAAAAATAACTTATCCTTAAGTATGGAAATGGCAGGTGTGTGGCTAAATTCAAGAAAGTCTGAAAAATAAGTAAGCCATTTAAGCTGTCAAAGTAGAGAAAAGAGTTATGACACCGAGCAATAATGATTTATACATGCACTATTATGATTCCTTTTAATTGTAACAAATTTACCAAGTTCCTTATTAAAATATGATTATTTAATCAAACCGGTCTTAAAATGGACTGCATTTATCAAAGTAAAAGTAAAGTTCCCTTAAGACCCTATGGATTCATCAGGGCAGTTGAAGTGTAGGATTCATCTGTTTCAGTAACCTCTGCATATAAAGGGATTTTGTGGTTAGCACAACACCCAGCCACCTTTACTCCCCCAACTTAAAGTTGAGTACCCATTTAAAGCTGGGTGGACTTGGGGACTTTCACCAAGACCTGAAAAAATCCCAAGGTTCTCACGGAGGTTCGAACCTCTACACCACACAACCACCCGTTCCTCCATTTATCGTAAGCACTTATCTGAAAAATCATGTTTGTATATACCTGGAATGGATAAATCCAGTTTTTATTTTTATGGAAAAAATTATCTCATTAGTCAAATGATTTGGAATTCAAACTAGTTTTATAAATGGAATAAATTCTGATTCACTGATTCAGATTTTTAAGTGTACTTTTCAATACTGAATGTTCTGAAAAAACATTTTAAGTGAGAAAAAAAATATATTTACCAAATCGCGCAGTGATAATTCCAGCCAGAAGCATCCAGATAGAAACATTATCCTTTAGATTCAATGCTTCATTAGAACAATGTAAAGTTTTGTTTCTGTCCAATGTGATAGCTGTGAAGTAAAAGATGAAACTGTTTTTCTAATGTGAATTTATCGTTCAATAGTTATGTTGGTTCTAAAAAGTAAAATTACCAACAGAAGGTAACTGCAAAATACATGTATTAAAATTACCATATAAAAAAGAAGCTTATAACATAGAATTATGCATTATATGCAAAAGCTTAAGAAAAAAATTTATTCTTATACATGTATATGCAATACCAAATATACAATTCATATTCACAATCTAATGTGATCTACTTCAGACACTACTACATGTACTGCTATTACCATCACTGCATAAGATAAACCTCCCCCTCTCTCTATATATATATATATAATTCATAAGCCATAAGTGTTTATTTTCTTTCTCAAAATTTATCTATACAGTCAAACATTTAAAAAAAATTTGTATCATTAGGTGTAGATATTGATGTGTGATTTACATGAGTCATGCACAAAAGATGATTGCTTATGCTAAATATGACTCATGAGTTTACTTTCAGAGTAAGTTAGGATAAATAACCAAGGCACAAACAAGTATAATTATATAATTGAATTTAAATGACATTTATTTATCTACTTACGTTCAGAACAGTTGGACTCCACTTTAATAGTTGTATTTGAACTGGAGGATCCTAAAGACAAATCAAATTTGCTTCCTGGCATCCATACAGAAACAACACATAAGATAAGACAAGTTATCTGCAAGGAAAGGCCAAATATACCTGTCCTTGCCAAACCAAGTCTGCGCCTCATAAAAGGATACATGAAAGTACCAAAGATTCCAAAAGAAGCTGCAAGTGCCATCATTATGCCAACAAGTAATTCGGACACTCCTTGCGTTTTAGCATAACCTATATATAAGGTTTAAATATAAATGTTTAGAAAAATATTTCTAGTGTTACATAATCTTTAAAAATACTGAACAGTTCACTAATATTTAAGTATTTTTAAAACTTAGAGAATGATTAGGTAGCAGCCTTTTTTAGAGAAAGATTTCAAACGCTAAAGAAAATTTTGCAATTGTAGAAATGTATTCGGATAAAATTTTAGTTTTGTAAATAAAAAAAAAAAGCATCCATTCTTACCTACAGTAATACTGTCGAAACCAAGAACAGTCATATACAGACAAGCCAAGGCTAATCCAGCATTACGCACACCATATCGTGCATAAACTGGCCAACCAAGGTAAAGTCTCTCTAAGCTGTTAAAAATTCTGGCCAATGAACATTTCTTTTTAGCTTTTTTCTTTTCATCTTGATTTAAAAATGGCTGTTGATTATTTGGTTCCTCTTTTGCCTTGAAAATGTAAAAAGGAAATTTTTCTTTAGTTTTTTTTTGTGTGAGATATTCTGTTTCAATATTCTTAATAATAAACATAGATTAAGATTAGTTTTAAAACAGCTCACAATAAAGATAGTTTAGAATAAAAACTACTTTACATCGATTTTTTCATCAATGGTAGCTATTTCCACTTGTTCGTGATCCAAAGTTAACTCTTCCTCCTTTTTACCTTCTAAGTAAGAAAATAAAAAAAAAAATTCAATTAAATGTAGTTTTTGCTATAAGCATTTCAACCCTTTACTGATAAAACTATAGAAAATAAAATGTGGAATGTGTAAAATCTTTATGAGTAAACAAAACAAATAGAGAAGTCAACAAAAAAGCGATAAGAAACTAATTCCATTACAAAATAAAACAAGTATTTTCCTTTAAAAAAAATGAAAACCCATAATAAGCTACAAGAGAGTCTCTCAGCAGATTTAAAGCTAACATATAAAACAGTAAGCCCACATGAGCATAAAATATGCAGTATTGACTAAAATCCTTAAGCTAATGCTTTTCCATGTTCTAAAAAAATATACATTCAGAAGCAGATTATAAATCATGGTGAATCAGAAAAAAACAAACAATAAAATAAGTTAACTCCTAGACAAACCACTAGATACATGTATAAACCTGATTCTTGAGTTGATTGAACTCATTCATGAATTTAATACTATCTCTGAAGACTCACAATCTTAGGGAAAGTCCATGTAAAAATATTACTAACTACCCATGCAGTTCACAAACCATGTAAAAAGAACACCAAATGTCAAACGAACTAGGGTTGTCTTTAGATTTCATGAGCCCCTAGCACTTTTTCCTAATGCCCTTTCTCAGCCCATAAAATTATATCATAATTTCACTTTTGAAAGATTTCTTTACTTCCCTTTACCCATCAGAAAGTGAATTAAAGTTGCAGTAACAGAGGTTCATGTTGTGGTACAATATCTTTAATAATATAACATTAATTCATTTATTAATTATTAAAAAAAAAAACTCAACAAAATGTATCTATATGCAAAAGAACCAACAATAATCAGCACAAAAAAAAAATGCTGGGAGGTCGAAAAAAAACAATAGAATAATAATCTGACAGCAGCATACCTGTTAACTAAATAATACCCAGATATTAAAAAAAAATTCTATAGAATTCTTGGCAAAAAAAAATACATTTTAGAGACTGTATGACTAAATGAGTGGGATTATTTGTTCAGATAAAATAAAGAAAATAAAATTCAATCACACAGAGCATCATTAAATCAAAGACTAATGCCTAAATAACCACAAGAAAATGGTATAGTTCAGTAATTGCCAATATAGCCAATTAGGTGGTAAATTTATATTAAGTGAAATCAAGAAAAGATAAAATCCAACCTTCATTGGGTTTAACATCCTCCGTCTTAGATGTTTCAGCTTCTGTTAATGCTTAAGTAAATGAAATTAAAATAGATAATAAATATACAGCTTTTTTCACAGAAATGTATTTTTTAGTTGAAATAACACAAATATTTCCATTTTGGTAAAATAAACAAAACAAATATATTACAATTTAAAAAGTCAGCAGTTGTTGACATATGCGTTATTCTCATTATTGAAACTATCTGTAATGCTGATTTACAAAACAAAAATAAATAAAAGCATTAACGAAAGAATATTTATTTTACTAGTTTAAATTGACCATTTTTCTATTAACGAAGGTATAAACATACCTTGTGACTTTTTCAAATCTTTTTTTTTCTTTAATGCAGGTACAGTATTGTACACTTTCCAAAGGAAATAATATTCTATAAATACAGAAACAAAGTTCCAGCTGCCTATAAAAACTGCACCAAACTCAACACCTGCCATTGCCATGATAAAGCCTGTCGCCATGGGGGCTAAGACTTGGGTTGAAAGGTCAATACGTCTCAACGAAGCAGTCATTGCTGAAAAAATAAACATAAAGTAAACATATGATAATAATCTTATAAATGAACTGAATTATCTGTATTAAAGCCTAACAGATTGACCACTGTCTTTATTTAATATGAAAAAAAAAAAATAAAAGCCAGCCTCAACTTCAAATTTCAAAATGATCAGACAACTATTCTAAATATATGTAATGGCAAACAGCCGATCCCATTGGTCTATTCTGTTGGCAGTATATCTAATCCCACTCTAGCACATAGTAATCACCTTTGCTATAATGTTTGATTTTACTCTTCTACATATCAGTGCAAATAGATTCAACGCTTTTCTGACATGTTCGGTTTAACTAGCCAGATCATCCAATATTGTTTAGAGTTTAGATTGACACTTTAAAGCTTACATGTAGTAAAAGTCTCCTCTTGAAATTTCCCACCATACTTATCACATAACCATCACAACAAATTATATTATATTTATCTTTTTTACAAGTTTTTCTGGATATTAGAAAACTTCATCCTGTTGCAATAAATGGTGACAGAAAAATATGATTTTTTTTAAATATTTTAATTCAGTAAAGTTCCCTTAGCCTAGTACGCAATTGGGGCAGATTTCATCTGTTACTGTAACCATGGCATATGAAGAGATTGTGTGGCTAGCACAATGCCCAGCTGCCTTTACTTTCCTAACTAATGTCATAACCATTTAAATCTGGGTGGACTTAGGAGATTTTACGCTAAGTTTCCCCAAGTTAAATTCCCTTAGGACCCACACGAGATCGAATAAATTAATAAAATTAGAGTTATACAGATTTATTTTTAGTAAATGCATTCTTCTGAATATCAAATGGTAATACATTTGCTTTATTATTTTTCTGAAGTCTTAAGATTTGTCTTCCCTATTTTAATGAGCGCTCTTTATTATTTCCTACAACATTTAATTACAATTTAAATCTTTCCTAAAATTTAATACAAGCAAACACTATTATTAATACATACATGCAAGCCTGTCTTTATCATTCCCACACATTTCTACGATCCAGTCTTTTTCAACTGCTATTTGCCGTGCCATGCTGGTAAGCCGTGACAAGACACAAAGTAATATAATAAGTACATACGCAGTGTATCTCATCCAATCACCTACTAACATGATATCCTTCATATATGCCAGGAAAAAATATATCAAGACAGCACAAATTATGACAAAGAGATTTTGTAGCACCAGTGCTATCTGTGCAGCTGTAAAAAAAAAAAAAATTGTATAAATCTGATGAATAATTATGTGTGAGAAATAAATAGTGATTATATCTGTGTGACATTTATTTAAAGAGCCTTTTTCTCAGTATATCTTCTGAACCTTTTAATCTTGGTGTTTCATCCACAATGTCACCAACCAAAGCCCCAAAAAGCAAAACACTAAGACTCATACTTAAGCCATACACAGCAGTCAGCTGAAGAGAATCAGAACTTATGTTGATAAGGAATAGGCCAACGCCAAATGCCCACATGCGATCCCCCTGAAAAAAAAATATAACATCATTTTATTTTTAAGAGGCAATTAAGTGTCAATTTGTTAGGTTAATCATTGATTACATAAATGTATGTATTTATCAATAAAAGCAAGAGCTTACCCAAGCAGATAAAAAATGACTGAAGTAAACAAAAAAATTGTCCAGGTTGCATTTTTTACAACAGGCTGTAACAGAATAAAAAAATGGTGATGATAAATGTAGACAGACTGCAATCTGACAAATTTATTTTTAACTATAGATTCTGCCAGATTATTATAGTTATTTATTCTTATACACTGTTATCAAGGGAATGTCTAGATTTGTATTATACTATTAAGACATAGTGCGGACAGATGGCAGAGTGATGTAAGAGCCAAGGGAATTTGGTGTCCCAAGATCTGCCACCTTTAAATGGGTACCTTACTTAAATTAGGAAATAAAGGTGGCTGGGTGTTGTAATAGACACTCAATCGCGTCATCAGCCACTGTTACAGAAAATAATGCAATCTACACTTTTCTGGATATTCGTGTGGTAAAGCGGCGCTCGACAGTTGACCTGAAGGTATCTGGTTCAATCTCTGAATAATTCAGGTCATTGCTTAAGTTCCTGCTATATCTCCTGTGATGCCCCCATGGCAATAGCACTATCGGCTATGGTGGAAATGAAAGAAGGACACCATATCATAACAGTCCCATTAATGGTTTAAAGTATCTAAGAGCTTTCATCCTTACAGGGACTTCACACCCACACTGTAATAATTAAGCAATACATAAAAAAAAGAAAGATTAGAATCTAATTTTAAATTAATTTTTCTGCCACAGTGGTCATTAGGCAAAGGTAACTTAAGCATTATTACACAATTAAATTCGTTTCGCCTAAGCATTTAAACATTTTTTTCTTCTTCCTTTGGCTCTACAGCCCTTTTCCTGATCCATTGTTGTCATCTTCCTCCAGTCTCTCACGACCATGGCTTTAAGGTTTTTCTTGACCTCATCTACCCATTTACTTCTTAGTCTGCCCTGATGCATTTTCTCCATAGGTGTTGACTTACATAATAACTTTGTGTCTCAGTTCTCCCGTTCTCTAAATGTGCCCAAACCACCTTGATCTATTCATTTTGATTTTTACTGTTTTGTTAGGTTCTTGATATAACTCATTTAATTCTGACCTTTCCTATGCATACATTCATCATAGAAGAAAGTCAGATGTACCATAAACATATCAAGCTTTATTAACTTTATAAACTGATTTTGCTACTAATCATTGTTAATTCATTGAGTATTAATAACCGATATATCAGCTCATAGAAGAAACCCATATCAATCTGCTAGTACTGTTTTCACAACTATTTTATTTTGGTGTGATCTGATTATTGTTTATATGCTGGTAATGTTGCTTCTTTGAAGTAATCTTCACTTCCATATGCCAAATTAAAATTTGTAATTAATTATTTTGCTTCATTTGTCATTTGTTGTCAGCATTATTAATATTAGTTTGACAGGTTCATAGTTTTTTTTAGCCCTATGAAAAGATGATAAGGCCTTTTTTGAGACCCAACTTTCAATTCTTCTTTATTTCAAAATTTTTAGCAAATTTTTTTTCGAAGTGGCTACGGTTACGGCCTGCACCGTAATCTGTATTTTTTTTCCCTGTGTAACAGCCAGTATATTAGAATTAGGAATAGGGTTAGTAATAAGTTAGTATAAGGGTTAGAAGCAATATCTATGGCTGTTACCCGGAAAAAAATACGGATTACGGCCGGCCGTAACCGTAGCCCTGCGATTTTTTTTGTACTTAGATAAAAATAAAAGGCAGTGGCTACAGTTCGGTCCGACCGAACCCGTATTTTTTTACTTCGGGTACCAGCCATAGATAATATTGCTCCACACCCTAACCCTATCTCTAACCCTAATCCTGAAAAAAAAAAAAAAATACATTTGATTTTGAATCATTTCAATTTATTATTTAAGTTAAAAATAATGTATTTTATTTAGGCAGTGGCTACGGTTCGGTCCGACCGAACCCGGTTTTTTTTTTACTTCGGGTACCAGCCATTTTCTTGTGGTTATTTAGGCATTAGTCTTTGATTTAATGATGCTCTGTGTGATTGAATTTTATTTTCTTTATTTTATCTGAACAAAAAAATATTTCGATAATTTAATGATGTCTTACCTAAACTTGCGGTAACGCCCCCCCCCCCCCCCCCAATCCGCCCCTGAGGCCTAAAAAATTATGCCGCTCAGTGCAGCGACTCGGCCGCTATGCAATAATAAGTATGGCTGGTACCCGAAGTAAAAAAAAAACCGGGTTCGGTCGGACCGAACCGTAGCCACTGCCTAAATAAAATACATTATTTTTAACTTAAATAATAAATTGAAATGATTCAAAATCAAATGTATTTCATCAACGCAGTGGCTACGGTTCAGTCCGACCGAACCCGTTTTTTTTTTCTTCGTGTACCAGCGATAGATATTGCTCCACACCCTAACCCTATCCCTAACCCTAATCCTGAAAAAAAAAATTCTGAAAAAAAAAAAATTATATATGCCATGTTCCTTATACCCTAATGCTAATAAAATGGATTTGGCTGGTGCCGAAGCCACTACGTTTCAACAAAGTATTTGTTAATTAATTTACTTTAATTTAAACTACGAAAAATCTTCAAAGCAATAAAATACCTGACATATCAAATTATTTAAATTAAATTGACTGTTATTGTTTTGCCTTTGTAGCTTTCTTTCCAGCGGTCTGTGATGTGGTGGTGTTTACTGTTTACTAAAGTCAATATCAAGGGGTGTCACTCTGGAAATTTTGTCTTACTCAGACTAACCTATAGATCAGGAAAGTCACGTTTAGGATCGGTGAGAGGAGCATCCTGGATGTTTATTTTTTAAAGTAAGAATTCTATGAAGAGCAGCAACATATAAAGTTTATAATATTCAGTGCAGGACAGTGGTGTGCTATGATGCAAATAGGCGGGCGCATCACGGGGGTAACATAAGGGACACTGGGGCAGGCATTATCAGAAAAGAAAAACCCAACAAAAACAATTAGAATAATTCAATAATTAAAAGTCTTTCAACAAAATGCTTTTCTATATTCCTATTATGGACCGTTTTCGAATTAATTTCACAAATTACAAAGCATGATGCAGATCTTTGATTTTTTAACTGCAAATGGTATAGCAGAAGAGTCTTTATATAAAAACTAAAAGAAATTATTCTCTTAGAAAACAGTAAACTATGTCTACTTACTTGCGACACCCAGAAGTAGGCTATATAAAAACTCGATTAAAAAAAAAACTGCAACATTAGTTTATTTATATTTTCTAAAAATGGTAAAATAATAAAAAAAAATGGATGTTTTCTATTTACATAACATTGTATAAATTTCGGTGCATCCACTCTCCAGTCACGTCTTTAAGGCATGTCCAGGCAGGCCCGTAACCAGCCCCGTAGCCAAGTTGGGGCACTGGGGGGCCGTGCCCCCCGCTAGGTGTGGAGTGCCCCCCCGCCCCCGCTGAAAAAAGAAAAGAAGAAAAAATAAAGAAAAAGTAAAGGTGCCCCCCTTGCTGGGTATTGGTGCCCCCCTGCTGACTTTGACCTGGCTACGGGCCTGCCCGTAACGTGAGGTGGGCCAGGGGGGCCGGACCCCCCCTGCGTTTTGTCTGACCCCTCTGCTTGTTGCTCTACTTAGTAAAATTTATTTCCTGTCCCCCCCCCACCCTGCTATTGCCTGCTGTAGAATGCCTGGCCCCTGCTGTAGAATTTTCACGCTACGGGGCTGTGTCCAGCTTTAGTTTGTCTTCAAAATTGTACATATTACAGCATTTATACTTATTCGATATTTGTGTTTAAAAGTGGATAAAGTCAGTGCCGTTTTAAGGTAATCGTAGGCCCTAGGCACTTTCAAAGTCCTAGGCCCTCCCCGATTTCATTTTCTTATATTTTTCAAGAATGCACCGGTACTTATTTGCCATTCTGGCTTTCGTAGGCCCTTGAAAAGTCCGTAGGCCCTAGGCACAGAGCCTACTGTGCCTATTTGATAAAGCAGCCCTGGATAAAGTAAGCAAAGTATTATTATTACATCAACTGAAGTTACTTATTATTAATTTTATTGAAAATGATCGAAGTCACTGTAATAGGTGTTCTTTGTTATAGCGAGGTATTGAGTCACTGGGGAGTGTTCTTTAGGGAAGGATTCATAATTTAAATATCCACCACTTTCGAATGGAAAATTATCATTTTTAAACTTGGTTTATTTCTCCATTAGCTTATATGCCTTTTTATTACCACACTAAAATATGCTTATTTTGAAGAATCGTGCAGTGATATTTTTGTAAAAATAGTAACATTGGGTTATGTCTGATACAAATTACTCTAAAACACAGCAAAAAAAAATCATTTTAAACAATGTTTTATTATTAAATAAGAACATTTTGAATACATATTCGTAGAGGCCTGCCAGGGGCGGATCTAGACAACTTTGACCGGGGGGAGGGCAAAACTTTGACCGGTAGGGGGGGGGGTGCCGGGTGGCCAAAACTGTTTTCATTGTTGAAAATTGGTCTTAGAACAAAAAAATATTTCGATAATTTAATGATGTCTTACCTAAACTTGCGGTAACGCCCCCCCCAATCCGCCCCTGAGGCCTAATAAAAAAGCGAACCTGTTAGTCATTATTTTTAAAGAGTGTCTAGTACTGTACTATAATATCTAGTGTTTGGACACAATGATAAAGCAAGTAGCTAGAGCATGAGGCAACTTTTTTTTATTATTTAAAATTATTTCTTAATTCCATTCACATTTTCACGTAGATAATTGAAAGAAACAAAATACATGAAAAATGAATGTTCACAAAGTATGTCTTTAAACTGGCAAGATATAAGTAGGCCTAAAACACATAGACCTACCTACATGTGGTTTTATTATAATCTTATAATCTTTTTTTTTTTTACAAATTCAATCACTGATTTATTTCAAGTTACTTGAAGTCAAACAATCTCAGCTGGAGTTGAACTCCTAACAAAAACTCCAAACAACGGTCAAGGATTTACCGCTGATTTCTAACCCATCCAGTAATGATTAGAAGGAAGAACCTTTAAGAATCGTGCTGTGAATAACTACGGGAATGATCAGCCTATGATGAAGATTGATTTTTCTCCTTCCCACCGGAGATTTCAGCATGTCTTACAATATCAGTCAGACTCTTTTAAGTGTCAGCATTTTTCTTTCTTTTTCTATAAAAAACAAAAAAAAAAACTCTGCAAGTGTGAAAGCAACAAGAATTTATTTTAAAGTATTTTTTTTGGGTAAACAAAGATGGACAACTCTATAAGAGCTAGAAATAAAATGATATACAAGTAATGTTTTGCCCTTTTCTCAAATGGCTAGCTGACATTAGCTAATAATTTCTCTTTTTTTATTTTTTTTTGCATGGAAACATTATCATTTCATATTCAATATTATCTTGCAACTAGATAAATTCAAAAATACCTGCCAGTAAAATGATTTTGATAAATAAAATAGAAACCTTTTGGTAGAATTTCGAACGTCATCATAAACCTACATAGGCCTTCTTGGGTTAGGTAATTTTTAGAGCATTTTCGAAAAAAAAATGCTCTATTGTCCCCGTTTTGTCTGTCTGTCTGTCTGTCTGTCATCACCCTAGATCTCTATAACCATAAGTCCTAGACCCATGATGTATATATCTTTGTAGGTCTTGGCCTACCAAGAAATGACTTTTTTTCCAATTCGCGATCTGACCTCTCAGGGCCGTAAAAGGGGCCTTATAACTGTCTGTCTGTCATCACCCTAGATCTCAATAACCATAAGTCCTAGACCCATGATGTATATATCATTTTGAAGGTCTTGGCCTGCCAAGAAATAGCTTTTTTCCATTTCGCGATCTGACCTCTCAGGGCCGTAAAAGGGGCCTTAGTACCGTTTTTTACTATATAAGCTATATTAATAAAGGAACGCTATATCTCAGCAACTATAAGTCCTAGACCCATGATGTATATATCATTTTGTAGGTCTTGGCCTACCAAGAAATGACTTTTTTTTCCATTTCGCGATCTGACCTCTCAGGGCCGTAATAGGGGCCTTATAAAGTGCTGTTTTTTTTACTATATAAGCTATATTAATAATGGACCGCCCTATATCTCAGCAACCATAAGTCCTAGACCCATGATGTATATATCATTGTGTAAGTCTTGGCCTGCCAAGTGTACATCAAAAGTCCATTTCGCGATTTGACCTCTCAAGGCCAAAATATAAGAGATTGTTATGTAAGGCTAGTAGACAGATATTGTATAGATTGGTAGACCGTAGTCACCAAGATTGGCAACAACAATTTATCAAACAACAATTGACGGAGTTTTCGGACGATTAAATGACTACAATTTAGAATGTTTCAATTATGAGTCCTATTTCAGTGACCACAAACCACTTGTAGTTAGATTTAAGAGAAAATTTTTTTTTTTTCAAATATAAAGAAACGTCTTTTTAATATCTTTTTTTTTGAGATATATGCATTACACAATTGAATTTATAAACATTTACAAAATTTACAAATATTTACTGAAAGATAGCATACGTACTGATACATAATACGAAAATGCTCTAACACGTCCTGTGTCCAGAATGGAACAGGCTTAATTGCTTGTTTTTAGTTACACAATATTTCTTACTTTACACTTTACACTTATTCAAGATTTGCTTCGATTTAATTGATGTACTGCCAACACGGACGGTGGGGGGGGGGGGGGGGTGTTGTCTGCCCAAACTCCTTGCCAGAAATGGCAGGCTGTGAGAGTGTGCTTAAGTGGCACAGAGTAGAAGGGTGTTGTGATCCGACCAAATCCTTCACCTCCGACACCTGTAAATCCCATTGTCTCGGATTCTCATCATTGACCACGGTACCACCACTATATCTCATCATTGACCACGCTACCACCACTATATCTCATCATTGACCACGGTACCACCACTATATCTCATCATTGACCACGGTACCAGCACTATATCTCATCATTGACCACGGTACCACCACTATATCTCATCATTGACCACGGTACCACCACTATATCTCATCATTGACCACGGTACCAGCACTATATCTCATCATTGACCACGGTGCCACCACTATATCTCATCATTGACCACGCTACCACCACTATATCTCATCATTGACCACGATACCACCACTATATCTCATCATTGACCACGGTACCACCACTATATCTCATCATTGACCACGGTACCACCACTATATCTCATCATTTACCACGCTACCACCACTATATCTCATCATTGACCACGGTACCACCACTATATCTCATCATTGACCACGGTACCACCACTATATCTCATCATTGACCACGGTACCACCACTATATCTCATCATTGACCACGGTACCACCACTATTGCAAAAAGGCTCGTATTTTTTCCTGACCAGGCGTTAGCGATGATCTTCCCCCTTGTCAGAAGGTTATGCTTTCTCAGCTATGAATCATTTGTGAATGTATTTTGTTGGTTGTATAGTTAAAAGAGCTTTCCAGCTGTAAATAAAACGAAGTATTATCCCCATTTTTGGATTTTAAAAAAACAACAATCAATAAAATAAAAGGTCGTAATAGTTTTATTTATTTATTTTTCAAACGAATATAGGATTTTTTTTTCAAATGTAACATTTGATTTAAAAAAAAAAGAAAAAAAAAATTACCTTGAATGAAAATAGCATTAGTACGTTGCGATAACAATAGCAATTCACTCATAAGTGTTTATTTTTTTAATTTGAGTTAGAGGAAATTATTCAGGGGGATGTATCTCATTTAATATGTTTCAACTGGGCACATTTCTATACGACATTTGATACTGACATTATAAATCTTCTTACATTGCTTCAAAGATACAAATTATTTTAATTCTCACATACAATTCAAAGATATTTTTTTTCACATTTATGTCTTTATGCCGAGTCAATACATCGTGATTCTTTGTCGCCATATTTGTTTTATATTTTATACTATGTAATCAATGTATGTAAATACTTTTTTTTTTAATCCCTTCATATAAATTATAATGTTCTGTCAGGACTACACTACTAGCAGTTATGATTTTTGCTCTTTAATGTATTCATTTGTTTATGCCTTTATATTTTGGTGATTATTTTTCTATTTACTTACGTTGTACCATATGTATGTAAGATATGTGTGTAAGATATGTGTGTGGGTGTGTATTACAAAGCCAGAAGTTCCATTGTTGAATAAAGTAGCCAAGTCAATTATTTATACAAATATAATATTTCACAATGGAGGGGAATGAATTTTCAAATCTACACGATACAATACTTGTGGAAATGTTCTAATTACATGTACTGATTTTGTATCAGTTTCTTTCTATCGATCCCATCAACCAAATTTATCGTAAGTAATAAGGTTTAAATTTTCAGGAGGAAATGTCACATGGCACCTAGATTAAACAGCCGGGTATTAAACAGCTGGTGGTAGATACATTTAAATTCAAGTTCCTAAAGACATTGTCAGATGCTAGACAATTTTAGGTACATTTCTTTAAGACAATCTAAGATGCTTGAAATGTAATATATATACACACACATTTGTACAATTCCTTTAAGCCAATGTAAGATGCATGAAATGTTATACATATATTTGTACAAATCCTTTAAGACGATGTAAGATGCTTGAAATGTTATATATCTATCCATCTATATATATATATATATATATATATATATATATATATATATATATATATATACTAGTTGCAAGTACCCGGCTTTGCCCGGGTTTAAAATAAGGTTTTCTGTTTACCTTTTGTTTTCTCCCTACCCCCTCTCCCTCCCTCACCCTTTCTCCCTTTCTCTTTCCCTCCCTTTCTCCCTCCCTCCCTCTCCTTCCCTCTCTAACTCTCCCATCTCCCTCTCTCTCCCTATCTCCCTCCCTTCTTCTCTCACCCCGTCCCCCCCTCTTTCCACCTTCCTCCCTTCCTCCTCCCCCTCTCTCCCTCCCTGCCCCCTCTCTCTCTTTATCTCTCACTCTCTCCCATTTCTCCCATCCTCTCCCGTCTCCCTCTCTCCCCCTCTTCCTCTCTCTCTCCCTCCCTACCCCCTCTCTCCCTCCCTCCCTCCCTTTCTCCCTCCCTCCCTCTCCCTCCCTCTCTCCCATCTCTCTCTCTCCCCATTCATCCCTCCCTCATTCCCTCTCCCTCCCTCTCTTCACACTTCTTCTAAAATCCTTCTTCATTCCTTTCTTTACCTTCCCCAAACTGTACAAATCAGAGAGCATGAAAAAACATCATCAATTCTTCGCAGCACAAAGGCACAATACAGCACCAGCGCGCAAGTTCTATTCGATTATCGGGAAATGACGTCACAGAGGAATTTTATTTATGGCGCCGTCGAGATTACTTTAATATAGTAAAATACTAAAATAAAAAATAATTAATTACAATTAAACTACCCATCGAGATGAAACGAAACCTGTCCTATAACCTTCCCCATGTAATTATGTGTAACAAATTTCACGTTATTTGTTTGTCTGCATCTTGAATTATAAGGGAACAGACAGACAGACAGACAGCAAATGCCTCTTATAGGTATAGAGATATATATAAATATATTTGTATATACAATTCCTTCAAGGCAATGTTTCCAGTTGTCACTACGTTCACGGTCAAGTTCTACGGTGCTTAATGGTGTGCATTTGTGTGTGTGCGTATGTGTGTGCAGGCCTATGCGCGTTCAAAGACATTTTAATGAAAACAGCTTGAATTTGTTTGTTTTTTTTCCCTCCAAGAAAATCGATTTCTACTTGAAGCAAATTGTTTGTCCCTGCTTACTGAACTTTTTCTATTTTCTTTCACAATGTGCTCAATGTAAACATCAAAAAACAGTTTTGGAGTTATTAAATATTAAGATTATGACTTCCTTGTATTGATAGTATAATATTTTGTCCATAATAATTTTCAAAGAAAAGTAACGAAGCATTTGCGGGTAATTAAGGTATGAGGACTAGTGACAGTGATAACAATGATATCTCCTTAGGTTTGAACTTGTTCATCGATTTACGTATCTAGGTATATATGTAGGTTATCTATCTCCATACACATCATTAGAGAGCTGTGTTTGCTAAAGAAATAAAACATTAACTTAAGACAAAGTTTAAACACATATTTAATCAACAAGACAGAATATTTATTGATCATTTTTATTTAATTACAATTGTACTTGAGAATAATTTTTATACAACCAAAATAGTTAAAACAGAAATAAATAGCTTTAACTTGTACACACATGACAAGAAACACACATGAACATGGGGAAAAATAAACCCACAGCAACATTTATCACACACATCCATAAAGAGCCACCCAAATACACAGAGAGACGCAGCCGAATATTAATGATTCGCACTTCTTTCAACTGGAATTGTCATCAACATAGGACAGCATTGTACAATGGTGTCACTCAGTTTCTTCAATCCATTTATAGTTATATAACACTGTCACAAATATATGGATTCAAGGATTATCATACATCAAAACAAAACATACATCATCTCCATTACATATGCGCACATACAGTGAGATGAAAGTTTCTGAGAGTAAAACTAAAAAAAAAAATGTGCTGAGGAAGGAGGAATGGAATCAATGTGTTGTGTCTTTACCAGCTTGAAAGGGGAGGGAAATACGATCACTAGGGCGTTGAGAAGGATTTCACAGTGCTGAGAAAGATCAATACATCGAAGTGTTGCCCTGAACATGTGCAGACATCAAGAATATATCCCAGTCTAGACATAACCTATATAGGCATTTTATATAGTCTTCTTCATACGGTGAATTAAAAAAAATGTTATAAATGTTTAAAGAAAGAGATATATTACATTTAAAGACAATGTTATTCTTATTTTAACTTTGATCGCTTTTTCAATAAAGCTGAAAATTTCACCGAGTGAAAAAAAAAATCTGATAATTCGATTCAATTGCTGAAAAAGTCAAAGCATATTAATTTGTGCTGAAGTCAAACAAAAACCATCAACTGTTTTACCGAGTAATTTGTAAACTTTTCACAGACGTATCACGTATTATTATATCCAAAAGCACAAAAGAGTTATCTTATTTTTTTGTTGATTTCTTACAAGAAGATTAAAATAAACAGTACCCCGCACATGTTAATTATTACTTTTTAAAAAAGTAGATATAACAGATACATGTTGAAGGAGTTACAAAAATGTAATTTTAAAATTGATCAAAACAGGAAATTATTGTGTGAAATACAAAATAGTAACCAAACATGCACACAAAAAAAAATGAATGGTCGATAGAATAATACATTGCTAATATAAAACTGGAATTAACAAAATACACATTTAATGTTATATGAGCAATATTATTGATAAATGAAACAAAAAATAATGAAGCAAAATTTTGGGTATTTGTTTAACAACATACGGGACCTAATTCATATTTTTTAAAAAATTGCATGAAGTTAAAAATCATACTTGTAGGATAAGAAAAAAAAACCCATTACATCACAGATGGTTTAAAAAAAAAGTAAACAAAAACCAAGGCAGAAGTGGGCAGTCAAGTGACCATCAATGGTGTCCAGTGACTGTCCAGCGTTTCCCCAGTACTAATACATTTAGTATTTCAAGTCTGAACATAAAAACAATCAAGCTAAAAAGATACACTACATTTCTATTATAGAAAATCGAATCTGACAAAGAAAAACATATAGGCTACATGAACATTTAGTGCAAATGTTTACATGGTAAACTTAGAGCATTCTTTTCAAACAAAGCCGTTACATGGACTGCAGATGGAAAGGTCTAAAAATAAGGAAGAAGTAATCGATGACGCAGATTTGTCTCTAGGGAAAGTAGATTCTCTGTTGTCGTAAAAACCTGTCACTTGGAATTTGCACTTGTAATTTACACTCCTGGAACAATAAGCTAATTTAAAGCATGTTAGTGCTTAGTGATGTAGGGGCATGCGTTTAGTCATGTTGGTTCATGTATTTGGTCATGTTGGTTCATGTGTTTGGTTCATATGTCTGGTCATTTTGGTTCATGTGTTTCGTCATGTTGGTTCATGTGTTTGGTCATGTTGGTTCATGTGTTTGGTCATGTTGGTTCATATGTCTGGTCATGTTGGTACATGTGTTTGGTCATGTTGGGTCATGTGTTTGGTCATGTTGGTTAATGTGTTTTGGTCATGTTGGTTCATGTTTTTGGTCATGTTGGTTCATGTATTTGGTCATGTTGGTTCATGTGTTTGGTCATGTTGGGTCATGTTTTTGGTCATGTAGGTTCATGTGTTTGGTCATGTTGGTTCATGTGTTTGGTCATGCTGGTTCATGCGTTTGGTCATGGTGGTTCATGTGTTAGGTCATGTTGGTTCATGTGTTTTGGTCATGTTGGTTCATGTTTTTGGTCATGTTGGTTCATATGTCTGGTCATGTTGATTCATGTGTTTGGTCATGTTGGTTCATGTGTTTGGTCATGTTGGTTCATATGTCTGGTAATGTTGGTTCATGTTTTTGGTCATGTTGGGTCATGGGGCTATTCTTAAATCTATTATTTAGGTAGGATTACTTTAATTTTTTTTAATACCTAAAATAATGAGCTGTATATACATCATGGTGTGCGAAATTTTAGAAAGATTTAGTTGCGATCTGCCATAAAAAGAATGGGAAGCATTGGCATGAATGCTAGTTATCATGCTTATAAAATACCTCACAATATGAAATGCAAATAAAGTACTTAAATGACATTATATATATATATATATATATATATATATATATATATATATATAGAGAGAGAGAGAGAGAGAGAGATTATGCATACATTTACTATGACACTGTGTAAGAAAGATTTTAAGTTATATTTAGTTATATTTAGCAGCATTCAATTCTGAAACAAAGATAACACAAGATGCAGAATAAAGTTGTTGACATTTTATTTTGACAAAATACCAGTAAGGTTTATTCTTTTACCAACGTATTCTTCAAAAACAGCTCACAAATATATATATATATATATATATATATATATAGATAGATAGATAGATAGATAGATAGATAAATAGTTATATAGATAGATAGAGAGATAGATATTGATATGTAGAAAGATTGCAATGGGTTTCTGCGGCCGCACAGGGCGTCGAACTAGGAAGTGGCGCCGAAAGAGCGCTGATAAATGTTTTCGTACTTCACAGATTTGGAGGAGGGCGCAAAAAAGTGCAACACGCACATGGCGCCATAATAGCTTGCTACGGCTCTGTTATATATATATATATATATATATATATATATATATATATATACACACACACACACACACACAAATCAAAATAGCGTAAAAACAAAACACAACACTAGCACTGATAAATACTTCAACTAAAGTTCAGAATTACACCCAAAAAAAAACAAAGTTGAAGTAATGGGATGTTTCTCGATGGCCTGCAGCAACATTCAGTTTACGATTGTCTCGTTTCTTTATTTTGGTTGAGGTAACTTTACACACACACACACACACAGAAGAAATAAAACAAAATAACATGCCGTCCTTTATATCTCCACGGACTATGTATATATCTATCTGTTTGTGTCTTATTGATGTATTTTAGTAATATCTAACATTTAGAAGTAAATACAACGATGCTGACCGACGCATCAAGTGGTAGGATAAAAGAATAAAGAAAAACTCAAATCACATTAATACATCAATATTTAAATTGATCTTCCGAGAAAATGAAATAAATAAAAAAAAGGAATTTCTTTTCTCCTCATACAGCAGAGAAATGTTTACCCCCCCCCCCCTCCGGGGAAGGGAATATGTGTAAGTGTGTCACGTGCAGCCGACCTGAATCTTACATTGATTTACAACACACACTGCTGTGTGTCTTCCCCGGCTTGTAATTAGTCCTCGGTACCAGAACTTTAAGTCTCTCTGTTGTGACACGTGCCAGGCAAACATTTGTTCACCAAGGTAATGGAGAAATGTGTGAAAAGAATATTTCCACACCGTTTTTTTGTTTGTTTCTATTGATTTGTTTTTTTTTTTACGTTTTTTTCTTTTGCTTTGTTGTTCTATTTATTCCTCTCCTTTCCCACACTGCCGTTTATTAGTATAACGGCAGAAGTTGATGACGTCATTCGTAAAATATATTGCCACTATTAAGCTTGAGCATTCAGATTGATCTGTAACTATGGCAACCATTAATAGTAACACTAAATATGATTTTTTTTTAAACCTCCCGTATTTTTTTTTCTTGGCTATAGAAATATGATACAGTAACTGCTGTTTAAAACACAATGTAACACACAATGTTACCAACACATTCATCTTGTAAGATATGACGGCTGGTCAATGAATCATACTAATAAAAACAACAAAAAAAAAACACTGGATATTATCACTGAATTATCTATTACTCCCACACAAGTCTCCACTCGAAAATAAAGGAACAATCATTTGAATACGATTTGAAGAATCCATTCACAAATAAATTCCAACGGGGGGGGGGGATGAAAAAAATAAATTAAGGAAATCTCAATCCGAAGTTATTTATATAGCACAACACTGTAATGTTTATATTTCTAATTTTCTCTTTAAAAAATGACATCCCGATTGTGGCGATCGCATTTACATTAATTCGATACATACATAGTGTACAACTGGCTGTTTCTCTTCATTATTTCAACACACGGTCCTAGAAGTCTCTCGAAACAGTCCCTTTCCAGGAATGCTACCTTGACCTTTCCGACGGCGTACACGTTGGCCGTGCGGGGCTTGTTCTCGATGAGAGCCAGCTCGCCGAAGTAGGTGCTGGTCGTCCTGGTGCCGATGTCGGTCTCCATGCCGTCGGGAGATGAGATGGTGATGCGGATGTGGCCTTCCTCAACGAAGTAGACCCCGTCGGGGTCGTCCCCTTGCTTGATGATGGGCTCGCCGTCCTGGTACACGCGGGATACGAGCGCGTCCGCCAGAGTCATGCGCTCGTAGCGGTCCAGGTTCTGGAGTATGTTGACGCTCTCCAGGAGCGTCTCGTACTTCTTCCGCTTCTTGAAAGCTGATTTGAGAACGATTTTGCGGAAGGAGTTGCGGTCCATTGCCCAAAGCGTGCCGTCGGTGACGGAGCGAACAGTGGCGGACCGAGGCATGTTGTACATGAGGGCCAGTTCGCCGAAACTGCCCCTGTTGTCAAACTGATGAACCTTTTTCTCCTCTCCCTTGATGTCCACCAGAACGTCGTACACGCCGCTGTCGATGACGTAAAAGTTGTCTCCGTCGTCCCCCTGACGTATGACCGTCTCCCCGGGGGAGACTTTCTTCTCGAACATGGCGTCGATGACCTGCTGGGTTTGTTCCGGCTCCAGGGAGCGGAACAGGAGGATCCCGCTCACGGTCTTCGTCAGCCTCTCCCTCTGCTCGTCCGTCTTCGGGTAGATGATGTTGTCGTCGTCGTCCTCGTCCTCCTCCGGGTTGTACCTCTCGGCAGACACCGACTGCCTGCGGGCGTAGCGTCCGGTGGTGGACTTGGGCTTGAAGGCCGCGCGGTCCGGCTCCCCAGCCTCGTCGTCGTCCTCCACGATGATGTACATGGGAACGTCTTTGGGCTTCCTGGCGTCCCTCGCTTTTGTGAAGTAATCCACAGCGAAGTCATACAGGTCCCCGGGTCGCTCCTTCAGCACGGCCACGGTGAAGTCTCTGAGCAGATCACCTAGCCCGTCTGGTATCTCTAAATTCATTGTCAGTGTTTCCCCTCGCCACACAGAGATGGAGAGACGCAACACTCCTAAACCCCACGGGCAGGGAGGACGGGGGGAGGAGGAAGAATGGGTGGGGGTGGGCTGAGCGGTTGGTGGAGTGGCCGCAGCGAGGCGGCAGGCAAGGGGGTGAGGTGGTGGTGGAGGGAATAAAACACTTGTCGGATGGGAATCGATCAACTGGAGTCTGCAAGTGACTGAAATCGGGTTTAGATCAATTTGTGTTGTGATTTCTTCGAGTGCTAGCAAAAACCACTGAAATATACTTTACAGACCCTCCGTAGATCTGGGATTTAGTGGACACTGTTTATATGTCCATCATCTTAAACTACTTGTGGCAATTGTAACATTTGGACGTAAACAATCTCCTTTGTGAAGGACAACACAGTTTTTTTTAAATTTTTTTTGTTCTTTTTTTATTAACAGGTCATTCTGATTTTACTCCTCAACAAATTTTGAACAATTTAGTTTTCAGAATTTTAAAGGTAGCCAGAGAAATGTCAGTTTATATCCAGATGAAATTACAATCAGATGAAATTTCAAGCTTGTTATCAAGTTATTTCTTCCTTAACATCAGATATTGACCAATCCAATGTTGTTGTTTTGTATCTTTTTCTTTCATATAGAAGATGAGTATCACTGAAGATTTAAATGTAAGTATTATCCCGTCTCATTGAAATACGATAAGAGAAATAACAATTTATGAAAGATCGAATATAAAATTTCCTCAAGTCTCCAGTTTAAAAAAAGATTTGTTCTGCTGTTGAAACTAAAAACAACTGCGTAGCACAGATGTATGACCAATAGATAGCTCAGGAATAATCGGGGTTACTGCCCGTACATTCTGTTTTTCCCCCCTTCTTGCTATGGCAGATTACCCGATATAATCAAGCCTATGGATGATTGGAGAAATTAGTGCACCGATCTGGCCAGAAGCACAGAGGGAGGATTCCTTGTCGAGCTTGGAGGAGAATGACAAACTATTGATCGGTCAGCGACGAATGGACCTTGAAGACGGTCCCACCTGCTGAGTTATCGATCCAATCATAAGTCGGACGTGTTCATCACAAGGTGCTTTAGGTTTGGACAGGTCTTCTGGACAGAGAAAAACAAAAGAAAGTAAGACATGTTAAAGTCAGTCAACATAGTGAATCTAAACTAAATGTAGATTAACAAAATTGTTAATAATAATTATGTTTGAACATAGACATCTTCAGGTACTAAGTTGGATCAAACTCAGTATGATGAAATTAATGTTCTTTCTTTAAGTTAACAAAAAATTATCAAACAAGTTTTTAGCTTCCCATGCCATTCTGAAATAATATTGATATAAGCATTAATGATTTAGTGGGGTAGGGCCGCTGCGAGTGGGAGGGGGACCACCCAAACGTAGGTCGTGGGGGGGGGGGAGATGGAGTTATTTTTTTTTAGGAAGGGGGCATTACCTTTACATTAAATTAATGTTGTAAATAATTCATTAATGTTTTAAGAAAGGGAGTGAGATTTTGTCAGAGGCCCTGGATTTTCCGGTTGCCTCGATGGCTGATGTCTGATACATTAGTTCACCGTATAGGACATGGCAGGAGTTAGTATACGTGGAAAGTAGAATGTAGACAAAAATATTACACAGTAAACAGAATATATCGTGTAGTATAGCAACTGCAAAACGTGTCCTTCCTGTAATATTTCCAATGAAATCTGATGTTTTCATGTCCTTTGACAGATACGTTTCCATACGACCCCAATATCTCTGAAAGTCTTCGCCTAAGGCCTCGAAAAATCTAAGAGCAGCCCTGTTACTGTAACATGTACGATGCAAAGGACGCGCATACGTATAGTATTAAAACATATGTGGCTAGTAAAGTGTGTGAAGTGCATGTGCTGGAACAATGTAAGTGTAACGTGTAAAGTATATTGTGCAAATGTAAAGTACAATGTTTTGAGTACACTAGAAACGAAATAGTATAATAAATATAACATGAAGAGCAAATTTATAAGAATTAATACACATGAATGTTTTCAGCAAATGTTACAGTAAGGAGGAGATAACGCAAGTATACGTCTTGGTGTGAAGGGAAACAACTTTGGGCCTTTTGGTTGAACTTTTAAAGATTGGAGCCAGGGCCGCCGAGCACATGTCAGGGCCCCATTTAGTTACAGTAATATGGCTGAAAAGGGAGTTCCGTATGTAATCAGAGGGGCCCCAGCTGGTGGGCCCAGGATTAGATGGCAGAAGCCCAGCGTATTTTGTGATTTGAACATGAAAAATGGCGGTGTAAGCCAACTTCACACTTATACTGGGGGCCAAAAAACGAAAGAAATATGACACCACTCCTGGGAATTGAACACGTGACTTATTTAATAATAGGCCAACAGTCTTCTTAACTACCACCCAATATCTCAAAGAAAAAAAAAGGAAGCATCATTATAATTAAAAAAAAACAAAAATTGAGACAACAATAAAACTTCCCGCTCATAATGAACGACCCGCTGTCTGGTATTTGACAATCTGACATGCTATCGGACCAGAGGAAATAAATGCACATCAAAATTTCAACAGCGCTCGGCGATAACATTCATCTTGATGTGCAGAGAAAGAAAAAAAAATGACGGTAACGTCACGTGACCGTGGAATAAAACGACAAGAGAAAGCGTCCTTAAGATCAATCATTGGACATTTTTGTTTTATGTCTTGATCGATTTTACAAACAACAACTCACTTTTTTTTGTCTTTGTGTATGGCGTGCAAAGACATAATTTCAACTTTGGGATATATATATATATATATATATATATATATATATATATATATATATATACATATATATATATATATATATATATATATATATATATATATATGACGCCAACATCGACCACAACAGATCCTTAATATTTACCAATAGTCCATTAGTCTATAAACATATAGCCTATTGGTCATGCTGGCTATACTGTTAAGATCACTGGCCTGTTCATTGTTATTATGAATTCTATATTAATGTATCGATCCAGTGGAAACAGGATGTCAGGGCATAACCTAGAACCAGTTCCTATATGTATTCCCCCATGTTCGCGTGTAGAAAGGGAACCTTTATGATCCATTGTTTCCCAGACACATCTTGTCTTAATGAGGGTCTGAAGGGACCATTTGGCTGAGCTATACGTGAGTTGCATCAACTACGGTCAGTTACAAATTGGCAATAGTGGTTATTTTTTATACCGTTATACTGGGGATACCTTACTGATAGACTCCATCAACGACAGACGAAATAAGTGGTGTCTTCTCTATGTGTGTACGTGAGTCTAGCTATGTGTTTGCACGATTCTGTATGTGTGTGTACATTAATCTACGTTAGTGTGTAGATGAGTGTAGGGATATGTGTAGACTAGTCTGGCTAAGTTTCTACCAGTTATGTGTTTATAAGCGTCCAGGAATGTGTTTATGATAGTCTAGGAATGTGTGTATAAGAGTCTAGGAATGTGTTTATTAGAGTCTAGGAATGTGTTATAAGAGTCTAGGAATGTGTTTATAAGAATCCAGGAATGTGTATAAAAGAGTCTAGGAATGTGTTTATAATAGTCTAGGAATGTGTTTATAATAGTCTAGGAATGTGTTTACAAGAGTCTAGGAATATGTTTATAGTAGTCTAGGAATGTGTGCATAATAGTCTAGAAATGTATTTATAATAGTCTAGGAATGTATTTATAATAGTCTAGGAATGTGTTTATAATAGTCTAGGAATGTGTTTATAATAGTCTAGGAATATGTTTATAATAGTCTAGGAATGTTTTTATAATAGTCTAGGAATGTGTTTATAATAGTCTAGGAATGTGTTTATAATAGTCTAGGAATGTGTTTAAAATAGTCTAGGAATGTGTTTAAATTGTCTAGGAATATGTTTATAATAGTCTAGGAATGTGTTTATAATAGTCTAGGAATGTGTTTATAAGAGTCTAGGAATGTGTGCTCTTAAGTCTAGCAATGCGATTGCGTTAGTATAGTTATGTATGTTTATGAATCTAGCAATCTATGGGTATAGTTTTATTTGTACAAGAATCCAGGGCCGCCGAGAGGGGTGCAGGGGGAGTCATTGCCAGGGTGCCCGCATCTGTAAGGGGGCATAAAGGGGGCCCGGCAGCCCCGACCATGTCAATTTTTTCACGACTCATTGTTTATTAAGGGGCCCGCAATGATGTCCTGCCCTGGGGCCCGCGTTGGCTCTCGGTGCCACTGCAAGAATCTAGCTACGTGTGTGACTGGCTATAGGTGTATATGAGAAAGTGGATTGTGTGAGAAAATCTTATCGTACGCTCAGCCCATGGTAAAATATATTTAAAATTAAAAAAAATATATATAACTAAACCATACAGATCAAGGGATATTATGTACACAACGTAATTAAACCGGTATATCCCAAGACATAATTTGTGTTCCCCCTAGATATGCTCTTAGGAAATACTTTTAAAATGACTATTGGAAGCTTTTTAAAAAAAAACTATAATCAATGCTCATTTTACTTTTACAAAACAAAATGGCGTGGAGGTAAAAATAGATTTAAGAATTCCATATTTGGACGTTTTTATGAGACAGGGAGGGCTATGGAGATAACTATTCCATGAGTGGAGCACAGGGCAGACTAGGAAATGCCGCCCAATTTCTGGGCCATAATAGCACACGTTCTGGCGGAATGGACCTTAAAATGTTGATGACCAGCATGCAACAAGGACCTATTGATTTTGTTAACCAGTGAAAACAATTGGGGGAAAGGGATAGTTGGGGGGGGGCCTCAAAGATTACTTGCCACTGGCCAAGTTTACGTGGTGGCCGGTCCATCATATAAAGTAACTCACCCGTGCCGCCTTTATCTGAAAGGAAAGTAAGTGTTGCCTGGGACAAACTGCCCCCCCCCCTTTCGTTCCCCGTCTAGTAACGCTCCTAAATCATGGAACTAGTTTGTTACAATGTCGATCAACTGTTTTTTTTTTTTTTTGCTAGTGGCCCATATTTCGATTGTGTCTTTTGAAATATCAAACAGTGCCGTTGGTTTTTTGTTATTTAAATTTAATAAACTATCCAGAGTTTAAACATAAAAAAAAACATGGAATAAATACAAAAACTGATTTGACCAACATTACCTATATCACAGTTTTGATTTCGTAAACCACCATTTAAAAAAAAAAAAACAGTTTTGTTTACGCGACCCGCTATAAAAGAAAAACCTATGATAAAAGTAAGAATAAAAGCGTCATCATAAATTGTATAAATAGATTTCCCTTTTAACTGTTAATATTTTTGTATTATCTAGTTTTGTGACCTATAGTGAAATAGAGTTCTAATTATCTATTTATAGATCCTCGAAACTTTATATAAATTTAATTTTTTTTCGCGACCCCCCCCCCCCCACCCCCACCCCCTTGAAGTTTGACGCACCATCGGGTCGCGATTCACAGTTTTGAGAACCACTGACCTATATAATACGATATATATTAAAACACCAGTTATTTTTTTTATTCACCGCGCTCCTAGGGTAATCTATACGCTGGTCATGATTACCATTTCCCTTAACTCTAATCCTCCAGTCACAGATGGTGATATATCGATTTATCTCCCCATTGTAATCGCGTGATACACATTTGTTCTACAGGGCTCCATAACAGAATTGTTATTAAAGTTTATTACTATTATTATTTTGCTTTGGCATTCAATATCTTTAAGTAATGTAAGATTTAACACACAAATCATTGATTTCTTAAAAGAGGGGTGATGTAGTGATTTGACAATAGCCAAAGAACAAACAAAACGTAAACAATATGTAAACAAGGGAAATGACTCAGGAAAGTACAATTTCCTTCTGACTGCAAGGGCAGCTGCTATTTTATCACAGGCCCCCTGACCATGTCCACTAAACGGTGCCTCAAAGAGAAGGGGCCACCATAGGTGTTCGGCTTGTACTACTTGAGGCTACCCTTATTCAAGCACATGAAGATTACACTGTATTGACTAAAATACGACAAAGATAGAATACTTGTGACACTTATAAAAGTATTTGTATGATGATTTGATTTGAATGGGATTAATCGTAATATTCATAAATCAATCAGATAAAAAGAAATGATATTTAGAGAATAAGTTCGTCCATTTGCCGTGTATTTAGACCTCTATTTATGCAGCGAATTTAGACTTTATATATAAATATATATATATATATATGTAAATATATATATATATATATATATATATATATATATACAGTGTAATTATTCCTCTATGTATTTATTGTATTTATATCTATTTATGCAATACATTTAGACCTCTCTTTAGATATATATACCGTGTATTTATATCTCTATATATTTAATGTATTTGTATCTATTTATGCAATAAACATAGACCTCTCTTTATATAGTTCATTTAGAAATATATGTATGTGTGTCGTACAGAGTAATGTATCTAGATCTACATGTACGTATTGTATGCGTCTGTGTGCAAATAGTGTTTTTAGACCAGGGATGCACACAACTTGAGGCTGGTTGGCGTCTACCTAACTAGAAGAAAACGCTCATTGTACCACTGAATCAGAATATTAAGACGTATATTCATGTATTGTTTATAGACCTCTATACTTATGGTGTATTTAGAAATGTATATAAGTAATATATTCAGAGTTTTACTTATGGTGTATTTAGAAATGTATATAAGTAATATATTCAGAGTTTAACTTATGGTGTATTTAGAAATGTATATAAGTAATATATTCAGAGTTTATCTTATGGTGTATTTAGAAATGTATATAAGTAATATATTCAGAGTTTTACTTATGGTGTTTTTAGAAATGTATATAAGTAATATATTCAGAGTTTTACTTATGGTGCATTTAGAAATGTATGTTAGTAATACATTCAGAGTTTAACTTATGGTGTATTTAGAAATGTATATAAGTAATATATTCAGAGTTTAACTTATGATGTATTTAGAAATGTATATAAGTAATATATTCAGAGTTTTACTTATGGTGTATTTAGAAATCTATATAAGTAATATATTCAAAGTTTAACAAATGGGCTTTGTGCCATTCATAAAGATGAGATATTTTGTGATACAGAAGCTAGCAATACATCAATATATCAGGAAACAGCTGTGTGTATGTGTACGTGTATGTGTGTGCAGTGATCGATCTAAATTGGTTTAAAGTGTGTGTATGCGTCTAGGTATTGACTGACAATAGCCTTAGAGAGAATACATTGTATTTGTTCTGACACTTTATGGTCTGTGATTGACGAAAAAAAACATAGAAACATCTAGCGATGTTGATGTCATCTCTGTAACTGATGCCCCATTCGATCAAACAACAACAACAACAACAACACACGTGTTGAGATAAGGGCCGATCTTATGGGGACCTTCTTTATGTTGAGACTTCCAGAGACATCCGGGGACCCGAGGGGGGGAGGGCTTTGGCTAAACTATAGACCGAGGACACCCTAAGCACTGAATAAAATAAAAATTAATACTGAAATAGGACTTTTTTTTTCTCTCAGGAAGAAAAATGGGGTTAGGGGGCTAAACGGTTGCCTTGTAGGCCTACGACTCTCCATAAAAACTTCTCTGAGAATATTATAAAAATAAAATAAAGTAAGCTATGAAGTAATAATAAAAAAAGACACATTTTTTTAAAAAATAGCACGGCTATAAGCTAGAATTACGAACATGACAATTATATCTTAATTTTTCTTTCTTCTGTCACTATGGTAACGGGCGCTATGAATATTATCAACATTTTTTTCCTGTAATATTATTCCGCCAATAGAAGTCGTCTGATGTCTTTTTTTTTATTAAATCCTTCCCGCTTTTTTCTCCCGCTTTTTTTTTTTTACAATCCCCTTGAGATGTGCTGGGAAAAGTTTAAAGTTGAAAATCTACAAGCTAATGATGCGATAGATTTCTAAAAAACTAAAAACTAAAAAAAAAAAAAGTTGAAAGTGCAGGCATTAATGTGCGTCGGTTTATTAGGACATCTGAGCAATCAATCAGACAATCAATGAATCGGTTAACACCAGACCAGTGAAAATACTAACAAAGAAAAAACAGTTGTTAACACCAGGGCCGTTTTAGGTCATCGTAGGCCCTAGGCACTTTCAAAGTCGTAGGCCCTCCCCGATTTCATTTTTTAACATTTTTCAAGAATGCACCGGCACTTATTTGCCAACCTGGCTTTCGTAGGTCCTTGAAAAGTCCGTAGGCCTACCTAGGCACAGTGCCTACTGTGCCTATATGATAAAGCGGCCCTGGTTAACACATATGTCTGTATTACTACCACTCATATAAAACCTACAATAAGGTATTTCCTTAATAAAATTTTGTAATAATAATAGACAAAAATACTGTAACTTTTTTAACACTAATAGATAAGAAAATCAAATAGAGCATACGTTTACATTTTAAAGTTCTTTTTTTTCTAGATTTAAGTCTGGCAAAAGTTTTTTGAGTTCATCATCAAAGTTAATATTGCGCAACAAGTCAGCCTCAATCATCAGCAGAGATAAGAAATCAAACCTTTCTTGTTTCATTTTCGATCTACTTGGATTTTTTGTACTTTTCAACTGAGAAAAAGAGCGCTCATTTGAACACTTCTTAACCATTAATGTTAAAAATATACGCAATGTGATTTCTACATTTGGAAAAGCACACTCGATGTTGTCTCTAGCTATTACTTTGTATATTTCTGCATGACTGAACGTGTTGTTTTCAGATTTTGATGCACGAAACTTGTGGCGAATATATGAGTGAATATGTTGTAGTTCAGTATATAAACTATTGTTCAGATCTTCAGGATAAGCAATTATTAGTCCTTCACAGCACTCAGTTCAAGATTGACGTATAAGCTACACAAGTTATAGCTCAGAACCCCCACTTACTTGGAGGCCCCCAAATAATTGTCAGAGTGAGCAACTGTCATATATACTTAAATATTTGGTACTGACATGATATCTGGATTGATACATAGCCCCATATCTCAAATAGGGCCAATACTGAGATGTTTGTGATACATCGATCAAATAAGAAAATCGGGCTGCTATTTCATTATACACCTGTCCTCGTCTACTCATCTATGTCTCAAGTTTGTCAACAACGGCGTAGAACGCAGGTATACCGAATTATTATCTAGCATTCAGAGATACCTAAGGGGCATCACCATCAATGACCACTGTCTTTCGTTTACGATTACGGGTCAAAGTTGACTTATAATCCACATCTGGTTTTATTTCTTCAAATCCTTAAAATGTGAAGTAGTTCTAAGCGTTATAAAAACGTACAGTCATTCAATGTTTCTTCGACTAATTAGCACTATACACAATTGTTTTCACTAGAAGACTAAAACGGAAGTGCGTTTGTCGCATTAGTGCATTACGTAGCACAAACATAATTTTATCCTAAAATAAACGTAAAAAAAAAAAGCACTAAAAAACCTGGAAGAAAAATAGCATAAAAAAAAAGCTGGGTGGGGAATATTTTACCCCCAGGTTGTGGGTCTAAGGTTAAATAATGTGCGTTTCAATATTACATTTGCGATTTGCTTATGTCATGTCGATTACGCGCGGCTACCGGGACAATTATACACATTTATCTTGAGAAATTATGTGCCCCCCCCCCAAGCGCTTGGTGTCCGAGGTACGTGCCTTGTTTGCCCAATGGCTAATCCAGGCCTACCCTCAGTGGCATCTCACCAGAACATCTAAACATTTATATAATGCATATGTTGATAATTCTATATAATGCAATTTTACTTCTAGTCAGGGGCGAATTTAGTGGCAAGTGCACGGGGCGCGTACCCTAGGCGCCGATTTCTAAAGGGCCCATAAAAACTCCAATTTTACACTTGTAGCTTTGTTTCTTTCCTATTTTGATTTCAGCTATATCCAGGGCTCCAATGTTTGCGTAAAACATTACGTTTGGAAAAAAACTTTTATTTTCTAATGAAAGTCGTAACCCCTTCCACATGATTAAATCTAAAACTGAGCGACACATACATACAAAACAGATTCATAGATACAGTAAATCATGTCCTACTTGACATGCTGTATTATTTATATAAAATATATTGCTTGAAAAATATCTTCAAATCCAAAAAAATCTAAAAATTTAAAACCAAATGTATTCAAGTAGAGCAAGTTTATGAACAATAAATGTAGAATGGGATAAAGTAGGGCACCTGGTCGGAGCTTTTATTTTTATTGTAAGTTGGACCTGCATGTACTAGCCCGTTCTACATGATGTGGGTTTGCTGGTTCAACACCTGGAATGACCAGTCACCTACTTAAGTATCCCGTGGTAATACATTCTTTGCAAAAATACAGAAATTCGTGCATCAAACCATAAATAGTCCAATGTTGTACAATATGTTGAACATGTATCTGTACGCTTATGTGCACCCTATGTATTACTGTCCAATGTTGTATAATATGTTGAACATGTTGTAGTGCGCTTATGTGCACCCGATGTTAGACAGTCGAATGTTGTAATTCAAGCTGAACACTTCTTTGCACAATTGTCAGTATTCAAAGGAAATTCTGAATAACCTTTGTTTACAATTATAAAGTTGTTTTTTTAAGTCGTTGAAAAGAAAGACACGTTAAAGAATAAGTTGAAAAACATTCTACCAGTTAATTTAAATGACAGGTAGTTGTTTTGATGAGACGAAACGTGTTTCAGACACAACAAAGATAATCTTTGAGAATAGGTTTCTTTTTATCACTACAATGCTCACGTTGTATCACAAGGGGGGATAATCGTTAGACTTAGGAAATTTGATACCTTTCTTAACTTTGGTGATGTTTGTGTGTGTGTGCGCCACAAAAAAGTTAAAACACAACAATAGTTCAGTTAAAACACAACAATAGTTCAGTTCAGAAGTTTAGTCTCGATCGATGCAAACAATTCGCCGCGTGAAAGTAATCTTGTTAGAAAATAAAATGTGCGAACTAAAAATCAAATACGAGTGGAAAAAAAGTTGATTATTATTAGCGGGAATTGAAAGGTGGTTAAGTTTTACGGTAAAAGACAAAAACTTTCTGTAATAAATTTTACAACTTTACACAGTTTGATCCCCGACATTATTAGATCCACACAGGTGTAGACATATTAATGACTTGATAATAATCTTTATTACTTTAAAAGTGTACACGATTAGCTTACTTCTAAACAAGGCCGACGGGTTTGAAGTTCCCTTTGCTGCCCCTCTCCCCCCCATCCTTGGCGATAGGTAACAGCTACAGGAAGAACACTGTAAATCCCTCTATGGCGCCTATACGTCGACTTCACCGAAAGTCTTCAAACTATTTTCCATGTGTGTGTCTGGGAGTGCATCTCTTTATACTCGGTGCGACACAGTCGATTTGAAATTTATTGATTTAATGAATTGATTCAACTCACAAACGATTTGAGATGTATTGATTTAATGAATTGATTCAACTCACAAACGATTTGAGATGTATTGATTTAATGAATTGATTCAACTCACAAACGATTTGAGATGTATTGATTTAATGAATTGATTCAACTCACAAACGATTTGAGATGTATTGATTTAATGAATTGATTCAACTCACAAACGATTTGAGATGTATTGATTTAATGAATTGATCCAACTCACAAACGATTTGAGATGTATTGATTTAATGAATTGATTCAACTCACAAACGATTTGAGATGTATTGATTTAATTAATTGATTCAACTCACAAACGATTTGAGATGTATTGATTTAATGAATTGATTCAACTCACAACATATGTTAAACAGAATTTAATCTCATCTAAAGCGTTCCATGTTTTTATACGGAAAATACAGAATGGAAAATTTCTTTAGCTTACACTGATGTGGGAAGAAGAAGTCTATTAAATAAAACGTTAGGGGAGGTCATAAAGTTTGTTTTTTCACGTCATAATATGAAGTGGGAGGTTTCATTGTTGACTGCTATTGGCGTCATATACTGTATGATCGGTACCTAAAAGCTAGCCTACTATAAACTCATACAGTCTTTACTACATTATTATTATCATCCTTGATACAGTTAAATTTTGTTTTTAGTAGTAATTTTTGATGCATGAATCTTGTTTCCGTATTTTTATCTAAAATATGATCTGCTCGTGTCTCACTGTTTACATAATGAAACAAAGCTAACAACACGACCTTACACGCACCCTCCATTAATTTATTTAAACAGCGATACCTTTCTATCCGGAGTCCGTCTTTATTATTCAAACAACATAAATTGCAATGCACGTGTACACGGCATCAAACAAAATGAAAGAATCGATTTCCCAGATCTAAGGGAATCGACTCCAGTATCGAAATGTTTCATTATCTGGTCAAGGAATGGGACATTTGAGACGGTCGAGTATTTGGAGGAAGATGAAACCAAACAGAAACGATCTCATCGAGTGGACGGATCAGCATGTTGAAGGGATATCTCTGTCGTTGTGTCAATACCGATACCATCCTGGGCACTGCGGACATTTTGTAGGCCGTGGAAGAGTAGCGGCTGTTCTTTTCGCATCGACGTACCGGTGATGTGTAGAACAATATTGCCTACAGTGTCAATAACATGTCCACATGAAAAGGGGGAAATAATCAAGGAGTATTTCCAAAGAGCGGGAGAGAGAGCAGCAATGGAAGCTAACGAAAGTGGTGGATTTTGGTGTAGAATTTAAATTAGCATTAACAGTAACACATTGCACAGTTGGCATTACTCGATTAATGTTTATTATAAAAAATCAGTGTGAAAATATTCAGAAGATGTTCGTACCAAATATAAAGCCAATAAGCCAGGGATATCTTAACACTGCATTATATGGGTTCTCGTGTAAACCGGTGTGTTGGGACCACAGCCAAAGCGGTTTTAATGAGCTAACAATGGGGCCGCCTAGACTTTCCCTAACCAAAAGAGCCCCCCCCCCTTTACCAGTTTAAATTCATATCTAATATACTGCAATGGGGGGGGGGGGGCAAAAGTACTTTTGAACAGTGCCGCCAAATATCTCTCAAATTCTCCGACTAAGCAGCCCAACCCCCCCCCTCCCCCCTCCCAACCGCTTAGTAGAATGGTAAATAAAATGTCAATTTGATGCACTCTATATTCGATGGGCAATTGTTTGGTTAAACCCTTAGTGTGAGTAAAAAGGTCTTTATTAACTACTCACAAGGTGGTGCTTTATTGGTCTCTGTGTGGACAAAAAAACTATCGTCATCTGTTTATGCAGGCCATTAAAAAAAAACGGTTTAACGGTTTTATTGACCAATACGTAAACATCGATTAGCAAGCAATAAATTATAATCATGTGGCATCGTAAAATCGAGCGAAAGTAATAAATCGATAAAAACAATAAAATTAAATGATCTTTTTTTTTTTTGAAGCCCGTGGGGGTGGGGGAAGGGACCAACAATGCGCGTCCACTTAAAACTATGATGTTTTTACAAATTCGTGAGACACTCATAACTCTGGTGTATACTGAGCTAGTTAGTCAATTGTTACTCATGCTGAGCTCTGTTAAGAAGGGGAAGCAATTCACGAAAACTTAACAATCAATGGCCCCCAACGGGGCTCTTAATGAGTCAGTTTGTTTTAATTTAATCTGTTCTGATGACTAACTCTTGCTCAACTGAATATAGGGCGGCTCTTTAAAGTTTTTTTACTAAACAAAAACCACCGGTACGAGATTCTCATCGACATCACGCATGGCCAACTTTGCAAACTTTGCACTCTGACCCTAAACTGTAGGGCTGACGAGAAACTTTGTAGTGGAACCGGGCATATATATATATATATATATATATATATATATATACATATATATATATATATACATATATATATATATATATATATATATATATATATACAGTGGATTCCGCTTAATTGGGACACCGCTTAGTTGGGACAGCCGCTTATTTGGGACAAATCTCAAAGAAACCAAACCAAGAAGCCAATAGTACATTTGTATTTTTAATTGGGACAGCCGCTTAATTGGGGCAAAAAGCCTCGGTCCCGATGTGTCCCAATTAAGCGGAATCAACTGTGTGTGTGTATATATATATAAAGAGAGAGAGAGAGAGAAGCAGACTTTCTCACTACCACATTGCTAGCAACCGTTGTAATGCACTGAGCTGACAAATAACAAGTTGCCAACTAAGACAAAATAAAATAATGAAGTAACATGCACAGAAAAAAAACAAAAAAAATTGCAAAGTAAAGCGGTCAGTCAATACTATGATCACGGTTGTTCCTAATTACATGTAAATGTATTTAATCAAAATATTTCTTCCAGTTGGATTAGGTCCGAACCAAAAAGAAAAATAATAAAAGAAGGACGGAGGGGGTAGGTGAGAAGCTAAATGAAAAAGAATTCTTAACTAATTAATCTACAATGTATAATATTTATATAAAAGCGATTTGGGTTCTGTGTTAAATCGAAAGTAAAGAATTAATACAACAGTATTCCAGTTTAAAATACAATCATGAAAAAATCGGATCTGCCCGAAATAAAAAAATAACATAGCCTACAGATCAAGCCTAAGGGGATATAACTCTATGGAAAGGTTTTTGCAGGGGTACAGCTAGTATTTGTATAGTTGATAATGTTATGTATTACAAACAGACAGTCATATTTTAGATTTTGACTGATAAGCTTGAACGTACTCGGTAAATGCTGACCATGAAATTGTGGCTTGTTGAATTCATTGTCATCAGGAAGTTATCAATTATTTGACTGAGTGACTTTGCATCAAGAGCTGTGCCCAAAGAGATGTTATTAATTAGTTGATTTATTTATTTTCTAATCAGTGTTACTCACAAATGTTTTTTTTTATTGGGCTTAGATTCAGAAGTCAACGTGCAACAGAGGAACAACAACGTGAAGTTCAAATAGGTCAATTAATTTAGCTCATTAATTTAAAACCTTTCCCGACGTGTTTGTCAATTTGTTTTAATACTTCTTTTTGTCTCAAATCTCAAATAAGCGAGTAATTATTTCAAGTAAAACAGAATAGTATATCAGTGTGAGCTGTCATTGTTACTTGTAACTATGAAATCGTCAACTGATTAATCACCATCAGCCGAAAGAGAAAGATTAAGTCCGGGAGAACAACTAGGGTACGTTTACTGTTTATTTTGTTTATAATTCTACGTCCTACCCTAGACTTGAGAATATTACTAAAACAGATATCGATAACTATATATAATTTTTTGAGCAGTCCGTTACTGAACATTTAAAAATGTACTAGGAAACTCTTACCAGAATACTCAACTGTAACATTACATATTGCTGCACCTGTAACATTTACTATTTACTTTAGAAAATATCAGTTAATTTGTATGGAAGTATCAACATAAAATAAGGTGAATTCCGAAATCAAGACCAGCTATGGGTAAACTATGGCCCGCATGCCTAGGCCGGCCATCGTGACTTTTTTATTCGGCCCGCCACCATTTTCAGAGTGGAGCAGGGCCCCCAGCCTTTTATGTTATGACGTTTACCTTACATTTATATCACCTCATGTCTACACCCCATCTATCTGCTCCTGGTCCGGCCCAACAGTCAAATTTACGAACCCACTGTGGCTCACGATTCAAAACGTTAGCCCACCCCCTGATCTAGACTAAATTAGAAAACACAGTACATGTTAAATGTTGTACTGGGTTGGAAGGGGGTAGGGGGTGGGGTTCTAGTATTGACAATTGTAGTGTGACTCGCTAACCAGCATAGAACACGGCCACAACAGTCTTGGTTAACGATGTTGACCTATACGTTCCCAGTCCGAAGACATCGACAAACTTCGCCAACGCTAGCAGCATATAGAAAGGCATTACACAGAGGAATCACCGTTCAACTGGCTAGCAGTAATACTTCGGGGTGAATCTATAAATATTTCCATCAACCTCGGAGGACGGGGGTGGGGGTGGGGGCGGCGGGGGGATTTATTTAAAGAACAAAATAAGAGGGCATATGCCAGGTTTTCTTTAGTTTATTGGTCAATTGTGCGTGCCTAGAGAAGGAAACAGAAGTTGATTACGTCATTTTATAGAATGGTGTCAGCATGAAGAGAAATTCTAGAACTCAACTTGTTCTTGAATGATATTGTTATCTTTCCACTAGTACGGGCTAATGACGTCAGTTACGTACGGAATTAGAATCAGGGAATATACGCCGAATGAGGGAAAGATTACATTCTTTCTTTTGTGGGGGATGGTGAATGAAAGGGATCCGTGTCACGTCTGCTTAGTAAAATTAGGAGCCACACATTCTGTGTTAGGAGCCACACATTCTGTGTTAGGAACAGCCCCGTAGCGTAAAATTCTACAGCAGGGGCCAGGCATTCTACAGCAGGGGCCAGGCAATAGCGGGGGAGTGGGGCAGGAAATAGATTTTACTAAATACAGCAAACAAGCAGAGGGGGGGGCAGACAAAACGCAGGGGGGCCCGGCCCCCTGGACCCCACGTACGCTAAGGGCCTGGTTAGGAACCACACATTCTGTGTTAGGAGCCACACATTCTGTGCTAGGAGCCACACATTCTGTGTTAGGAGCCACACATTCTGTGCTAGGAGCCACACATTCTGTGTTAGGAGCCACACATTCTGTGCTAGGAGCCACACATTCTGTTCTAGGAGTTACACATTCTGTGCTAGGAGCCACACATTGTGTGTTAGGAGCCACACATTCTGTGCTAGGAGCCACACATTCTGTGCTAGGAGCCACACATTCTGTGCTAGGAGTTACACATTCTGTGCTAGGAGCCACACATTCTGTGCTAGGAGCCACACATTCTGTGTTAGGAGCCACACATTCTGTGCTAGGAGCCACACATTCTGTGCTATTCATTTTTTATATATATTTAAATAAACAACTTTGAAAACCAAAATAACAAATTTCAGAGCGTTGATACCACGAGACGTCTGACTATAGACAAGGTTGGTTGTTTCATGAATTATAATTTTTGTCCCTAACCGTTAAACAGATAGAACAATTATATTTTTGTCTCCCTATGGAGGAAAGCAGAAAGATAAATGAAATAACTCAATTTATGTCAAGTAAGTTGATACTCATGCACTATAAAACTAAGAGTTATACGAGGAATAATTGTTTTTTTTTATTTTGCTGATCATCAAGAGTTAATGTTTTTTAAAAAAAAACTCAACTAAACTAAGTATAAATTTAAAAAAAAAAATGAAGCAAATTATTAGAAATATAAACCCAAGTTTATGCAACAGTGAAACCCTATAGCTAATGTACTAAAAAATAATATTGTCTAGAGAAAAAACAACTGCTTAACAATGATTAAACTGTCATGTGATACAATTTGTTTTTTTTTTACTTGCAGACGCAGAATGCACAATTAGGTGTGTTCAACACATGGTCATCATAACTCTCAGGTCTGGTCAACACATTGCTGTAAGCAACGTCTACACAGTGCAAATATGTATTGATGATTACTCGGTTCACGCTTTACACCCGTAGCTTGGGTTCATTTTACGCACACGATAATGTATAATACTAATGTACAACAAAACCGTTATTGTAGGTGGGGGAAAAATAGGCGACTGTCCAGGTCTCCTTATTGTTAAATGTGGTCCTTTCAAGAACGAATTCCTAATAATAGTGGAGTAGCGAGCTTAACTCGCGCCCGGAGAACAATACCTTTTTAGCGCTTCCCCATTTGAAAACTTTATAATAGTATGTGTAAAATATACCAGTTAGCGCCCCTTTGCGAATAGCGCCCGGGGCATGATGACCCCTTGTCCCCACTCACTACGCCACTGCTTAATAAATCTGACAATGATAGGGGTCGGATAGGTACTTTCGCCAAGGGCCAACACTCATCTCTAGAATCTGTGTCTAGGGCCAGTATAATCTCTAGAATCTGTGTCTAGGGCCAGTATAATCTCTAGAATCTGTGTCTAGGGCCAGTATAATCTCTAGAATCTGTGTCTAGGGCCAGTATAATCTCTAGAATCTGTGTCTAGGGCCAGTATAATCTCTAGAATCTGTGTCTAGGGCCAGTATAATCTCTAAAAGAACGATACAATTATTAACAACATGAGTTTTTGTATAGTGGCGTAACTGGAGGGGGGGTAGACAAAGGGACGTACCTATCAAACTTATGCACAAGGGTTTCTTGTCAATGGAATGGTGAGGCGTTGTCAAATTACGCCCCGGGGGCCACTAACGACAGTAGCTACCACCTGTGATGTTTATTTATTTTTGTACACGTTGTATAATTATTAATACTATTCCAATATCGCCGAATATAATGTCTGGTTCCTATTTAGCTCTTAGAATCTTTTTTGCTTATCTTTTTTTAAAAAAAAAAATGCCTGATGGGTAGATAATCGATAAGGGAAACCCGAGAAGTAAAAAAAAAACAGTTGAATTCATTACCCTTGGCAACTGTGTAGATATTTCTGCCGGCCTATTGGTCTATCACGTTATCACGTGGTACACTTCCAATTTAGATCCTCATAGATAACTAACTGTCGCCATTCAGACGGGCTCTCATGTGCCGCCACAGAATTACGACCTGAGAATAGAAAGAAATACAATAATGGGACTTGTGAACACACGGTAGATGACGTTAAAGTATGATACTGAAACATATAGACATAATTATTATAACATATAGATACAATTATTATAACATATAGATATAATTACATTATTATATCATATAGGCATTATTATTATAACATATAGATACAATTATTATAACATATAGACATAATTATTATAACATATAGACATAATTATTATAACATATAGACATAATTATCATAACATATAGACATAATTATTATAACATATAGACATAATTATTATAACATATAGACATAATTATTATAACATATAGACATAATTATCATAACATATAGACATAATTATTATAACATATAGACATAATTATTATAACATATAGACATAATTATTATAACATATAGACATAATTATTATAACATATAGACATAATTATCATAACATATAGACATAATTATTATAACATATAGACATAATTATTATAACATATAGACATAATTATGGTAATTGAAGTTAAGGACTACTGAAGTTTAAAGCATGGTAAAATATTTTATTTTTAATTAAATTTAATTCATCCGATATAATGGTTTCATTTCAAACATCTTACAGCATTCGGTGAGCGCACAAGAACTAATCATCTTGAAGTAAATGATATAATGTTTACTTAATAATATAATCATTGCATAGAACAACTTTATTTGTCTGGAAGATACATAATGAAATGTCTATACACAAAGGAAGACACATAATGAAATGTCTACACACAAAGGAAGATACATAACGATGAAATGTCTTAACACAAAAATGACACTTTTTACCCAAAATTTAAAATATAACTAGACATCTCACAAACAAACTATCTAAATAATTTTTGTAAATGTTTTTTTTTTTCAATTTGATCGAGCAAGTTTCACCACCACCACCACCACTACAACCAACTACCACCCCCACCACCACTGCCCCTAATGTTGTGACCTTCTCGTTCCCGCCCATCGACTGACTAAATCTGCGTTTATTAAACCCATGTTGTATTCTCCGTTTAAATTATTTATTTCTGTGCAGAGGCGTAGCTGGGGGGGGGTACTTATGTCCCCCCGGGCGCCCAGGTTCAGGGGCGCCAAATGGTATATTTTACATATAATATTATATGGTTTTCGAATGGGGGGCGCTAAAAAGGTATTAAAAAGGTAAAATGCCCCGGGCGCAAGTTGCCTTGCCCCCCTCGCTACGCCTCTGTTTCTATGTGAGTAATTCAAATGAGCCGTAGACATACAAAGTAAACAAAATATCGACTAGAGCTTTGAACAGCGGGCCACATTGCTGTTGTTTTTTTTTTTAAATGTAACACAGAGGCCGGGCATAGAGGGGTTGGAAGGGGGGGGTGTTGACATCAACTATTATAAATCAAATGTAACGTCAATGATGCAAACAAGCCTAGGTGAGCAGGGAGCGGGTGGAATACAAAAAAAACATGACAGACCGTATTTGGCCCGCGGGCTTTGGTTTGTTAATGTCTGGGCTAATGCATAACTCAGATAACAAAAAAAAAAGGAAAGGAGAACACGAACAGTAATATAATTTGGTAAACTTTTAGTAAAAGAGTTAAACATGTTTAAGCCACGTCATAGTAAAAATCAACAAACAACGTTTAACCTCAAGTTACCTTTTGTTTGTATCCATTGATACAACTCAACAACTTTGTTTTCCTTTTTATTGTACAAAACAATTAAATATAAATAAAAGCGATCAGGGCTCTGCGTTAAATCGAAAGTAAAGAATTAAAATAGCAGTATTCCAGTTTAAAATACCATCACATGAAAAAAATCGGATCTGCCCCATACCAAAAAATAACCTAGCCTACCGATCAAGTCTAATGGGATATAACTCTATGCAAAGGTTTTGCAAGGGTACAGCTAGTGAAATAAATAAGAGAGATTTCAGAAAACACGTAAATCATAAGAAAATTAATCTTGTGTGTGTGTGTGTGTGTGTGTGTGTGTGTGTGTGTGTGTGTCAGGAAATTGGAAATTTTTGAGCTAGGAATAAGTTGCGCTTAAAAAAAAAACATTATCTGTCTTAAATAGAATACTTTTCACTATTCTTTTTTTGTTTATGAAATATTCCCCTTACTTATAAAACGGTTGAAATATGATTTTACTCAACACATACAAATTGTCATATTGCGTTCAGACCAAGAGCGAAATCGTTTAAATGACATTAGAATGCAATATACTAAAATCTGAGCCATCGAAAACTGAAAACAACATTCAGTTTAATTATATTAAGATCTAACTTGAATAAAAAAAATAAATATTAAAAACAGTAACACATCATGATATTCCGTGCAGTACAGGGCGTAACATCTAATTTTGTTTAAACAGTGACTACATGTGCTATATACCCCCCCCCCCCCACACAGACTGACATTTTGTTTTTGTTGTGATACACCTGGAGCTTTGTCTATAGTCTTTCTTAGACATTAACGGAAGAGGGTGAAGCTGGATTAAAAAAAAACAACTGGCAAGTTAATCGCTCTCTCTCTCTCTCACGCACTCTCTCTCTTTCTCTCTCTCTCTCCTCCTCTCTCTCTCTCCCCTCTCTCTCTTCCCCCCCTCTCTCTATCTATCCATCTCTCTCTCTCTCTCTCTCTCTCTCTTGTGTAGGTAAGGATCATCTGTGATGTGTATCAAAAAGTTCGGTTTTGACTTTTGAAATTTTGTTTTTTAATATTTCATGATCTCATTGAAATGATTTATAAGAATTAATAGTGAGAAATATAATTTTTCGGAGCATTGGCGTTTATTGATAGCATTAAAAGTGAGAGCAAGTACAGTAAAACATTCTTTATTATTAGGCATTTTAGATGCAATATGTCCTAACGTCGTAAAAAGACAAAAAGTATGATTTTATATGATTAATAATTACTGTCATATACCACTCATTACAGCTTAAGTGCAATATGGCTTCAATTGCTTAAGAATAAAATAAACCACACAACTGAAAAGTCAGATTTTTTAATGAAAATCCGAGTCCTTGTTATCAGAAACGGTAAATACAAACACAGTGCTAATGTAGACCATGGACAGACCACCACACACACTTCTAATATAGACATGGACAGACCACCAGCGACACTATTAATATACAGGGGCGCCGAGAGCCAACACGGGCCCCATGGGAGGACATCATTGCGGGTCCCTTAATAAACAATGAATCGTGAAATAATTGACATGGTCGGGGCGGCCGGGCCCCCTTACAGATGCGGACCCACTGGCAATGACCCCACCTGCCCCCCTCTCAACGTGCCTGTTAATATAGACCATGGACAGACCACCAGCGACACTGTTAATATAGACCACGGACAGACCACCAGCGACACTGTTAATATAGACCATGGACAGACCACTAGCGACACTGTTAATATAGACCATGGACAGACCACCAGCGACACTGTTAATATAGACCATGGACAGACCACCACACACACTGTTAATATAGACCATGGACAGACCACCACACACACTGTTAATATAGACCATGGACAGACCACCAGCGACACTGTTAATATAGACCATGGACAGACCACCACACACACTGTTAATATAGACCATGGACAGACCACCAGCGACACTGTTAATATAGACCATGGACAGACCACCAGCGACACTGTTAATATAGACCATGGACAGACCACCACCCACACTGTTAATATAGACCATGGACAGATCACCACCCACAGTGTCTGTGTCTGGACGACTTGTTTGTTGGTCCAGCCACGTCTCTAATGACGCGCTAAAACACAGCAAATGACTCTGTCAATATCAATGTTGAAACCGCGAGTCTGTAGACAGATGGATGTCGTCTGTCTATGTGTTCACCTGGACACCGTCACACAGACTTGAGATGAAGCTGCTGACAATATCATACGGCTTGTCATAATGTACACATTTGTATGCAGACCGTTAAACTACGCTGATTTGAAATTTAAATTTCCCACTATATTTTTTTTTAAACAAACTAATCTCCACCAAAAGAATGTGCTCGAATATATTGTTTCACACTATTCATGCATGGAAAATTAAAAAAAAAAAACCCAATGCATACGAAATATAATGCTGACAAAGTATAGTTGAAGATGTCATTGTCAATTTGAAATACAAATGCGTACATTTTAATGTCTGCTATTGAACATTTTAATTCAAGGTCTTTTATTTTTAATACCCGTTCATTAAAATGTTAATCTCATGGTTCAACAGACAGGAATAATCTAACTCATGGCTAAACAGACAGGAATAATCTAACTCATGGCTAAACAGACAGGAAAAATCTAACTCATGGCTCAACAGACAGGAATAATTTAACTCATGGTTCAACAGACAGGAATAATCTAACTCATGGCTCAACAGACAGGAAAAATCTAACTCATGGCTCAACAGACAATAATGAATATGTTCACAAACTTTTGTTATAATGATAAAAAAGGAGCAGATTCAAATACTTGCTGACTTTTAACATTTTTCAAATGAGAACTTTGAATAATTTTGGAAAAAATTATATTCGACTTTAAATTGACGACATTTGAATTAAAAATATAGAATTTAATTTTTTTTAAATATTTAATATAAATAACAAGTTATTAAAGTAAACATTTTATGCACTGGCATCACTACGAAAAATTGTGAATAAAATACTGCAATAAAATTAACACCTGAAAGCGCTACTAATTGGATTTATTAATGAGTGTGAATTAAATGACGTCACAGAAGAAATATTACCTTCAATATTGTTAACATTGTGAGACAATCACACACAACACTGATTGGCAGGTCATGACCCACATTTTAACACATCTGTTTAGTTCTTTATAAAACTTTTAAATCTCGTATGAAATAATCCATTACTAAATAAAATTAAAACATTAAATTATTAATACGAGTATTTTTTAGCCCCCGAGGCACAACTCAGTGAAAAATTACAACAGCCCGTTTTTCAGCTAATGACAACGTTGTAAACTAAATGAACAACACTATGGCCTACTGGCTCCAGTAGGAACTAATTGTAAAAACCGTGGAACCAACGGCTTCACACAAAAAAAAAAACAACTAACGACAACGCTGTCAGCCTGTCACATACAAGTAGAACACAGTACACGGTTGTAATAATACGCTGGAAGTAACACAACGAAAGTAATTGCTTTACCATCCACAATACCATCATATTTTTCATCAGCCCCACCCTCTCCAGCCAACCTCCTCAAAACAAACACAAAATGTACCCACTTAGTGTAGCCAAGAGATACTTCCACTCACCCCCCCCCCTCCCTAAGTCTTATGACAACAACCTGGAAAGGGGGGGGGGGAGGAGAGGCGACAGTGATGAGCAGACTGACAAAGCAGTGTACGAGTCAACGTCCCCCCCCTCCTGATTGTGTCATTTATCGACAACGTCATGTGGCACTCAGTGCTGATCCGACCGTTTTGCTCACTGTGTCCCCCCCCCCTTCCGCCCTCTCCTTTCAGCCTTCGCTACCACACATTAAAAAGTCACGTGGGTACAGAGTCATGTAAACATAATTAGGGCAATCTGGTATATATATATATATATATATATATATATATATATATATATATATATATATATACAGCTCACGATACACGTGTCTAGACTAAATAAGGAAATTTGATTTTGGCTTCGATTTTGATACTTCAACAAAACAGTCATTCTCTCTCTACCTCTCTACCATCCCTTCAAGACCCCCTCGCCTCATCTTTCCCTCCCCCCCCCTCTCTCTCTCTCTCTGTTTGACCATCTCTTTATTCATACAAATGCAAGCAACCATATTTACAAACTTCCTTACACAATGTCCGCTGTGTATATAAATATACACCTTGCTTTTTGATTTCTTAACATTTTCATTATTTCTGGTTATATCATCATTCTGTCTACATTAATGGGTCTACATTATTTCTGGTTATATCATCATTCTGTCTACATTAATGGGTCTACATTATTTCTGGTTATATCATCATTCTGTCTACATTAATGGGTCTACATTATTTCAGTTGTATGTTGGTCGACGTCTATGTTAGATAGTTAAATTTAAAAAAAAATCTGAAGGTTAAAAGTGAATGTGCATATTCTAATTATATTCCATGAAAAATAAAAAAAAGAGAACATTATGGTTGAATACTAACTCGACCAACTTTTGTTCCAGTGTGTACTCCAGATACATTGAGGTACACTATTTTCTTACTAGGAAAGAAAAAAACAGCATTCAGGTGTGGGGCATTATGTAATGTGTCCATTACTGAACTTGTGGGGGGGGGGGGGGTTGAAGTATAATAGTATCTATTTGGGGATGAAATATGACAATATCAAAAAATTAAAAAAATATAAAACATTATTCTCACTCTATGACACAGATGTCACATGACTGACTCCATGACACAGATGTCACATGACTGACTCCATGACACAGATGTCACATGACTGACTCCATGACACATATGTCACGTGACTGACTCCATGACACAGATGTCACATGGCTTTGACTCCTTGACACACCCAAGCCACTTTCTTAATCTTTTGTCTATTTGGAGTCTATACTATTTGTGTGTAAATTAATAACTCTTATCAAAATGCCGCAAAAAGAAAAATTGACCCCCCCTCCCCCCGCGATAAAAAAAATCTAAATAATTTAGACAGAGCAGTTCATCTGAATAGGTAAACAAAGCGACTTATTAGAACCATCACACTGAGGCACCCTTTTAGAGCTTTACTCCTATGAAGTCTAATGCTGTAGGGGCACTAACAGGTTGTTTGGCATATAGACCACATCTATCTATACGTCTCTTCACAAGGACCTCAAATGGTAAGATCAGCTTCATTGCGCTGTTTCTGTCTGATTTCTTTTAACCGGGACTAGCCCTATCTCTTCCCCCCACACCCCACCCCTTTGACCTTTCCAAATTTATGCCAGCTTTTTTGGTTTGCCGTTGTCCCGGATGTGGTAATAGTTCTTACTTTTAAGTCTTTCGTCCTGTTTGTTTGTTTTAAGATATAATGAGACGTTTGTTGTATCCAACATTAAAATGTCCTATATTTAATTATAATACATTTATTTTAAAATCAATGAAAAAATACGACATCAGTAAAGTATTTGCAAGAGTCTCCATCTCTCTCTCTCTCTCCCCCCCCCCCCACCCAAGTTATTCGTTACGCCACTGTAGGAATATACATCCATCTACAAACTTCACGTATAAAGAAATCTTTCTGAACAGGACTAAATTTGACCTGCTTAAATAATCGTACACTCAACTCAATGCCTAAATTTTAAACCTTACATGATGTAATAATCTCAAAACCAAAAAACGTCGAATATTTTTATGTGAGAACAACGTACCCATAGCAACAGTCAATCACTCGAAGCTAATTGCCAACTTAATGTAGCTTACAGAAAATACACACACTCTACTGTTAAAATATTGACTTTTATCAGTAAAAAAAACTATAATATCAGCATCTATATACATAATCGGCTAACATAGACGGTGGTTCGACAGACCTACACACCGTGCGGTGTAAAGTATGCTCATGGCAATAAAAGCCGCATGTTTGTACGTTAAAAATACACGGCACCGTACGGGTTGAAAGTTTACATCGCTAAAAAAAAAGTCTGAGTTCTACGTCACACCTTTGCGGAGTTAAAAAATACAGTGCGTGTCATCGACCTTCTCTATAAAAATAATCTGAGGAATTCCAAAATTCTAGAAACTAAAAAGAGACAATGTATGTTAAATGAGAGTATGTTTGGTGCGCATTTTGTTCATCAAATGAATCTTTCTTGAATAAAAATGAAATGCTGCGGAATTCTAAACACAACAAGGATTTCTTATTAATGAATTAAGATTTTTAATTGATATTGAGTAGTTTGCGCAAATTATGTTTAATAGTCGGGGGTTGTTTTCGTTAAGCTTCTGTCCCCATAATGAGGATTATTTTCTTTGGTATGAATTATATAAACAGCTATTTTTTGTACAAAGACTGATTGTTAACGCGCTCAAATATATTTTACCGAGTTGGTTGGGATAGATGTGGGAATAAACCAAATGGTTGCAGAAAGGGGGGGGGGGGTGTCAAGCAGACGATTCAAGTTGCAACACCGCTAATTTTTAAACCTCACGTTTCTTTTTTTTTTTTAAATACGTCATATTAAACATGATAAATTATAAAATTATTTAAAAAAAAAAAGAAATGTTGTAATGGTGTAGGGTTGGGAAAGGAGTGTTTAACGGGGGGGGGGGGAGGTAGGGAGAGGTGTCACGTGGTATTGTTAACAGTGTGAACATGCAGTTATACTAAATGCCCCTTTTTGTAATTTTGTACATTGAGACCCACTGCGATTCTGGCATGTCTTGAGTGGAGGGGGTGACGGGCGGGGGAGGGAGGGAAGGATGGGTGTGGGGCTAAGTGAAAGAGAATTGATACATTATTAAAAAAAAATAACTATTGAGAAAGAGTCCTTTAAAATATTATGAATGAATTAAGATTAGTCAATGATATGGTGTTGTGAACGCATCACCATTTTCAACTCCAACTGCGTGCCAAATAGCCGGTCCGGGTACAGGGCCTGTTCAGCTAGTTATCAATAAATGTGTATGTATACATTTAACATAAAAAAAAAATAATTTTTCATTCCAACTTTTTTTTTATCCCATCATGTTCATATGGCAATTCTTTCATTTCCCCCCCTTTTTTTAAAAATCAGAAACTTGGAAGTCGTTTAAACCAGGAAATCGCTCGCCCAGCATGTAGGGGTGATAAACCAAAACCAAGGCCGCATTGAACTTAGTTAAGGGGAAATAAACGACACGAGACTTTAGATTTTGATGGATGGTCGGCCCTTTCTTTTAATCAAAGTTGCTCATTTTATGTTGCCATCTATGAAAACAAATTACACACACACATGCACGCACGCACGCACACGCACACGCCAACAAAGCTGTGCGGTTTCTAACGATATTACATCGCATTTTAAAGAAAATGGAAATCATCTTCTATTTTTTTTAGTCAGCTTTTTTTTTCATTAGATGTATGTTGTGATAATGAATCATAACGAATAATAATGACATATATATATATATATATATATATATATATATATATATATATATATATATATATATATATATATATAAACCATAACAAAAAGTATAACATGATGTTTGAGGAGTGGTTTTTTTTTTTGTTTAATCAAGTTATCTTTCCGGTTGATCTCTTGCAGAGAAATATACATTAGTAGGCTCTGTACAGAGGTATATGTTGGGTTGGTGGGGGGGGGATATTGAAAACAGCTTTAAAGAGTGCCACCTTAGACTATTGGCCCCCCTTGAAGTATTGACAATGAATGGCCTTCTGACGCCAACCCCCGAACTGTCATTTTCTTTACAGGGAAACAAATGTCCAGCATAAGTCCACTAGGCAGTGTTAGCCACCTAGATGACCTCACCCATGAGAACGGTTTCGATCCCTAGAAATACATTCATAACATGAGCAGTCCTAACCCTCAGTTCCCATAAATATGTTTTTTTTTTTATAAACATACATTTATCCACACATATTTGTGCTATTCTGTGAGTGTCAAAGTGTCTCTGCTCGTGTTATTCCAGTTGCCATCACAATTATGTGTAAGCTTGTGATTTTTATTAAGGTCACACAAAAACTGAATAAAATAAACATTAAAAAAAAATGTGTCAACGCATCGGCTTAGAATATACACAAATAAATTATATTTAATCTGGTTGAATGACGTCATTCAATGCTGCGTGTGTAAGATAAGACTTGATTATTTTAAAAATATTGATCTGCCAAAGAAGCGCACGAGTTCGGCATGAGTAACAATCTAAACTTGACAGCAAATAAAAAAGTAAGAGTTATTCTTTATCTATATTTTACCCTTTTTTTTACATTCCAAATTAGCCTAGATAAAAACATTTGGATTAAATTTCAGGTCAATTAATTATCCATTGTTTCCCTGTACAATATTTATCACATTAATACGTCATATATGTTTCATGTATAATACTTCTAACAGTGTATTTTATCAATTGGTTGTTTCCCCTAACAATACTTCAAACAGATATTTTATTCAATTAGATGTTTTATCCACCGGACGTTTTGACAGCATACACATACCTGCTTCTTATGGATACGCGAACAAGGCAGCTGCCTGTAAAGGAAGGAGTGGGGTGGTGGGGGGGGGGTCGAGATCTTCATTTCGCCAGCCACAAAGAAAGACGATATCGATACCAAGGTCTTCGGTCTAAAATGATTTAAAACTTTGGAGTTGTCAATTGGGGCACTAATTTTCAAAGATCATTAGGGGGCCCAATATTAGCAAAGAGCATACCCTCACATGCACCTGTGCATGGGTCCCATGAATCTACCTTTGGCTAAGTCCCGCCAGAAAACATAAGAATGGCTCTGCATATGAAAGTAAGAGAAACAGTTTATAAAATGACTTTGTATAATATAAATATATCTATTTCTCTGAATGTTACAGTTTTGTTTTTTAAATCTGTAATCTATTCAGCATAATTTAGCAATATCTGTGATTCTATCAGCGAGCGCGACCCTGTGTGTGCATGTCTTCCCATGACACCGTTTGGACTTGTGGTTTCAGCGAGTGAGCTGGAAGCACTCGCAGAATAGCGCCCATTATTGACGCAATAACAATTCACTGGAATCGATTCCAATCCCAGTGGACGATTCTTATTGAATTCATTATCGACTTCCTGCTAGAGACACTTTACAGCCACGACAACATAACGCCGCGCACTTTATTTTCATCGGTTCGATTACTGTGGCTTAGTAATGGGGTCACGTTATTTGTGTATTTCCGGATTTTTTTTTTTTTATTTGTGTTTTCTAAATTCTCCTTTCATCACTAGAGACGTAAAGACAACGAAAAGTTTGGGTAACTTTGTTTACCAAGTATAATTGTTAAAGTTTTTCGACACCAGTTACATTTAGACTTTTAGACACAAAAAGTGTACCGTCATTATCTATTAGCTAGTTCCATCATAAATAAGTAGCAAATATATTGACTTTCTGGGTTTTTTTTAATAAACTGTTACAGAAAAGAAGGAGCAAGTCTTGGTTAATATTGACATGTTGGTTTCAAATATTCTTCAAATAAAAATCTAGACCAAAGATCGTCTATTATGTCACAGAAGAATGAAGCGGCAATCTATTGTGCTTCAATTCCTAGTTTGAAAGAAGAAGAAGAAGAACACAAAGTCCGTGTGTCACAGCCGTGCGTAGGCTATACATTTTACGTCATCAATTGTTGTTTGTTTGTTTTTTCCCTTAATGTCTCCAGTTGTTCTACTTCGGTACAATGTTCCTACTTACTAGTATAACGGTCTAGAGACATTGACAGCCAAATAAAATTTACTACATTTTTTTCCCTTATATTTCACATTGAATTTTACACATCTATGGTTTTATGCAATAGACCATTTGTTGTCTGTGTTTATATTTCTACATCAACCATTGTTTACTATATAGTTGTAACGAGTACTAAAAACATAAATGTGGACAAATAATTTAACACCAACTATAACAGATGATCAAACTACAGACCTGGGATGAACACTTTGACCCATGTCAGTCCCTACCCCCCCATTTCCAAAATATCAAGTCGATTAGTAGCAGATTATGGAAAGCGACAAAGTCCGTAGAACCTGGAGACAACAGCTTGACACTCCCTCTCCCCTGTAGGGGCATGGGCCAAAATAGTTTGTATAGATCATCAAATAATGTTACATTCTATACCCCATCCTTCAACAGTAAAACTTCATTTCAAGAAAAATGATAAAAGGGCTTTGTATAGATCATCAAATAATGTTACATTCTATACCCCATCCTTCAACAGTAAAACTTCATTTCAAGAAAAATGATATAAGGGCTTTGTATAGATCATCAAATAATGTTACATTCTATACCCCATCCTTCAACAGTAAAACTTCATTTCAAGAAAAATGATATAAGGGTTTTGTACAGATCATCAAATAATGTTACATTCTATACCCCATCCTTCAACAGTAAAACTTCATTTCAAGAAAAATGATATAAGGGCTTTGTACAGATCATCAAATAATGTTACATTCTATACCCCATCCTTCAACAGTAAAACTTCATTTCAAGAAAAATGATATAAGGGTTTTGTATAGATCATCAAATAATGTTACATTCTATACCCCATCCTTCAACAGTAAAACTTCATTTCAAGAAAAATGATATAAGGGTTTTGTATAGATCATCAAATAATGTTACATTCTATACCCCATCCTTCAACAGTAAAACTTCATTTCAAGAAAAATGATATAAGGGTTTTGTATAGATCATCAAATTATGTTACATTCTATACCCCATCCTTCAACAGTAAAACTTCATTTCAAGAAAAATGATATAAGGGTTTTGTATAGATCATCAAATAATGTTACATTCTATACCCCATCCTTCAACAGTAAAACTTCATTTCAAGAAAAATGATATAAGGGTTTTGTATAGATCATCAAATAATGTTACATTCTATACCCCATCCTTCAACAGTAAAACTTCATTTCAAGAAAAATGATATAAGGGTTTTGTATAGATCATCAAATAATGTTACATTCTATACCCCATCCTTCAACAGTAAAACTTCATTTCAAGAAAAATGATATAAGGGTTTTGTATAGATCATCAAATAATGTTACATTCTATACCCCATCCTTCAACAGTAAAACTTCATTTCAAGAAAAATGATATAAGGGCTTTGTATAGATCATCAAATAATGTTACATTCTATACCCCATCCTTCAACAGTAAAACTTCATTTCAAGAAAAATGATATAAGGGCTTTGTATAGATCATCAAATAATGTTACATTCTATACCCCATCCTTCAACAGTAAAACTTCATTTCAAGAAAAATGATATAAGGGTTTTGTATAGATCATCAAATAATGTTACATTCTATACCCCATCCTTCAACAGTAAAACTTCATTTCAAGAAAAATGATATAAGGGTTTTGTATAGATCATGAAATAATGTTACATTCTATACCCCATCCTTCAACAGTAAAACTTCATTTCAAGAAAAATGATATAAGGGTTTTGTATAGATCATGAAATAATGTTACATTCTATACCCCATCCTTCAACAGTAAAACTTCATTTCAAGAAAAATGATATAAGGGTTTTGTATAGATCATCAAATAATGTTACATTCTATACCCCATCCTTCAACAGTAAAACTTCATTTCAAGAAAAATGATATAAGGGTTTTGTATAGATCATCAAATAATGTTACATTCTATACCCCATCCTTCAACAGTAAAACTTCATTTCAAGAAAAATGATATAAGGGTTTTGTATAGATCATCAAATAATGTTACATTCTATACCCCATCCTTCAACAGTAAAACTTCATTTCAAGAAAAATGATATAAGGGTTTTGTATAGATCATCAAATAATGTTACATTCTATACCCCATCCTTCAACAGTAAAACTTCATTTCAAGAAAAATGATATAAGGGTTTTGTATAGATCATCAAATAATGTTACATTCTATACCCCATCCTTCAACAGTAAAACTTCATTTCAAGAAAAATGATATAAGGGTTTTGTATAGATCATCAAATAATGTTACATTCTATACCCCATCCTTCAACAGTAAAACTTCATTTCAAGAAAAATGATATAAGGGTTTTGTATAGATCATCAAATAATGTTACATTCTATACCCCATCCTTCAACAGTAAAACTTCATTTCAAGAAAAATGATATAAGGGTTTTGTATAGATCATCAAATAATGTTACATTCTATACCCCATCCTTCAACAGTAAAACTTCATTTCAAGAAAAATGATATAAGGGTTTTGTATAGATCATCAAATAATGTTACATTCTATACCCCATCCTTCAACAGTAAAACTTCATTTCAAGAAAAATGATATAAGGGCTTTGTATAGATCATCAAATAATGTTACATTCTATACCCCATCCTTCAACAGTAAAACTTCATTTCAAGAAAAATGATATAAGGGTTTTGTATAGATCATCAAATAATGTTACATTCTATACCCCATCCTTCAACAGTAAAACTTCATTTCAAGAAAAATGATATAAGGGCTTTGTATAGATCATCAAATAATGTTACATTCTATACCCCATCCTTCAACAGTAAAACTTCATTTCAAGAAAAATGATATAAGGGCTTTGTATAGATCATCAAATAATGTTACATTCTATACCCCATCCTTCAACAGTAAAACTTCATTTCAAGAAAAATGATATAAGGGTTTTGTATAGATCATCAAATTAATGTTACATTCTATACCCCATCCTTCAACAGTAAAACTTCATTTCAAGAAAAATGATATAAGGGTTTTGTATAGATCATCAAATAATGTTACATTCTATACCCCATCCTTCAACAGTAAAACTTCATTTCAAGAAAAATGATATAAGGGTTTTGTATAGATCATCAAATAATGTTACATTCTATACCCCATCCTTCAACAGTAAAACTTCATTTCAAGAAAAATGATATAAGGGTTTTGTATAGATCATCAAATAATGTTACATTCTATACCCCATCCTTCAACAGTAAAACTTCATTTCAAGAAAAATGATATAAGGGTTTTGTATAGATCATCAAATAATGTTACATTCTATACCCCATCCTTCAACAGTAAAACTTCATTTCAAGAAAAATGATATAAGGGTTTTGTATAGATCATCAAATAATGTTACATTCTATACCCCATCCTTCAACAGTAAAACTTCATTTCAAGAAAAATGATATAAGGGTTTTGTATAGATCATCAAATAATGTTACATTCTATACCCCATCCTTCAACAGTAAAACTTCATTTCAAGAAAAATGATATAAGGGTTTTGTATAGATCATCAAATAATGTTACATTCTATACCCCATCCTTCAACAGTAAAACTTCATTTCAAGAAAAATGATATAAGGGCTTTGTATAGATCATCAAATAATGTTACATTCTATACCCCATCCTTCAACAGTAAAACTTCATTTCAAGAAAAATGATATAAGGGCTTTGTATAGATCATCAAATAATGTTACATTCTATACCCCATCCTTCAACAGTAAAACTTCATTTCAAGAAAAATGATATAAGGGTTTTGTATAGATCATCAAATAATGTTACATTCTATACCCCATCCTTCAACAGTAAAACTTCATTTCAAGAAAAATGATATAAGGGTTTTGTATAGATCATCAAATAATGTTACATTCTATATCCCATCCTTCAACAGTAAAACTTCATTTCAAGAAAAATGATATAAGGGTTTTGTATAGATCATCAAATAATGTTACATTCTATACCCCATCCTTCAACAGTAAAACTTCATTTCAAGAAAAATGATATAAGGGTTTTGTATAGATCATCAAATAATGTTACATTCTATACCCCATCCTTCAACAGTAAAACTTCATTTCAAGAAAAATGATATAAGGGTTTTGTATAGATCATCAAATAATGTTACATTATATACCCCATCCTTCAACAGTAAAACTTCATTTCAAGAAAAATGATATAAGGGTTTTGTATAGATCATCAAATAATGTTACATTCTATACCCCATCCTTCAACAGTAAAACTTCATTTCAAGAAAATTGATATAAGGGTTTTGTATAGATCATCAAATAATGTTACATTCTATACCCCATCCTTCAACAGTAAAACTTCATTTCAAGAAAAATGATATAAGGGCTTTGTATAGATCATCAAATAATGTTACATTCTATACCCCATCCTTCAACAGTAAAACTTCATTTCAAGAAAAATGATATAAGGGCTTTGTATAGATCATCAAATAATGTTACATTCTATACCCCATCCTTCAACAGTAAAACTTCATTTCAAGAAAAATGATATAAGGGTTTTGTATAGATCATCAAATAATGTTACATTCTATACCCCATCCTTCAACAGTAAAACTTCATTTCAAGAAAAATGATATAATGGTTTTGTATAGATCATCAAATAATGTTACATTCTATACCCCATCCTTCAACAGTAAAACTTCATTTCAAGAAAAATGATATAAGGGTTTTGTATAGATCATCAAATAATGTTACATTCTATACCCCATCCTTCAACAGTAAAACTTCATTTCAAGAAAAATGATATAAGGGCTTTGTATAGATCATCAAATAATGTTACATTCTATACCCCATCCTTCAACAGTAAAACTTCATTTCAAGAAAAATGATATAAGGGTTTTGTATAGATCATCAAATAATGTTACATTCTATACCCCATCCTTCAACAGTAAAACTTCATTTCAAGAAAAATGATATAAGGGTTTTGTATAGATCATCAAATAATGTTACATTCTATACCCCATCCTTCAACAGTAAAACTTCATTTCAAGAAAAATGATATAAGGGTTTTGTATAGATCATCAAATAATGTTACATTCTATACCCCATCCTTCAACAGTAAAACTTCATTTCAAGAAAAATGATATAAGGGTTTTGTATAGATCATCAAATAATGTTACATTCTATACCCCATCCTTCAACAGTAAAACTTCATTTCAAGAAAAATGATATAAGGGTTTTGTATAGATCATCAAATAATGTTACATTCTATACCCCATCCTTCAACAGTAAAACTTCATTTCAAGAAAAATGATATAAGGGTTTTGTATAGATCATCAAATAATGTTACATTCTATACCCCATCCTTCAACAGTAAAACTTCATTTCAAGAAAAATGATATAAGGGTTTTGTATAGATCATCAAATAATGTTACATTCTATACCCCATCCTTCAACAGTAAAACTTCATTTCAAGAAAAATGATATAAGGGCTTTGTATAGATCATCAAATAATGTTACATTCTATACCCCATCCTTCAACAGTAAAACTTCATTTCAAGAAAAATGATATAAGGGTTTTGTATAGATCATCAAATAATGTTACATTCTATACCCCATCCTTCAACAGTAAAACTTCATTTCAAGAAAAATGATATAAGGGCTTTGTATAGATCATCAAATAATGTTACATTCTATACCCCATCCTTCAACAGTAAAACTTCATTTCAAGAAAAATGATATAAGGGCTTTGTATAGATCATCAAATAATGTTACATTCTATACCCCATCCTTCAACAGTAAAACTTCATTTCAAGAAAAATGATATAAGGGTTTTGTATAGATCATCAAATAATGTTACATTCTATACCCCATCCTTCAACAGTAAAACTTCATTTCAAGAAAAATGATATAAGGGCTTTGTATAGATCATCAAATAATGTTACATTCTATACCCCATCCTTCAACAGTAAAACTTCATTTCAAGAAAAATGATATAAGGGTTTTGTATAGATCATCAAATAATGTTACATTCTATACCCCATCCTTCAACAGTAAAACTTCATTTCAAGAAAAATGATATAAGGGTTTTGTATAGATCATCAAATAATGTTACATTCTATACCCCATCCTTCAACAGTAAAACTTCATTTCAAGAAAAATGATATAAGGGTTTTGTATAGATCATCAAATAATGTTACATTCTATACCCCATCCTTCAACAGTAAAACTTCATTTCAAGAAAAATGATATAAGGGTTTTGTATAGATCATCAAATAATGTTACATTCTATACCCCATCCTTCAACAGTAAAACTTCATTTCAAGAAAAATGATATAAGGGTTTTGTATAGATCATCAAATAATGTTACATTCTATACCCCATCCTTCAACAGTAAAACTTCATTTCAAGAAAAATGATATAAGGGTTTTGTATAGATCATCAAATAATGTTACATTCTATACCCCATCCTTCAACAGTAAAACTTCATTTCAAGAAAAATGATATAAGGGTTTTGTATATGGAACCCAAATAGATGCCAAAGTCTCCCCCCCCCCACACACACATCAATCTCAAAAGCATTCATTGCTATAGAATCTGGTGCTGTGAAGGCACTGAATGGTATCTTCGCCTATGACCTCTACACACCTCTGAAAGTCTTTACCTATGACCCCTATACATCTCTGGAAGTTTTTGCCTAGGACCCCTATACATCTCTAGAAGTCGTTGCATAGTGCCCAAAAAAACCTAAAGAAGGCTCTGCTCCGAAATATTATAGAAAGAACACATGTGCCTTGACGGACCAACATAGATAGGTAACTAAACTAAAGGTATATTTAGATAAATAACTTTCCATCACAAACAGTAGTCTGTCTACATTTATTGACTTTAATGTTAACTTATACATTTTCAACATTCCACGAACAAATATTTAATCCTACCCCCCGCCCCCCTTTTTTATTTAAAGAAACTGCATTTAATAAGAAATGCACATAAATATTTCAGGCCTTACTTTCTGGTCAACAAATGCAATTTTTTTTTGTATCAGTTCACCGGAGCCGTGGTTCTGTATTTACAGGCGATGACACTCCAGATACACGCCTGAGTGGAGATCAGCAACTTGGAAGAAGAAGACGCTCCATGGCAACTGAACGGTGCTTATCAATCAATGAGTGATGGAGCGAATCTAGGATGAGCCAACTAGCGCCACCCATCCGTAACAATTTTTGTCTATTCATCTATAACACATAGAGAGTGTATCGCATTACTTAAAGTAATCCACCCTTCCCACCACAAGTATATACTATAAAGTATAGGATACTTATACTATACACTATAAAGTATAGGATACTTATACTATACACTATAATGTATAGGGTACTTATACTATACACTATAAAGTATAGGATACTTATACTATACACTATAAAGTATTGGGTACTTATACTATACACTATAAAGTATAGGACACTTATACTATACACTATAAAGTATAGGGTACTTATACTATACACTATAAAGTATAGGGTACTTATACTATACATTATAAAGTATAGGGTACTTATACTATACACTATACAGTATAGGGTACTTATACTATACACTATAAAGTATAGGGTACTTATACTATACACTATAAAGTATAGGGTACTTATACTATACACTATAAAGTATTGGGTACTTATACTATACACTATAAAGTATAGGGTACTTATACTATACACTATAAAGTATAGGGTACTTATACTATACACTATAAAGTATAGGGTACTTATACTATACACTATACAGTATAGGGTACTTATACTATACACTATAAAGTATTGGGTACTTATACTATACACTATAAAGTATAGGGTACTTATACTATACACTATAAAGTATAGGGTACTTATACTATACACTATACAGTATAGGGTACTTATACTATACACTATGAAGTATAGGGTACTTATACTATACACTATAAAGTATTGGGTACTTATACTATACACTATAAAGTATAGGGTACTTATACTATACACTATAATGTATAGGGTACTTATACTATACACTATAAAGTATATCTGACAAACACCTGATCTGACAAACACCTGATCTGACAAACACCTGATCTGACAAACACCTGATCTGACAAACACCTGATCTCGTTCTTACACATTGATAAAGAGACATTATGGAGTAGAGATGGACACACATAAAGTCAACCAGAGCCTCATTTCGGTATTTCAAAAAGCAAGAAAAGAAATTATAAATAGCCGCCCCGTACCCGACCTGTCCAGATTTAGTGAGTGAAAGTTACGAAGGAAGAACTGTTTACTGTAAGAGGTTTAATGGAATTTATCGATGTTTTTTTTTCTTTTCTTTTAAATTTAAAAAAAAAAAAAATTTTATAACGCCGCCATTGCCAGCATGTCAGGGTGCAGTGTGCCTACCACACCAACATTGTTGGCGGCGCTGATGCACGTCTGGCGTCCCTGCAGAGCGTCACCACCGCCGGCTGTGTATACTGCGGTCTCGGATAGTCCTCACTGACCACAGTACCACCACCCTCGCAAGTAATGGGTTTTTTTTCCTGACTAGAGAACCCCTATGACCCATCCCCCGTGGATCATGGTATGTCTCTCAGACCAGGAAGGGGAGTTCATAAAATATCATGCCAAAATATTCTATGATACTCTCCATATATACGGTATTGAGGACAAGTTACGAATTTATCGATGTATTCTTCTTGAGTTTTATATCATGCTCTCACTTCGCTAAAATATAAGAACATGTATGTATTATTTTGTACCTAAAATGGTTATAATGAGTTAAAATACTATAAAAGAATATTGATTTTTAAAAAACAATATATTTCGTTGCTTAAAAATGAACAAAGTTGACAATATCTCAAGCAGAAATATTATTTTAAAGCATTCTTTTAAAATAAAATTATATTATTTCAATTTATCAAAAATTATACTGTATTTAGTTTTATTTAAATTTTAATTTCCCTTTAAATAAATCAGGGGAGGGTACTTACAGATTTTAAAAAATCCATTGGGGAATATAAAGCTATCGATAAATTAAATTTTCCAGCAGAAACATCTTCTAACTTGGACAGCGGTGTAAAAGAACAACACGACTGGGACCACAATAGATTCATCAAATCCTATCAGATCAAATGAAGTGTATAAACCACAGTAAAATGGCCGCTCGTCTTTTTTCTTCCCGCTCACTAACAATATCAAAGAAAACAGCGAGCACTCCAGTTACATATTAAGGTCAGTGGAAGTACTAAGAGCTCCCGATTGATCTAATAAAGATGTCATTCTAGAAACACATTAATACAACGATACTATTTCCTTGAAATAATTAGTTCATACAACAGAGCATTTGGACTAAGCGGCTCCATTCTATGACTTCATTGTAAACAAGAGGGTGGCGGGTGTTAAGAAGAGGGTGGCGGGAGTAAAGAAGAGGCTGAAGAGGAAGGGGGGGGGGATGGCGCGATGGACAGGTCCGTTAGTTGAAAATGTTTAGAACCACTGGTCTATTCCAACAAGTGCAAATGTATTAAGAAGGATCCAGCAGACGAAGCCCGCGTCGGTAGTTGTCGCCCCGGCGGAGTTTCCCGAACGGTGAACTCGTCTCCCCCCCGCCGTTCCACGTTCAAGCTGTATGATTGGAATTAGTCATCCTAGATATTCTCCCCTGAGGCGAAGAAATTTGTAAACTGTTGAGGGGCGGGGGAGATGGGTCGGTGGGTGGCTAATAGCGGTGTACTGTGACGTCACACTGATGAAGCTGTTAGTGCAACGCGTACAGAAAAAAAAATGCCCGAGGGTTTGGGGGCGGGGGGGGGGTGCTATTTTTGAACGAATTTTTTTTTAAAGAGGCCGGCCTTCACTTAAAGATGCCCTGTCTCAAACACTCACAGAGGAATTTGTTTGTTTTTTTTTAAAAGGAGCGTAGTCACAAGTTTTCAAGGCTGTAAGACAATAAACACCATTGTTAGTTTCTATACTCGCTGTTTGTAAAATTGTGTAAGAAATGACCTCATTTACACAATGAACTACGTCATAGCTTCGCAAGAAATAGGTCGGAGCACAGAATATAAGTTATACAGAATGGCATCAATAATTTAAACTAATTTTTTCCGAAAGCCACCATATTATTGTGTATTATTCTAACGTATATCAATATTTAGATGCTGCACTATTAGAAAAAAAAAATACAAATGGCGGCATTTCTTTAGACATTGATAGTGGACTATTTGAATAGCGATGCGCGCTCTCTGTGTGATTTATTATCCGGTGCTCGGATGGTGCAATACAGTTGTCTCATTGTACGCATTCAGGCTGCGATCTATCCAGCACTAATTCACACATGACTACATCAAAAGGGCCTAGCGCCTACGACGATCATAAGACGGTCACTCACAGCCCTTCACACCCCTTACCCAGGCCCAACGACATAAATTTCGGGCCCCTGGGCAGAGCTGTCACGGGCCCCCGTGCTGATAATAATATTTTCAAAAGTTGATTGGCCAGCTCAGTCCGGGCCCCTAAAACTCACCGGGCCCCTGGGCATTTACTCCCCCCTGCCCCCCACCTCTCGGCGGGACTGCCCTTACCGACCACAACTACCTATGGCCCACCGTGGCATCTCCATGACCATAGAGGCTACTACAGTGGTGGATGGGGACCACAAACAGACGCTCGGTACATCATCGTGAAATAATTTCATCTTTACTGAGTAAAGTTCCTTTAGCCCTAGCGGGTCATCGGGGCAGATGAAATGTTTAACTCATCTGTTTCTATAACCTCGGCATTTGAAGGGATTGTGTGGTTAGCACAACGCCCAGCCGCCTTTACTTCACCAACTTTAGTCAGGTACCCATTTAAAGCTGGGTGGACTTGTAAGACGACTTAGCACCGAATTTCACATAGAAAAAAAAATTCCGTGGCTCTCACCGAGGATCTCCAGGACTCTCAGGTTGACAGTTAAGTATCTACACTACTAGGCCATCCGTCCCACTATCTTTACTTTGACCTCATAGAAATCCATCTCATCACATTCAGGATCCCATCACATTCAAGACTCCAGGACAAGCTTAATTTCGCATTTTTATGCTCATTGTGGTTTCATTCATGATGGGATTCGAACATTGTAATAACCGGTTATAAGAGGCTACAAACACAATTAAATTTATTATGTATGTCTAATAATACGGGTTTATGTATTTTTAACAGCCGGCTAGCTGAATTCATGATTTTTTAAGCATCGTTGGTTTCACGGGTTATATACTACCTGTACACATATAAATACATGTTGTAATGGAACAATAAAATATGTCGTTCGATGTGAACTTAAATTGTAATTTACAAGTGGATTCATCATGAACGGGCAAATGAACTGAGTGACGCAAGGTGATTAGAATCTGATCCCTGGAGTTTGGCGCAGATCTCGTGCATGCGATGAAATGACAATGACATAGCCGGGGGCTCGGGGTGGTGGTGGTGGTGGTGGAGTCAGGGGTAGTCAGGTGCCGTGAATGTTTTAGATACAGAGATAAACTTTGCACTTAAGTCACCAGTTGACCCCAAGGTGCGCCAGGTCATTTTTTTTTTAAAATAGATACACCATTTGACCATAACAATAGATGCACCATTTGACTATAACAATAGATGCACCATTTGACTATAACAATAGATACACCATTTGACTATAACAATAGATACACCATTTGACTATAACAATAGATACACCAGTTGACTATAACATTAGATACACCATTTGACTATAACAATAGATACACCATTTGACTATAACAATAGCTACACCATTTGACTATAACAATAGCTACACCATTTGACTATAACAATTGATACACCTTTTGACTATAACAGATGATGCGAACAAAAAAACAATGAGATATGTTGATAAAGAGGTAAAGAAACATCAGAAAAAAATATTTGTAATGGACATGCCAGATTGTGAAAGCCACATTGTTTTGTACTGAAGTGTGGTGAATTGTTATTTTTTTTCATTTTGAAGTTCAGAATCGTAAAGATTTGAGGCATATGAGAAATGTACTGATCGAAATATCCGTCTCGGTGTACATGGTGGGGGTGAACGAAAAAAGTTCGAGACTATACATCGGGATTGAACCCACAGATTAGAATGGTCCAGTAGGATATATGACCCCCCCGCCCCCATCTACACACACACCCTTCCCCATTTATGGCTAAAGGTAACAGTAGGTAACACCCCCCCCCCCTTTCGTAGGTGTATCATCAACGAAATAGGAATGAGAAAGTAGTTTTAATACAGTTGGTATGGATAATACACTAACGACTACTCGAGATACTGACCAAATTGGTCACTGTAGCCGGGGCATGAAGGTTAGCAAAGTTTACCAGATACTCCCTCCCCCCAACCCCGTTTTTTTCAATCAGTTTTAAGATTATGTAATAGAATGATCACAACAAATATAAATGCAGTTTAGATAATAGCTGAAGTATTTATTTGCATCTGAAAGTACTAAGCGATATATCCTCACACACAAACACAAATTAGTGGCGAATTCTGGGGTGGGGGGAGGGTAGTGAGGTTTAGGTCAACCTGAGGGTGGCAACGCGATAAAAGAGTTTTGACTGTACCCGAGATGTAGCAAAACATCTGATACTCAACCCAGGGCCTAGCGTACCTACTCACCACCGCGCGCTATGCAGCTTTTGCAGAAACATTCGCAGTTTAATATATATATGTACTGTATCACTTGGTGATGCCATTGACCAATATGTGTACGACTCCTATAAATAGACTTGACTGGCCTCCAACACTGGATCACTAACATCTTTCAAACATACGTTATATATATATATATATATATATATATATATATATATATATATATGGCCTACATATCACTTATCTAGAAAATACACCATACATATATCACACAGCAGGGTAAAACAGCATAACGCAACAGAATCCTACCCGTTGGTAGAACATTTCCAACCGTTCCATGTAACATGTCCCTAGAGGGGCTCTAGTCCTATTATACGCTCCGGAGCTGAGGGTGGTTATGTCTGATTATTCTCCGGAGCTGAGGGTTATGTCTGATTATACCGCCATGACCTGGGGGAGGGGGGAGGGAGTGTATATGGAACTCTCAAGTACGATGAAGTTTATACATGTCTCAAACATCGGCAATTTCCCTGGGTGACAAATTGTTTTGTTGGTTTCGATCTATTTAATTTTAATAATAAATTTCCGGATGTTTAATTTAGTTGGAGCAGAGAAAGAGAATAGAAAATAGAGACAGAAAGACATACAGATGGCTAGATGGATGGATGGATGGATGGATGGATAGAGAGTGTGAGACATGAATAGCCATGTGTATTGTGTAATGAGTAACAGAAATTAGTAAATGTACAGTTGTTGTTAACCATTTAGCCAAATGTAGAGTTGTTGTTAACCAGTTAGCCAAATGTACAGTTGTTGTTAACCATTTAGCCAAATGTAGAGTTGTTGTTAACCAGTTAGCCAAATGTACAGTTGTTGTTAACCATTTAGCCAATTTTTAATAGGTTATGCGCGCATCGGGAAATGACGTCACAGAGGAATTTTATTTATGTCGCCGTCGAGATTACTTTAATATAGTAAAATACTAAAATAAAAAAAAATTAATTACAATTAAACTACCCATCGAGATGAAACGAAACCTGTCCTAAGTAAATAGATATGCAATTTGCCATTCCCACTTCGACAATAAGAGTTTCTTGTTTCTTGCAGTAAAATAATTTAGCCGAGAATTGTTTTTACCACTATTGATTTCACCAGACCATGTTTACAATTTGAGTTTCCGGAAGTTACACATCTTTTGCTTTAGAAACAAAAATGCAGTAAAATATTTCTGTCTCCCACCGATCTCTTATCATAATAATTAATTACAATTAAACTACCCATCGAGATGAAACGAAACATGTCCTATAACCTTCCCCATGTAATTATGTGTACGTGTACCAAATTTCACGTTATTTTGTTATCTGGATCTTGAGTTATAAGGGAACAGACAGACAGACAACAAATGCGTCTTATAAGTATTTATATATATATATATATATATATATATATATATATATATATATATATATATATATATAAATTGTGTGTATCTACTAATTTTATTCTGTTTACGTCACCCTGCAGCCTAAATGACGTCCCGAAACATGGTGTAAAATCTGATGATTACGTCGAAGAAAACATTCGTCTCTTCAAAATTACCACATTTTATTTTGATCAAAATACTCCTACCTAATAAAATTAAAAAAAAAATATCCTAGAAAGTGTTAAATATATTTCAAAATAAAAAAGTGAGTCCATCTTTACATTGCAGTGCCTCCCAGCTCGGCTTGAAAAAGAGTGACTCAAACAATAGTGAAATGTATTAGTAGGCAGGGAACCCGATTTACATATCTCATAGGTGTAAAATGGAAAGACAAAAATAAAGAACCCTAAAATTCCTATTTAAAAAAAAAATCCACATTACATTTAAACATCAACAAAAACAGAAATTTGCCTGAGGCTACTCACCAATCAAATATTTGCAAACAGTCTGAGCAAAAAAAAACACGGTCATATCCTGCAGGTAATTACAGAGAGATATCCACCAGGTACAGCGCCCAACTCTCGATATTCTCCCCTTTCATTTAATCTTATCAGCAATAGTACTGTTGATAGCCCCCACCCCCCCCCACCCTCGCAGTACCACGTCCCTTCAATGCAATGATAAATTGAGTTTTGGAAGGAAGTTTCTCTAAATCTTTTTTTTTTGTTGTTGTTGTCAAAAATCTGTGACGTTTATAGATAAACTTCAGCAACTGCTGGCGTATAATGTTTAGATTACTTATTGGCTGATTGAACTTTTGTTATGCAGACTTGAACATGCCGTCTCCAATACCTACTTCATTGTTTTGTTTTTGTTCATTGAAATTTTATCAAGTGTCGAGATTCCACTGTGCGTCTTTATAATTATTTTCCCGCATAACTACAGATAACTATCAATCACCGTTACTGAAAGGCAACATATCTGTACTATGATTGAGTTTGAGAACAGTACAAAAAAAAAGGAAAAATGTTTATTTTTATATATATATATATATATATATATATATATATATACACACACACACATTCACTTCAAACAGCCATATTAAACATTAGGTCAATAACATATACCGGTATTACATGTGGCAGGGTTATTACTAGACAGGGCTACACCACAGCTAGCAAGGTACACTGAAACACAGGGATGCTGTCGTGGCATGCTATTATGGGATGTTGAATAGGATGCTATCCTGTGATGATATCATGAGAGGCTTTCAAGAGATGATGTTGTTTGATCACTAGAACCGTGTTAAGTATTATCTCATGAGAATGATTGTATGCCCTGAGCATGTAATAATCATCACGCAGTTCAAACAACAGTAAGCGTCCATTATGAAATGTAATATATTCACGTAATCCTGCAGTAATTTCATGAAATGCGCACAATGCCATATTGTTATGTGTTAGCTTGGCTCTTTTTTTTAGTTTTAAGTATAATGCACGTATCTAGAAATGGTCTTATCAGTAAGTGTGGCATAGCTCCACCTATCAGAGGTGGCCTAATCCGAAAATGTGGGGCATAGCTCCACCCATCAGAGGTGGCCTAATCCGAAAATGTGGGGCATAGCTCCACCCATCAGAGGTGGCCTAATCCGAAAATGTGGGGCATAGCTCCACCCATCAGAGGTGGCCTAATCCGAAAATGCGGGGCATAACTCCACCCATCAGAGGAGGCATTTAAGTACGTGTGGCATAGCACCCCCCCCCCCCATGGAGGCCACTGCCTGTATACTGAAAGGCTGTATTTTTTTGTTTATGGCTTTTTGTTACATGTTACAATTTAATGCAGAGATGTTCCGTCCTGATTAAACAAGTTTTATCCTCTTTGAAATCGAAACAACAAAATACGACATAAATCTATTTTCGATTAGCGTGTCTGCTCTCTTTAACTTCATTAGAGTACAGCGGTACAATCATTGGTGCTCTTACTTGCCATCCATTAGGACCATTACACAAGTAACGTAGATGCCAGAGAGCGGGGGGGGGGGGGTCACATAACATCTGTCAATGTGGTGAGAGCCTGTTGTGTTATTTCACTTATTTCCACCACCCGTCCCCTACTACCCCCACCACTAAATGAGTGCTTCTGGTTCCACCAGTGACAAGCTTGTCGTGTCCTCCGTTAAAGTATGTGTGTGTGTGTGTGTGTGCAGGGGGGTGATCTAATGTCTCTGCATTTTGTATTGGTGACTGTACAGTAGATTCTTAGCGAGCTCCAGAGACTTACCTAGGGTGGGCGAACGGGGGTTGTCCAAATTTGAAAGTCCCCCATGAGACACAGCTTGAGGGGGGGGCCCAAAATTTTTTCTGACATTAAATATTAAGTACATTTTCTCGTGCCATAGTTTCGAATGTCAAAATGCAGGGGCCCCTAATGAGGCCAAGCCCCCGGGCCCCCACATCCCTAGGTTCGGCACAGGCGAGGTCGTTCAATGAAAAGACGGACATCGTTGATGATGAAAGAAGCCCAGCGGAGAGGGGGGGGCATGTGCCAACATCCGTGAGTTTGAACGCAGTCAACGGTTCTCTAGTTGGGACAATTTGGTGACGGGCAGAAATGTCCGGAGTCGATTGGATCGGCCGTCCAAATCTGACCCGTGGAGGGGGTTAAGGAGAGTCGTGCAGGAACTAATTGCTCAGTTTTGCACTGTGCATTGTCCTCAAGGTGCGCACTTTCGGAGGTTGAGGAAATGTCGATTTTTCTGTGCCACCGTTGTAAGGAGGTTGAGGAAATGTCGATTTTCTGTGCCACCGTTGTAAGGAGGTTTAGGAAATGTCGATTTTCTGTGCCACCGTTGTAAGGAGGTTTAGGAAATGTCGATTTTCTGTACCACCGTTGTAAGGAGGTTGAGGAAATGTCCATTTTCTATGCCACCGTTGTAAGGAGGTTGAGGAAATGTCCATTTTCTGTGCCACCGTTGTAAGGAGGTTGAGGAAACCTTGGATCATGCGTTATTAAAGAGCCGCGGGCTAGCAGACCACAGGGCGGACAATTCAGGTAGCTTGCAGGCCATTGGTCTGATATCGGCAGTTCCTTTATGCTGAGGAATACAGCGCGAGTTTGATCTCACGGGTTCTTAGCCTTAGCGCGAAGATAAATTGAGTGTTCAAAGAGAGAACGTGTGTCTGTGTGTGGGGGGGGGGGAGGCGGGGTAAACATGGTTAGGAGTAGAGGTTAACATAGACAGCGGCCAAGGTTGAATTTGGATGAGTTCACGTTCTGTGATCTAGGTTTGGCTCACCTGATGTCACAGGTTGTGACTAATATGTCGAAACCATCCCCTTACTCCAACCCCTAACTTAATAATATTACTACCGTTAAGGTGTATATTATAACATGTATAGTAATATACGTTCCCGTGCTCCAGTTTCCCCCCTTTTTACCCCACCCCCGTCATTGCGTCATCAGCCAGGTGGACAGCGGAAGGTGTACGAGGCAGGGAGGTAACAGAAACACGTTACATTCCTCACGGGAAATTCTCTCTGACCACCGGACTACTATCCTCCGGTCGGCTTCTTCAAAGGGACAGCGACCCGCTCGATGTCCAGTTACTACGGTCTTTGTCTATACGACGTACTCCCCCCCCCCTCCTCATCTAGGCTCCACCCCCTAATTTGAAAGTTTGAAAGAAACATATATTATATTTGATTGGCTAAGGGTCACGTGGGAAAAGTGAGATGGGAAATGAAATATAGATTCGCGGTATTCGGCTGTGGGCTCTCAGATGAGAGAGTCGATTTGTGAGTCGCAATCAGGCTAAGTGATAGCGAGCCGATTGATGTGTCTCGGTTTGAGAGAAGTGAGAAGGAAATAGAGAGAGAGAGAGAGAGTTAATTAGTGATAACGTCATTTGTTCCCCTTATTCATTTTATATTGGATTATTTTGCTGCAGTTTGGATTATCTTTGCTTATGAGAAGTCACCAGATCCCTGTTACGGACTGGTGCCTTTGTATGAATAAACATATCTTGGTGTTGTACACACGACTTGTTAAATTGGTCATCGTCCCTTGTTTTACGTTAATTGTTGGTGAGACTGTGTGTGGTAGAAACACAAATACAAATACGAGTCATCATTGAGTCAGCCCTCATACTCTTAGCAACAAGCCAAGGATACCCTCAAAGGGGTCCTCAACACCTGAGTCTATCAAAATTCTAGGCTCATACACAAGCCTTTAGCCTGGGGGGAGGGGGTAGGGCATAGGGCAGACTGCTCCGGTGGCATAATGGTTAAAGAGGAGGCGGCGGGGGATGAGTACCAAGCCCCACTCGTGTCTGTTTCAATTTGAACAAAAAAGTTATTATTATTTTGTTTTGACCTTTAAGCTTTTGTTGAAACCGGGAGGGGGGGGAGCTATACCGTTACTCAAAGACCTTCCATATTGATCTCCAGCTTACAATATTTCCTGTTGTATATTAATCAATATCACTAGATTATATGTACCTACATTATAATATGACATACATAGACGATTTTGTTTTAAAACCTTGAAATGGGATAGTTAAAGTTGGTTTGGATGAATTATTATCAAGAACAAGTTGATGATCAGATATATATATACTTGAGTGAGATTATTCGATTAATCGCTGGTTGCGATTGTAAATTTTTTTTTTCTGGAAAGATACTAAATGTGCAGAAAATGTACAGCGATGATATTTGAAAACTGAGACGGAAAATTAAAAAAAAAACACCAAAAATAACATGAATTATTATGCATAAGCTTTTAAGTTATGATTGATAACAATTGGTTTACATGGAGATTGGTTTACATGGAGATTGGTTTACATGGACATTAGTTTGCATGGACATTAGTTTACATGGACATTAGTTTACATGGACATTAGTTTACATGGACATTAATTTACATGGACATTAGTTTAATCCGTCTAATAAAGTAAGAACAACAAAACAGTTATGACGTATGTTGCAAATGGTCATTTCCTTTATTCTACACATTGTCGAGATTTAATCTAATTTCAAATGTCAGCTCACCCTACTTTGACTTGATCAAAAAGATGAATGACATGTCAATCTCAGGATATTTTCGTCCTAAATTAATTTGTTAATATCATTATTTCGTTCTCTCAAACTTACACGCACACACACAAACACACACACACACACAGACACATACACACACACACAAACACAAAAAGTCCATTAGAAGAACCAATCTCCGTCACTATTGAACTGTCCAAGCTATTTACTGAACTTTGGTACACTATTTTATATGTTTGAGCTGGATACTGAGAATAGTAAATAAATGAATGTTATCTGAGAACTGGGGGTGATTTGGGAGGGGCAGGAGGGGATGTTCTGTACTTTGTCAAATAGAATTAGTAGATAAAACAAAGATACTTTTTTGAATGACGTTAGAATCAATTTCTCAGCAGGACATTCAATCGCGAATGACGTGTTACACAATGACTGATATGCTACTGTATGTTACTGTTTAATACTGTATAGACACGAGATTGAATCTACAAAGACACATACATAATTAATACCAATGACAACGATGTTAAAAGTACACATAGTACAGACATGAGACAATCGGACGAAATTATTTCGATTCTTAACAAAAACAAGCAATTAAGCCTGTTCCATTCTGGACACAGGACGTGTTAGAGCATTTTCGTATTTCATAACAATCTCTTATATTTTGGCCTTGAGAGGTCAAATCGCGAAATGGATGTACACTTGGCAGGCCAAGACCTACACAATGATATATACATCATGGGTCTAGGACTTATGGTTGCTGAGATATAGGGCGGTCCATTATTAATATAGCTTATATAGTAAAAAGCAGCACTTTAAAAGGCCCCTTTTACGGCCCTGAGAGGTCAGATCGCGAAATGGAAAAAAGTCATTTCTTGGTAGGCCAAGACCTACAAAATGATATATACATCATGGGTCTAGGACTTATGGTTATTGAGATATAGCGTTCCTTTATTAATATAGCTTATATAGTAAAAACGGTACTAAGGCCCCTTTTACGGCCCTGAGAGGTCAAATCGCGAAATGGAAAAAAGCTATTTCTTGGCAGGCCAAGACCTACACAATGATATATACATCATGGGTCTAGGACTTATGGTTATTGAGATCTAGGGTGATGACAGACAGACAGTTATAAGGCCCCTTTTAACGGCCCTGAGAGGTCAGATCGCGAAATGGAAAAAAAAGTCATTTCTTGGTAGGCCAAGACCTACAAAATGATATATACATCATGGGTCTAGGACTTATAGTTGCTGAGATATAGCGTTCCTTTATTAATATAGCTTATATAGTAAAAAACGGTACTAAGGCCCCTTTTACGGCCCTGAGAGGTCAGATCGCGAAATGGAAAAAAGCTATTTCTTGGCAGGCCAAGACCTACAAAATAATATATACATCATGGGTCTAGGACTTATGGTTATTGAGATTTAGGGTGATGACAGACAGACAGACAGACAGACAGACAAAACGGGGACAATAGAGCATTTTTTTTCGAAAATGCTCTAAAAAAGGAGTAGCGGTACATCCATTTTATTTAAAAAAAAAAAACAACAACACTAATGGAACATTGTTTATGTGACCCATTTACACCCCCAGCATTGCCAAGTATGCAGCGGCTATGGAGGCAGTAGGGGGGGGGACATACGTAGGTGATTGCACTGGATAGGGTTTGAACCCTTAGCAGCCCCGTAGCCTGAAAATTCTACAGCAGGAGCCAGGCATTCTACAACAGGGGCTAGGCAATAGCAGAGGTTGGCCAGGTAATACATTTTACTAAGTAGAGCAAATAAGCAGAGGGGGGCCAGAGAAAACGCAGGGGGGGCCCAACCCCCCACCCCCCGAACGCTACGGGCCTGACCCTTAGCATGGAGAAGATCGAGCTTACAGCCAAAGCGCCACCTAGTGACTTAACAGATAGATGGGCCCGGGGGTGGGGGGTGCAGTTTGTATTTAAAAGTTTGGACGTTTACTTATGTTGATCTGTCCAGGTGGTTTTATTGTGGCTATCCACCTCAGATGATCATGGTTGTTTCAGTGTGACCATTTCCCTCAGAGGTTGTTTAAGAATTATTTTGAAAACACATCTATTAATGTGAACATCATATTACAGAGAATGACTGACTGACTGGCTAATGCACTGATGACAGAACATATCACACTAATGTCAGAAGTAAATCATTGTTCTTAACCAATGTTGTAAACACATTCTGTAAACCGATGATGTAAGTGTAAACCAATGCTGTAAACCAATGCTGTAATCCAATGCTGTAAACCAATGCTGTAAACCAGTTCTAATGCATATTTCGTTGTCAACTTTTGTTTTTCTTTTAATGAATTTCATTTTCTCTTGTGACGTTTTTCCTCTCAAGGGGCGAGAATTCAGCGGGTATGATGAAAGATGGACTAGCTTGGCAAGTTAGGATCATTCACACCGTTTCTAAAAAAAAAGGCAATTAGCTTTAAGGCACATTTTCTCTCTCTCTCTCTCTTCGTCTCTCCCCCCCCTCTATCTTCGTCTCCCCCCCCCCCTCTATCTTCGTCTCCCCCCCCCCCTCTATCTGTCCAAAGTGTCGTATTCATTCCAAGACGCGGGTAATTCTGAGAATCTTTCAAAAACAATGTTTTGCTTACTTAACTGTCAGGACAAAACAAGCCCCTCCAACCCTTCACCCCCCAACCCTCTTTACAAAACAATACAGATTGAGACTTAATCCTGAAATCAATAATAATCTTTCTAAACTATTTTTTTTTTTTAGAATCAGAGATACTCATTACACAGACAGACTAGGGGATAGATAGACCGGTATCTCGACAGAGAATATGTTAGTCAATCTAAGGTATATGGTTAAAGACTATTTGCTTCCCCCACACCCTCCACCACCACCATCGCTAAAGGTTGGTAAAAAAAGAATCACGAGCGGGAGGGGGGGAGGGGACGGGGGGGCATTACCATGGCTGAGGGCACCGGGGCATGGAAAAGGCGGGGGGGGGGGTAATCACAAGAAATCCCCCTGCTACTAATGTTTATAAGTTATGCAGATACATGTACAGAACAGAAAGCTGTACTTCGATATGACAGACTGAAGACACATCCTCCTCGTGATGTCCAATATCTAACGACCAGCTCCTGGACAACAATAGAAGGAAGCCATTGGTTTCATTTGATTATTAAACTCACAACTATTCCGGACACAAATGTAGAAATTTTTACTTCATATCGCGATGCACTTTGTCGCCCCCCCCCCCTCTTTACAGTATTATGTTATATAACACCTTTGAAAAGATAGTTTGTATGCTGGTAACAACGAAATCTTTTCAAAGCTAACTCTTGTCCATTGTTATACATTGTTTAATAAATTCGTATTATGATATTCAAATGAACCATCCTCACAGACAAAAGAACTAAAACAACAACAACAACAGAAACAAACTTGTCCGCATTTTTCAACTAATGATTGACAATCTAAAATGTCCGGACTACAAACAAACACATCGCCGCTTCAATAAATTTAATTCCAACAGACAATCTGAACAAAGGCATTCGCTATGTCTTTTTATCTTCGCCCCCTGTTTTATTATTATCCTTTTATCTTTTGTTTAGGAATAAAAAAAAAGAGGTTATATATGTCAATGTTTAATTCCATCTGGCGTTATTTCGTTTATTTTTCTGTGACTACATAGACCAGTTATATGACATAATGAATAGCGCAAGAGTAAACTACCGGTCATATTTTAATTAAAAAAAAAACAGCAATGCGTAATCAAAGGTAAATATTTGTCTTTGATCCGTGGGCTTGTCGTTGTAGGAGGTACAACTTTAAATGTATAGGTGTGTGGGGTGGGGGGGGGGAATCCCAGACCAGGTCAAGTTAATGTGACTATTGTCACTTTGTGGGAGGCATTAGTTGACAACATGTTTCACCAACATTACAGAACCAGAAGTCGCCGAGTATGTTGTGTCCTGATACTAGGTGAGAGTGTTTTGTCACGTGGTTGGGATGACGTCATTCAAAGAGGAACTAGCATTGGGTAATTTGTTTATATATGTGATTAGTCGGATAAAACTAAAAGCTTGGTTTGTGAAAATTTAGGGCGCGTAGTAAGAACCAATTATTATACAGACAGTCAGTCAGACAGACAGACAGACAGAAAGAACGAAAGATTGACGATAAACGTACAAACATACATATTCAAACTATCAGACAGACTGTTGATATTTTTAGATAGACAATATTACAGACGGAAAGACAGACGTGCATATAGGTAGATATAGAGATAGATAGATAGATAGACAAAAAGACAGATATACAGACAGACAGACAGATAGATAGATAAATAGATAGATAGATAGATAGATAGATAGATAGATAGATAGATAGATAGATAGATAGATAGATAGATAGATAGATAGATAGATACAAAGAGGTATACGTACAAACTAACAGATTGCAGACTTACCCGATAGTTTAGAGAAAGGTTACCCTCATCAATGCACTAATGTTTAGTTTAGAGAAAGTTTAGCCCATTCAATGTTCAGTCCATTGAATCTGATATTAACACATGTCTACTGTTAATGGGTTCCGTTGTAAAATATGTTAGCAGGTCACCTGCCTTGTTAATGTTCAAATGTTAATTAATGGCGATAGGAAAATAAATTGAAGGTAAGCAAGGAAATCGGAGTGGGTAATTAATTATATGTGTGGTGTGTGTGTGTGTGGGGGGGGTAGGTAGTGGTGCTAAAAAAACATGTGTTCTAAAAATAATATGAAAACGTGAGCATTGTCTGTGTTCTCTGTAGGCTAGGTATTGTACATCAGAACTGTAGGCTAGATAAGGTATGTCAGAACTGTAGGCTAGATAGGGTATATCAGAGCTGTAGGCTAGATAGGGTATGTCAGAGCTGTAGGCTAGATAGGGTATGTCAGAACTGTATGCTAGATAGGGTATGTCAGAGCTGTAGGCTAGATAGGGTATGTCAGAGCTGTAGGCTAGATAGGGTATGTCAGAACTGTAAGCTAGGTATTGTACATCAGAACTGTAGGCTAGATAGGGTATGTTAGAGCTGTAGGCTAGATAGGGTATGTCAGAGCTGTAGGCTAGATAGGGTATGTCAGAACTGTAGGCTAGATAGGGTATGTCAGAGCTGTAGGCTAGATAGGGTATGTCAGAGCTGTAGGCTAGATAGGGTATGTCAGAACTGTAGGCTAGATAGGGTATGTCAGAACTGTAGGCTAGATAGGGTATGTCAGAACTGTAGGCTAAATAGGGTATGTCAGAGCTGTAGGCTAGATAGGGTATATCAGAACTGTAGGCTAGATAGGGTATGTCAGAACTGTAGGCTAGATAGGGTATGTCAGAACTGTAGGCTAGATAGGGTATGTCAGGGCTGTAGGCTAGATATGGTATGTCAGAGCTGTAGGCTAGATAGGGTATGTCAGAGCCATTCTTATGAATATGTTAGACTAGTCTCTCACCTCCACCTCCTTGATAATTATGATATTTGCTTCAAATATTTTTTTCTAAATTTTCTGGAGTATATGAAAACAGGTCAGGAAAATACAGGATGCAGTAATATGTGTGTCACAGTAGGTCAGTGCTGTTGACAACATATCTCTATCAGCCTAAAGTAATTCACAACTACAGAGCAGTCTCTGAGCTGAACAATGAGCCCCTACCCCCGGGGTAGTCAGTGCGAATGAGGCCCCATTACGACAAATAATCAAAAGAATGAAAACAAAAACACTTTTCATAAATAAACATGGGACTTCTATACACACCTAGAGATCCACGGGCGGCAATCAAGTGGGCCCCCTTTCATAAATTGACGACCTTTTACCCACGGTGTTGGCCAACAGCCAGCAAAGTGTAGCTGGACTAAGAATTGTAATTACACGTATACTGAAATGAAGTTGGTCGACAAAAAGACTAATGCAGATGGTCGGTTTTTGTCCTGGACCGCCGGGAGAGAAATCAGGCACCGGTGCAAAGTAGTCTTTTGGTCCTTTCCTCTCTCTCTCTCTCTCTCTCTCTCTCTCTCTCTCTCTCTCTCTCTCTCTCTCTCTCTCCCTCCCCCATCCCATGTACAAAAATTCTACACACATCAACGTGAAAAACATGTGTAGCACAAGTTTTAATAATTAATCACATTGATACATTCAAATAGGTAAGAATTTGTAGCTATTAACGCAAAATTAAATTAAAGCTATTCGATTTTAAAGAATTTTTTCTGCCGTCCCCCCACCCACCCCTCTTTAATCCGGCCGTCCTTGGGTTAGGCTGTCTTTATGTCTGACAGGTTAGCACTAAAAAAAAAGACACACATCTACTAATACAGCTAATGTATATATGTATCTATATCAACATCTTACCTGGTTGATATTTTAAAATAGGCCAGCTTTTGGATTGAAATACAAACTAATGCTTTTATGTTTCTTTAACATGGGGCAGAGAAAAATAATGTTCTTTCTAAAAAGTACGGGGGGGGGGGGGAGGGGGGGTTGGAGGCTAGATTTGCTGCGGGGTTTCTGAATAGTCAAGGGAGATGATTTTTTTTTTAAAGACAAGATGGTAGTGCCTTTGGCTAAGAAATTTATCACCTCCCTTCCTTTCCGTTAGACCGACCAGGGATTTGAAGTGTAAAGATCTGTTTAAATAATGGATAGGCGCCATTTCCACAGACTAGCTGGATGCGGCGAAAAATGTCCTTTACCTTCACGGTCTGTTGGTTACAAATATTTCCTAGCTCAAGTCACATGACTGGTAGATATCTCGGTCACGTGGAATATTTTTAGATATGTATGTAGGCCACGTGATAAGTACGTTTGTAGTATATGTATTGTAGGTCCTGTGATATGTATGTTTGTATTTATGTTTGTATGTACGTGGGTCATGTGATATGTACGTTTGTATGTATGTGTTAATGTATTTAGGGCACGTGATAAGTACGTTTGTAGTTATGTTTGTATGTATGTAGGTCATCTGATATGTATGTTTGTATTTATGTTTGTTTGTATGTAGGTCATGCGATATGTACGTTTCTAGTTATGTTTATATATATGTAGGCCATCTGATATGTATGTTTGTTTTTATGTTTATCTGCATGTAGGTCACGTTTTTGAGCGTGTGGGACGTATTTGTGAGTACATGCGTTTCACTTTGCGCCCTATGTGTTGATGTTATCAAAGATATATTGTAGAATTAAGTTTCTTGCAGAGATATGACTGAATCCGGCCATAGAACTGTTTACTCCGGTCAGTAGGACTGTTTACTTCGGCCCATAGGACTGTCTACTCCGGTCAGTAGGACTGCTTACTCCGGTCAGTAGGACTGTTTACTCTGGTCCATAGGACTGACTACTCCGGTCAGTAGGACTGTTTACTCTGGTCCATAGGACTGTCTACTCCGGTCAGTAGGACAGTTTACTTCGGCCCATAGGACTGTCTACTCCGGTCAGTAGGACTGTTTACTCTGGTCCATAGGGCTGTCTACTCCGGTCAATAGGACTGTTTACTCCGGTCCATAGGACTGTCTACTCCGGTCCATAGGACTGTTTACTCCGGTCAGTAGGACTGTTTACTTCGGCCCATAGGACTGTTTACTCCGGTCAGTAGGACTGTTTACTCTGGTCCATAGGACTGTTTACTCCGGTCAGTAGGACTGTTTACTCTGGTCCATAGGACTGTCTACTCCGGTCAGTAGGACTGTTTACTCTGGTCCATAGGACTGTCTACTCCGTCAGTAGGACTGTTTACTCTGGTCCATAGGACTGTTTACTCCGGTCCATAGGACTGTTTACTCCGGTCAGTAGGCCTGTTTACTCTGGTCCATAGGACTGTCTACTCTGGTCCATAGGACTGTTTATTCCGGTCCATAGGACTGTTTACTCCGGTCAGTAGGACTGTTTACTCTGGTCCATAGGACTGTTTACTCCGGTCAGTAGGACTGTTTACTCCCGTCCATAGGACTGTTACTCCCGTCCATAGGACTGTTTACTCCGGTCAGTAGGACTGTTTACTCTGGTCCATAGGACTGTTACTCCGGTCCATAGGACTGTTTACTCCGGTCAGTAGGACTGTATACTTCGGCCCATAGGACTGTTTACCCCGGTCAGTAGGACTGTTTACTCTGGTCCATAGGACTGTTTACTCCGGTCAGTAGGACTGTTTACTCTGGTCCATAGGACTGTCTACTCCGGTCAGTAGGACTGTTTACTCTGGTCCATAGGACTGTCTACTCCGGTCAGTAGGACTGTTTACTTCGGCCCATAGGACTGTTTACTTCGGTCAGTAGGACTGTTTACTCCGGTCCATAGGATTGTTTACTCCGGTCCATAGGACTTTTTACTCCGGTCCATAGGACTGTTTACTCCGGTCAGTAGGACTGTTTACTCCGGTCAGTAGGACTGTTAACTCCGGTCCATAGGACTATTTACTCCGGTCAGTAGGACTGTTTACTCCGGTCCATAGGACTGTCTACTCCGGTCCATAGGACTGTTTACTCCGGTCAGTAGGACTGTTAACTCCGGTCCATAGGACTGTTTACTCTGGTCCATAGGACTGTTTAATTCGGTTCGCCACTTGTTTTAGAGGAAAGTAAACCACAAGTAAGTCAAGTCCTTTATGATGTGACATTTACTTTTAATTTACATTAGCTCATGGTAACACTTCCTCCATCTGCTGTTCGCCCGGTCCGCTGGTCAGGTCAGTGTGGCCAGCGACTCAAAAAGTTTGACCACCCCTGTTCTAGTCCTTACATCCAATAGACACCGTTAGTCCTGCTCAACTATCCTTACATAGACATTCTTACATCGACATCCTTACATCGACATCCTTACATCGACATCCTTACATCGAAGTAAATGTTAAGATGAAGACTATGACTCTATGACTACCACATAACTTTGAGATGCTGGAGAAATTCGAAACTTGCTCACATGAAACATCAGCAAGGACATACTGACATATTGACTGACACATGTCAGAGATACAGGACACATTGACATCTTGGCTGACACATCTCATTGATACAGTGTCTCTCATTCTGACAATGATAAGACGTTATTTGACATATTTCCATCTCAGTTGAGTAGCCACATTTCAATTTCAATACCATTGGATAAGTTTGTAATTTAGGGCATCTAAGTATACACTAAACTGTTAGTATTAAACTTCAACTTGTCCGACAGGCTCAGGTAAAAATAAAAGGGTCACCAGCCCAGTGTTTCTCAATATGTGGGTTGCGGGCTGAATTAAGGTGGGTCGTCAAATAATGAAATCGATTTCTTAATGGATCGCATCAAGTTTTGATAACCACTCCCTTAGGCACTTCTCAAGCTCATTTTGATTGGTAGATGAAGATGTGTAGGGCACACACACACAAACACACACACACAAACACATACACACATTAATAGAACAAATGGAGACAATGACTGTGTCAAACCATAAGCGACACCTTTGTGAACATTATTTTTAGTGCAATGTGGGTGTGCGGGGGGACATAACTCAATCCAGGTTCGATAATCGAGTGACATTTGTTTGTTTTTCTATTCCTGGAACAATTGATGTCGACTCAATTGGAAATGCTCTTCATCAAATTCTTGTATTATCTTTGGTTTGGTTGGTTTGTATGTAATCTATCCACGATGCTACAAGTCGTAACAGACTGTTGCAGTTGGTTACATATTGCTGAAGGTGGTTTACATATTATTAAAGTGGTTACATAGTTAAATAAATTATGTTACAGTACATTGGAAAGGAGGGGGGGGAGAGAGAGAGAGAGAGAGAGAGAGAGAGAGAGAGAGAGAGAGAGAGAGGAGGGGGATGCTTTGATTGTAAGCTTGAGCCTCATGCTGTGTGCTACAGGTTCACATCCCAGCATTATCTCAGATTTAGTGAGGGGTGAAAGAATGGCGCTACACACAAAAAATGTCCCATTTGATGTTTACAGGATCAATATGTAAGCATCTTGTACTAACAGTGACTTCAATAGCAGTACAGCAGACAGTGACTTCAATAGCAGTACAGCAGACAGTGACTTCAATAGCAGTACAGCAGACAGTGACTTCAATAGCAGTACAGCAGACAGTGACTTCAATAGCAGTACAGCAGACAGTGACTTCAATAGCAGTACAGCAGACAGTGACTTCAATAGCAGTACAGCAGACAGTGACTTCAATAGCAGTACAGCAGACAGTGACTTCAATAGCAGTACAGCAGACAGTTATGTTTATCTATGATTAATCTAATAACCATTGAGACTTTTAACATCTTACCCCCAGGGCAGGGTGAGGGGGTGTAAATCAAGTCATCGAAGGAAATATTCTAAAAACAAACACGATTCAAGCCGTATGATGTAAAGGCGTGCCATCTCTAGTGCCAACGGTAGAGGGCGCAGGTGTTGGATCATTGCGAAAATTAAACAGAACCACAAAAAGATACAGGCCAATCACAGGACAAGGTTGTCTCAGGACAAGGCAATCAGAGGACAGGGCAATCAGAGGACAGGGCAATCAGAGGACAAGGCAATAACAAGATTGGGCAATCGCAGGACAGGGCAATAACAGGGCAAGGCAATCACAGAACATTTTTTTTTTGTCAAGTTAATTTTTTCCCGTGTTCAATTTAGGTTATGTGACGTAAGAAAAAGATGTAGGTGACTCCAGTAGTGTAAATATTTGACTAAACATGGGCCAACAATGATACTAGTGAAAACATTGGACTAAACATGGGCCAACAATGATACTATTGAAAACATTGGACTAAACATGGGCCAACAATGATACTAGTGTAAACATTTTACTAAACATGGGCCAACAATGATACTAGTGAAAACATTTTACTAAACATGGACCAACGATGATACTAAGATGTGTACAAAAACGTTTTACTGTGTGTTTTTTTTTAAATAAAAAAGTCTTTCAACCAGGCCTATCATTGACGTATATGTTCTGCCCATTGAGAATGGGGGAGGGGAGGGGAGGGGAGGGGGAGATGGGGTTAAAGTCTCCTTGAGCAATGACTTTCACGCTTCAGACGTCAGCAAACTTAATAATAAACTTAACTGGGTTTCTGTTGACAACTTTCTGTTGACAATATTCTGTTTCAGGCATTTTTTTTTTTATTTTAAATTTCCCTTTGAAACCTTGAAGTTTTCTGCATTAATATGTCACTTGTTTGCGAGATTAATTATTAATGGACGTTAACAACGAAAATGTATTGAAATTAAAGGATGTACTATAGCATCAGTGCAGAAGGAAAACAACGCATAAGCATACATGGATAGAATTTGAAGACCGTGTGTCTTTGTGTCTAGTTTATATGTTAGTGTGTCAAGTCTAGTTGTCCGGTCGTTAGTATCATTGTGTCTAGTTTATATGTTAGTGTGTCAAGTCTGGTTGTCCAGTCGTTAGTATCATTGTGTCTAGTTTATATGTTAGTGTGTCAAGTCTGGTTGTCCAGTCGTTAGTATCATTGTGTCTAGTTTATATGTTAGTGTGTCAAGTCTGGTTGTCCAGTCGTTAGTATCATTGTGTCTAGTTTATATGTTAGTGTGTCAAGTCTGGTTGTCCAGTCGTTAGTATCATTGTGTCTAGTTTATATGTTAGTGTGTCAAGTCTAGTTGTCCAGTCGTTAGTATCATTGTGTCTAGTTTATATGTTAGTGTGTCAAGTCTAGTTGTCCAGTCGTTAGTATCACTGTGCCCATTAGATGTGGATGACCGGATGACGTATAAAGAAGAACGCTGTCCAACATATCCCTCAGTTTAAAAATTGCAATATGATAGAGTGACATAGGCAGAGGGTTTTAAACAAATTACCTGACTTAACGTTTTGAAATGACGTTTGATTATTTGACCCATTTTCATTTGGCTAAAGTAAGTTGGTTCTCAAAGTATGGACATGGACCCCTGGTGTGTCGCTGGCTATTTTTGGAATGAGTGACGTCACACTTTAATAACTAGTGAATCTAGAAAATATACAATCATTTCAAAAGAAGATATTCCTTTAATCCTTGCATGTGTCCAGTCTTTGAGTCCGGCCTATGTGTCAGTGTTTCCTATCTATGTGTCCAGTCTATGCGTCTAGCCTATAGGTATTATCTAGCCTTGTATTGTATTTGGTTTTGTTGGTTTGTAATCTCTCCACGATGTTACAAGGTCGTAATAGTCTGTTGAACATGCTCTATGTGTCTACTCTAGTCTATGTGTCTACTCTAGTCTATGTGTCTAATCTAGTCTATGTGTCTAATCTAGTCTAGGAATATGGTCTATGTGTCTACTCTAGTCTATGTGTCTAATCTAGTCTATGAATATGGTCTATGTGTCTATTCTAGGCTAAGTGTCTAATCTAGTCTATGCATATAGTCTATATGTCTACTAGATACTATGTGTCTAATCTATTCCTATGCATGTAGTCAGTGTGTATCACAAACATGACTCACCTATAAGTTTACAAAATGTGTCTGAAATATCTTAACAAAAAAATAAAACCTTGTAAAGAATTAAAAAAAAAATATTTATAGGTAATACAAAGCAAACAACATTATTTACTTTATTAAAAATTAAATACCATAATGAGGCTACACTTGTTAAGTTACATTATATGTTAGAGTCAGATGAAGATGTTATAGTCAGATGAAGACGTTATAGCCAGATAAAGACGTTATAGCCAGATGAAGACAAGCCAGATGAACACGTTATAGCCAGATGAAGACGTTATAGCCAGATTAAAACGTTATAGCCAGATAAAGACGTTATAGCCAGACAAAGACGTTATAGCCAGATAAAGACGAGCCAGATGAAGACGTTATAGCCAGATGAAGATGTTATAGTCAGATGAAGATGTTATAGTCAGATGAGGACGTTATAGCCAGATAAAGACGTTATAGCCAGATAAAGACGTTATAGCCAGATAAAGACGTTATAGACAGATAAAGACGAGCCAGATGAAGACGTTATAGCCAGATGAAGATGTTATAGTCAGATGAAGACGTTATAGCCAGATAAAGACGTTATAGCCAGATAAAGACGTTATAGCCAGATAAAGACGAGTCAGATGAAGACGTTATAGTCAGATGAAGATGTTATAGTCAGATGAAGATGTTATAGTCAGATGAAGATGTTATAGTCAGATGAAGACGTTATAGCCAGATAAAGACGTTATAGCCAGATAAAGACGTAATAGACAGATAAAGACGAGCCAGATGAAGACGTTATAGCCAGATGAAGACGTTATAGCCAGATGAAGATGGTATAGTCAGATGAAGACGTTATAGCCAGATACAGACGTTATAGCCAGATAAAGACGTTATAGCCAGATAAAGACGTTATAGCCAGATAAAGACGTTATAGACAGATGAAGACGTTATAGTCAGATGAAGATGTTATAGTCAGATGAAGATGTTATAGTCAGATGAAGACGTTATAGTCAGATGAAGACGTTATAGCCAGATGAAGACGTTATAGCCAGATGAAGACGTTATAGCCAGATGAATATGTTATAGTTAGATGAAGACGTTATAGCCAGATGAAGACGTTATAGCCAGATGAAGACGTTATAGCCAGATGAATATGTTATAGTCAGATGAAGACGTTATAGCCAGATGAAGACGTTATAGCCAGATGAAGATGTTATAGTCAGATGAAGACGTTATAGTCAGATGAAGACGTTATAGCCAGATGAAGACGTTATAGCCAGATGAATATGTTATAGTTAGATGAAGACGTTATAGCCAGATGAAGACGTTTTAGTCAGATGAAGACGTTATAGCCAGATGAAGACGTTATAGTCAGATGAAGACGTTATAGCCAGATGAAGACGTTATAGCCAGATGAAGACGTTATGGCCAGATGAAGACGTTATAGCCAGATGAAGACGTTATAGCCAGATGAAGACGTTATAGTTAGATGAAGACGTTATAGTCAGATGAAGACGTTATAGCCAGATGAAGACGTTATAGCCAGATGAAGATGGTATAGTCAGATGAAGACGTTATAGCCAGATAAAGACGTTATAGCCAGATAAAGACGTTATAGACAGATGAAGACGTTATAGTCAGATGAAGATGTTATAGTTAGATGAAGACGTTATAGCCAGATGAAGACGTTTTAGTCAGATGAAGACGTTATAGCCAGATGAAGACGTTATAGCCAGATGAAGATGTTATAGTCAGATGAAGACGTTATAGTCAGATGAAGACGTTATAGCCAGATGAAGACGTTATAGCCAGATGAAGACGTTATAGCCAGATGAAGACGTTATAGTTAGATGAAGACGTTATAGTCAGATGAAGACGTTATAGCCAGATGAAGACGTTATAGCCAGATGAAGATGGTATAGTCAGATGAAGACGTTATAGCCAGATAAAGACGTTATAGCCAGATAAAGACGTTATAGACAGATGAAGACGTTATAGTCAGATGAAGATGTTATAGTCAGATGAAGATGTTATAGTCAGATGAAGATGTTATAGTCAGATGAAGACGTTATAGTCAGATGAAGACGTTATAGCCAGATGAAGACGTTATAGCCAGATGAAGACGTTATAGCCAGATGAATATGTTATAGTTAGATGAAGACGTTATAGCCAGATGAAGACGTTATAGCCAGATGAAGACGTTATAGCCAGATGAATATGTTATAGTCAGATGAAGACGTTATAGCCAGATGAAGACGTTATAGCCAGATAAAGACGTTATAGCCAGATAAAGACGTTATAGGCAGATGAAGACGTTATAGGCAGATGAAGACGTTATAGGCAGATGAAGGCGTTATAGCCAGATGAAGACGTTATAGGCAGATGAAGACGTTATAGCCAGATGAATATGTTATAGTCAGATGAAGACGTTATAGCCAGATGAATATGTTATAGTCAGATGAAGACGTTATAGCCAGATGAATATGTTATAGTCAGATGAAGACGTTATAGGCAGATGAATATGTTATAGCCAGATGAAGACGTTATAGGCAGATGTTTTTTTTTCCCCCAAAATGATGAAATAAACATTTACCTTTAACTAGGTACAAAAACAAAAAAACAAAACAACTCAAACAGTTACTCCCCCTTCTCAAATAGTTACTCCCCCTTCTGAAGTGAAAATTAATCCGGAGTTAGGAAAATTAAAATTTATGTTCTGCCAACCCACCTTCACTAAGTGAAAATTAATCCTGGGTGATCTGTACGTCCGTCTGTACGTCTGTGAGTACGTTGTTTGGAGTTAACGTATTTACAAATTCACTGCTCAGTTATGGGCGTCGCGTGCATAAATTAACCCATCAAGGTGTCCAGACGTGGTAACCACGGTGTCAACAGTAACTGGTGGTGTGTCGTGTTCATGAAGTCAGCTGAAAACAGTCAACATGGGAATTATCATGTTCTGATGTTTAATTTGTCATGTTTAATTTGTCATGTTTAATTTGTCATGTTGGTATTGGGTGGGTGACGAACGAATTTCATTGTGACGAACTTTGGTGAAACATATCGCTATCTCTGCTTGAGGTTTGTAAAATGATTTAGTGAAAAAGACCAAGGATTCTCGAACTATGTACCGGACCTACTAGCAGTTTATAAAAAAATAATGTTTCATTACATTTCATTATAGATGACAAGATACATCGAGGATCGGCCGTCTAGAAACTCTTTAGTGCACTTAAATCAGAGAATTTTAGATTGATTTATTATCTCTAAACCGATTCTTTGGACTGACCGACCCGGTCATTTCTCGAACTTTTCATACAATTTTTATTCAGTTGTATTCACCCAAGTCGGTAAAGATACTTTTTTATTCTCCAAAGACTACATTAAATAAATTGTGTTGCAAGCACATGAACACCCCCCCACACAAACATTGCCTCGAGTTAGTCATTTGACTATAATGACACAAATGGCTCGAAGATTTTTGATAACTCGGTTTGTTTTGTTACTAACTTTCTTGTTTGCACTTTATACGTGTTTATGTTTATGCTTTGTTTGATGTAACTGTGAGTGCGGCCCCCGTACTATGTTCCACGTCAACCTGGATGGACATTGTCTTGTGTTTCTATGTCAGTGCTACAACTTCTAAAGGTAGACTCAATGTGACTCACACAAGATGCACCAGCTTCATTCTAGACTCAATGTGACTCACATAAGATGCACCAGCTTCATTCTAGACTCAATGTGACACACACAAGATGAGTTAAAATCATTCTAGTGTCAATGTGACACACACGAGATGAGCTAAAATCATTCTAGAGTCAATGTGACTCACACAAGATGCACCAACTTCATTCTACAGTATCGTAATGTTTGTATTTGCAATATATATATATATATATATATATATATATATATATATATATTATATATATATATATATATATATATATATATATATATATATTATGTCTAATGTATTCGCATGACTATGTGATAGCACTTTGACAAATTCAGGATAATTGGGTCATGTTATAGACATATTTTTTTTTATTGCACCAAGAATCGTGTCATGAAATGTGACAATACTCACCATTAAATGTCTATCATAAACACATTTAGCTTTGTTGTTTGACAAAGCGCTTTCAGCATTACGAGAAGGTATATATGATTCGTGGTCAACCTACGGTTATGTTCTTTTATTAGTTATTTATGCAGATCTCTTTTTGAAAAAAAAAATTTCCAAAGTTTTTTTTTCCATTGGGTACCAGTTACGTTTATGTTTAGAAAGGTCAACGTTCAAGGTTGTGATCAGTTCATACCTGTGACGTTATTTTTTTTTTAAAAAAAAAACCTGTTGGAAGAAAATGAAACGTCAGGTGCAACTCTACGTACGTGATCCATTTTCAGCCAGGTCCCTAAACTTTAATGGCATGACTGCATTTAGAATGAATGCTCTCCCCTTGTGTGACGCAAGGGAAACAATACACGGAGAGAAGCAAAGAATAACAAGTGACATAACTGCAAGGTGAGAGAGAAATAATGTATACTTGGATATTCAATACCTGGCCATAATCTTTTGTCGGTCTCTAAACTCTTACCCCCTCCCCTACCTACACCATTCCCTTCTATTTTATTAAAACTATATGAAAATACGATCTGAAACATAAATCATAATGTAAGTGTCCGTTTTACTGATAGTATTCTAACAATGGGAGATAATTAACATGAACTCTGTCTTGGGTGGACCATAAACAATAAGGGACTAGAGACTACTAGCCAGGGATAGATGTGTGATTGTACGACTATTGATATATTTTCGTCACTGAGGGGTTGTATTTACGTGAGTTGGTGTATGTATGTGTCCGTTAGTTTATGTTTGAAGGCAGAGCTGCTCTTGTGGGTAGACAAACTAGATGACCGGCTGAAGCCCCCCTTTCCGTTGGGCCCTTTCCAGTACAATTGAAATCTGTTGGTGTAGGGGGGCCCGTTGATGTATTTCGCCCATGGCCTAGTGAACCTATGAACGGCTCTGTTTGTATGGATGTAGTCTTATGTTTGTATGGATGTAGGCGTATGTTTGTACGGATGTAGGCGTATGTTTGTACGGATGTAGGCGTATGTTTGTACGGATGTAGGCGTATGTTTGTACGGATGTAGGCGTATGTTTGTATGTACTTGGGTGTATGTCTGTATTACTCTGTATGTACCTAGATGTACGTCTGTATGTACCTAGATATATGATTGTATGTCCGATGGTGTGTGATAGTATATTTGTATGTGTATATTTAAGTACCTGATAGTGTAAAAGTAAAAATGCATTTCCTGAAACTGGTTACTTTTATGGAAAGATGTTTTTTTTTATTTTACACAGTCCAAAGATGTATTATCACCTGTGTAACTGTTTTATTTTTAACTACTAGCTTTTATTTATAATTTCTAGCTAATCAATGCTATTTATTATACATCTGTCTACTAAAAGCCATTGCAATTTATTCCAACCAATGCTACATATTCCATTGAATTAATTCCCTGAATCAAGTTTTACTTTTTTGTCCAGAAGTTTAATTTTACCTGTCGAAAAGTTGGCATCGAGCCAGAGGTGTGAATTAAAGCTTCCCGGATATCAGCTTTTACATTTCCAGTGTTTGGGTTATATAAAGTTTTGTATTGTAAAGTGTTGTACAATGTGTTGCACAATGTGTTGTATGTTGTTGGCAATCTACTGAACTCAAACATGCGCATTATCGAATCCTACTCAACACTATACCATATGTGATTGCTTTCCGACTTCAGTACTCAACACCAAACATCACAAGATGGAAATTACAAAGCATTTGAAAGCAAACATTTAAAGTATTGAACTCATGTTGCCAATATATTGAACAAGTAATTAAATCATGATACCAATATAACAATCAACAAGTGTTAGCACATTTCCCATATAACCATTTAATATAAATATTTAAGGTATACTATACATTTTAAAATATTACCCTACTCTTTAAATAATGATAACACTATAATAATATTCTAAATATACTAGTTATCTCATTTTATGAATTTAACAAACGTTCATTTGGTTAAACCGTTTAATCAATATAAACAGTCATTAAAAGTTTAACCTATAACTGACTATAGATTTATTTTTTCTTAAAATAATCAGGAAGTACAGACATCAATCAACAAACAATACAACGTATTGTGCTAGAGTTGTCAAAGCCAGACGACATACCTGTGTTGCCATTACCAGCAGTGCTATTAGAAAAAGACGTTAGAATACACACACACACACATGGGAATTACAGGCATAAAGAAAAAATCATGAAATTGTCATCGATACCTTCAGAGCAGATCAATCCAAGGTAAAAGTAAAATTTATAGTCCAGTCAACTTTTACTTCATAGCGACTGCTAAAAAAAGAAGGGTGTGGGGGTGGAAGGCTAAGATTAACAGGAGAGAGTGGGTGGGGGGGGGGACTACGGGGTGTGCTTATATTTCATAATTTTTTTTTCAAAACAAACGAGTTCTTGTCAAAAGTACTAAAAAAAAAGTGTTAGATTTGCAACAAAATTAAAAGAATACTTACAATTAGAAAGTTTGTGCGTTGATTTTCTAAGATGGTACTATTGTGTACAACATATTGTATCAGTTTTACACAGCTGAGTGCATTGGCGTGTTGTTTATATATTTAGACATGCAACAGCAACGGTTCCCAAACTTTTAAAATAGCTCTTAATAGAGAATTATTTTTTTTAAGGAACCCATTGTTGTCGTTTTGGCAGGCTTTGGATTTATTGTTGTTTTTAATAACAAAGAAAAAAAAAACAAATTTTCCTTGGAACTCCTTGCAATGGACACGGAGGCCTTGATAGAGAGTTTGAGATCCCTTACCTGCAGCGTGTTGTTTTTTTTTTTCCGTTGATCTAGTTACAATGGATGGTCATTTGTTTGGTGGTGGACGGAGGGGGGGACATGCAGGAGAATACAATATGGTAACCCTCCCTCCCCCTCCCTCCGATCTGATTGATTTCGGCATTGAAAACAAAGTTCAATGGCCATTGATTCCACGATGAGTGTAACAGGTTTGGCTGGGAAGATCAGAATAATTTTGGTGAAGTGAAGTCACACACACACACATTTGCACACAAGATCATATTGTTGGTTGAGTGGAGTCTCACGCATACACACACATTCTTTCACACACACACACACATAGACCCACACCCACCAAATGACAAACATATCTTTATCAACACATTTCTACAATGTTGTGTCCACAATAAACAGAGATGTAATAGATTGTTGAGTACATTGAAATGCAGACATGGCAATGCATTGTTTGTTGATAGTAATATACATGTAGATATATACAGTCTCTTTAGCTGCGTGGTTTAGATTCATGTATATCCCAATAACTATAACAGTTGGGGAATGTGTGTTGTATATCTGTAGAAACAAGCATTACAAAATATAAGTATAGATTGTTTTGTACCTTTAAATTTTCATGATAAGTTTAACATTCTTTTAAAGAATATTGGTACTTTTAAAAATATTATTCGTGGATTATAATGAACTTAGTTGATAATATCTCAGTTAGAAATATTACTACTCATATTTTAAAAATAAAATGATTTTATTTCCATGTAAGAACTTTATACTGTAATTAGTTTCATTTAAATTTTAATTATACTTATAATACTTTGACACATGAATGATTCAGAAAAAATCAGATTCCCACATTCATAATCAGTTACTGGAACTGACCCCCATTGTAAGTGATGACATTATGACATTCAACGACATCATTGACAGTGACATCAATCGACCACATTGTCAGTGACAATACCACATTATGAAATGAAATGACAATACAAGTAACTTAAGACTTATTGTTTGTCTTTCACAAGTTCTCTGTCTTGCTACCCCCCCCCCCCCATTTCACACAAACTAACATACGCACCAAAGTTTGATCTGGGGACTACTAACAATATTAACACTTGGACTGAACATCCTGGTAGAACAATACAAAATGTAACACACAGACTAACACACAGACTAACACACATACAAAATGTAACACACAGACTAACACACATATCAAATGTAACACACAGACTAACACACATATCAAATGTAACACACAGACTAACACACATACAAAATGTAACACACAGACTAACACACATATCAAATGTAACGCATATAAAATGTAACACACAGACTAACACACATATCAAATGTAACACATATAAAATGTAACGCATATCAAATGTAACACACCGCAAAACAGAGATATCAACTGTAACACACGGCAAAACAGAGATATAAACTGTAACGCACCGCCATACACAAACATCAAATGTAACACACTGTCAAATAGAGATATCCATTAAAAAGACCGTAAATCATATATATCAAATGTAACACACCGTCAACCATAGATATCAAATGTAACACACCGTCAACCATAGATATCAAATGTAACACACAGTCAAATAGAGATATCAAATGTAACACACAGTCAAATAGAGATATCAAATGTAACACACAGTCAAATAAAGATATCTAATAAAAAAGACCGTAAATCATAGATATCAACACACAGTCAATCATATATATCTAACTAGTTGCAAGTACCCGGCTTTGCCCGGGTTTAAAATAAGGTTTTCTGTTTACCTTCTGTTTTCTCCCTACCCCCTCTCTCCCTTCCTCTCTCTCTCCCTTTCCCTCCCTCCCCCTCTCCCCTCTCTCTCCCATCTCCCTCTCTCCCCTCTCCCCCTCCTTCTCTCCCAACGTCCATCCTCCCTCTCTCCTTTCCTCCCCTCTCTCCCTCCCTAACCCCTCTCTCCCCCCTTTCTCCCTCCCTCCCTTTCCACCTCTCTCTCTCCCCCCTCTCTCCCCCTTCCGACCTCCCTCATTCCCTCTCTCTCCCTCCCTGCCCCTCTCACTCTTTATCTCTCTCCCTCCCTCTCTTCCACCCTCTCTCTCTCCCTCCCTCCCCTCTCTCTCCCTCCCTCATTCCCTCTCTCTCCCTCCCTGCCCCCTCACTTTTTATCTCTCTCCCTCCCTCTCTCTCTCTCCCTCCCTCCCCTCTCTCTCCCTCCCTACCCCCTCTCTCCCTCCCTACCCCCTCTCTCCCTCCCTACCCCCTCTCTCCCTCCCTTCCTTTCTCTCTCCCTCTCCCCCCCTCTCCCTCTCTCCCCCTCCTTTTCTCCCCCTGTCCATCCCCCCCTCCCTCTCTCTCTCCCCTCCCTCCCTCTACCCTCCTTTCCTCTCTCTCTCTCTCCTGCCCCTCTCTCTCTCTCTCTTTATCTCTCTCCCTCCCTCTCCCTCTCTCTCTCTCTCTCTCTCTCTCTCTATATATATATATATATATATATATATATACTTATTATTATGGCTTCACACTTCTTCTAAAATCCTTCTTCATTCCTTTATCTTCCTCAAACTGTACAAATCAGGGAGCATGAAAAAACATCAACAATTCTTTGCATCACAAAGGCACAATACAGCACCAGCGCGCAAGTTCTATTCGAATCGGGAAATGACGTCACAGAGGAATTTTATTTATGGCGCCGTCGAGATTACTTTAATATAGTAAAATACTAAAATAAAAAAAAATTAATTACCATTAAACTACCCATCGAGATGAAACGAAACCTGTCCTATAACCTTCCCCATGTAATTATGTGTATGTGTAACAAATTTCACGTTATCTGTTTTTCTGGATCTTGAGTTATAAGGGAACAGACAGACAGACAGACAGACAAAAAATGCGTCTTATAAGTATAGAGATGTTACACAACGTCAACCATAAATATCAAATGTAACACACCGTCAGACATAGATATCTAATGTGACACACCGTCAGACAGAGAGATCAAATGTAACACACCGTCAGACAGAAATATCTAATGTGACACACAGTGAATCATAGATATCTAATGTGACACACCGTCAGACAGAGATATCTAATGTGACACACCGTCAGACCGAGATATCTAATGTGACACACAGTGAATTATAGATATCTAATGTGACACACAGTCAGACAGAGATATCTAATGTGACACACCGTCAGACCGAGATATCTAATGTGACACACCGTCAGACAGAGATATCAAATGTAACACACCGTCAGACAGAGATATCTAATGTGACACACCGTCAGACCGAGATATCTAATGCGACACACAGTGAATTATAGATATCTAATGTGACACACCGTCAGACCGAGATATCAAATGTAACACACCGTCAGACAGAAATATCTAATGTGACACACCGTCAGACAGAGATATCTAATGTGACACACCGTCAGACAGAGATATCAAATGTAACACACCGTCAGACAGAGATATCAAATGTGACACACCGTCAGACCGAGATATCTAATGTGACACACAGTGAATTATAGATATCTAATGTGACACACCGTCAGACCGAGATATCAAATGTAACACACCGTCAGACAGAAATATCTAATGTGACACACCGTCAGACAGAGATATCAAATGAAACACACCGTCAGACAGAGATATCAAATGTAACACACCGTCAGACAGAGATATCTAATTTGACACACCGTCAGACCGAGATATCTAATGTGACACACCGTCAGACAGCGATATCAAATGCAACACACCGTCAGACAGAGATATCAAATGTAACACACCGTCAGACAGAGATATCAAATGTAACACACCGCCAGACAGAGATATCAAATGTAACACACCGTCAGACAGAGATATCAAATGTAACACACCGTCAGACAGAGATATCTAATGTGACACACAGTCAGACAGAGATATCTAATGTGACACACAGTCAGACAGAGATATCTAATGTGACACACTGTCAGGAGGAGTTATCAAATGTAACACACCGTCAGACAGAGATATCTAATGTGACACACCGTCAGACAGAGATATCAAATGTAACACACCGTCAGACAGAGATATCTAATGTGACACACCGTCAGACAGAGATATCAAATGTAACACACCGTCAGACAGAGATATCTAATGTGACACACCGTCAGACAGAGATATCTAATGTGACACACCGTCAGACAGAGATATCAAATGTGACACACCGTCAGACAGAAATATCTAATGTGACACACCGTCAGACAGAGATATCAAATGTGACACACCGTCAGACAGAGATATCTAATGTGACACACCGTCAGACAGAGATATCAAATGTGACACACAGTCAGACAGAGATATCTAATGTGACACACCGTCCGACAGAGATATCTAATGTGACACACCGTTAGACAGAGATATCTAATGTGACACACCGTCAGACAGAGATATCAAATGTGACACACCGTCAGACAGAGATATCAAATGTGACACACCGTCAGACAGAGATATCTAATGTGACACACCGTCAGACAGAGATATCAAATGTGACACACCGTCAGACAGAGATATCTAATGTGACACACCGTCAGACAGAGATATTTAATGTGACACACCGTCAGACAGAGATATCTAATGTGACACACCGTCAGACATAGATATCTAATGTGACACACCGTCAGACAGAGATATCTAATGTGACACACCGTCAGACAGAGATATCTAATGTGACACACCGTCAGACAGAGATATCAAATGTGACACACCGTCAGACAGAGATATCTAATGTGACACACCGTCAGACAGAGATATCAAATGTAACACACCGTCAGACAGAGATATCTAATGTGACACACCGTCAGACCGAGATATCTAATGCGACACACAGTGAATTATAGATATCTAATGTGACACACCGTCAGACCGAGATATCAAATGTAACACACCGTCAGACAGAAATATCTAATGTGACACACCGTCAGACAGAGATATCTAATGTGACACACCGTCAGACAGAGATATCAAATGTAACACACCGTCAGACAGAGATATCAAATGTGACACACCGTCAGACCGAGATATCTAATGTGACACACAGTGAATTATAGATATCTAATGTGACACACCGTCAGACCGAGATATCAAATGTAACACACCGTCAGACAGAAATATCTAATGTGACACACCGTCAGACAGAGATATCAAATGAAACACACCGTCAGACAGAGATATCAAATGTAACACACCGTCAGACAGAGATATCTAATTTGACACACCGTCAGACCGAGATATCTAATGTGACACACCGTCAGACAGCGATATCAAATGCAACACACCGTCAGACAGAGATATCAAATGTAACACACCGTCAGACAGAGATATCAAATGTAACACACCGTCAGACAGAGATATCAAATGTAACACACCGTCAGACAGAGATATCTAATGTGACACACAGTCAGACAGAGATATCTAATGTGACACACCGTCAGACAGAGAGATCTAATGTGACACACCGTCAGACAGCGATATCAAATGCAACACACCGTCAGACAGAGATATCAAATGTGACACACCGTCAGACAGAGATATCAAATGTAACACACCGTCAGACAGAGATATCAAATGTGACACACCGTCAGACAGAGATATCAAATGTGACACACCGTCAGACAGAGATATCAAATGTAACACACCGTCAGACAGAGATATCTAATGTGACACACCGTCAGACAGAGATATCTAATGTGACACACCGTCAGACAGAGATATCTAATGTGACACACCGTCAGACAGAAATATCTAATGTGACACACCGTCAGACAGAGAGATCTAATGTGACACACCGTCAGACAGAGAGATCTAATGTGACACACCGTCAGACAGCGATATCAAATGCAACACACCGTCAGACAGAGATATCAAATGTGACACACCGTCAGACAGAGATATCAAATGTAACACACCGTCAGACAGAGATATCAAATGTGACACACCGTCAGACAGAGATATCTAATGTAACACACCGTCAGACAGAGATATCAAATGTGACACACCGTCAGACAGAGATATCAAATGTAACACACCGTCAGACAGAGATATCAAATGTGACACACCGTCAGACAGAGATATCAAATGTGACACACCGTCAGACAGAGATATCAAATGTAACACACCGTCAGACAGAGATATCAAATGTGACACACCGTCAGACAGAGATATCTAATGTGAACGTATAGCATGTCCCCTCCCCCGTTGCCCAACCCCCTCCCCCATTCACCACCCCCTCCTTCCCCCCCCCCCCCAAAAAAAGGCAATAACAACAACTGAACTATTAATTAAAATGTCAGAGTTAATGCAAACCTGGTATTATTATTTTTATTAAGGTTAGGTACATGTCTGTGTACGTCTACTACGTGCTGTTAAAAAATATAAACTATTCTTACACCCTACCAAACATAGTGTAATGTTAGTTGTTATGATTCTATGTTTTGGAAAGGTCAGATCTAAAGACTGATGAAAGCCCGAGGGGATGGGAGAGGAACACAGATGAAATACCAGGAAAGAAACCCAGATGAAATACCAGGATAGAAACGCAGATGAAATTCCATACTTTTAGTAAAGACTAATTTGTTCGTTCTAGCTCATCGGAAGGCTAGTATTGCACTTTTACTGGGCACTTGCTGTCGGCAAATATCTAAAGAAAATAATAAATAGATACAGTATACTGGACACTGGCTATAGTATACTGGACACTGGCTTTATTCTACTAGACAAATATTATACTGGACACTGGCTTTAGTCTACTAGACAAATATTATACTGGACACTGGCTATATTATACTGGACACTGGCTGTAGTATACTGGACACTGGCTATAGTATACTGGACACTGGCTTTATTCTACTAGACAAATATTATACTGGACACTGGCTACAGCCAAATATATAAAGGAAATAAAAATAGATATAGTTTACTGGACATTGGCTATGGTCTACTGGACAAATATTCTACTGGACACTGGCTACAGTCTACTGGACAGTGGCTATAGTCCACGAAATATATTTGTTAAACGTATAGTAGTTTGTATATTTAGATGTTTGTATATAGTTTAATCCAGCTGAAATTCAATGTGATCTGGTGCAGAATAATTGGCTTTTTTTTCAAACAATAAAATGTTGAGCAAGTTGTGCTATGGAGTTGATTTAAAACAACAGTTTTCTTCAATAAACACATTTGATGCAGCCTCGTTACTTACAGTAGAAACGTTTGACTCATTTTACACCCTTGGAATATTAATTAATTTGCCAGTTGGCACATATCTGTTTTGGTTGTACTCGGTTTACAGAAACGTATTTTTTTACCTTCATTGATATTAATTAGGCATTTTTTGGGGTATAATTCAGCTTTATAAAACATTTTGAAAATATTTCATTACACAACACATATATAATTAGTTATAAGTAACTCTACAAATATGAAAACAATATTAAACTACCTTTATATGACAAAGAAAAGCGAAGAAACATCTGAACATCTTTACCTCAAAACATAGTTAGATATACACACATACATAACAAAGTAAATCTACATCTATTTTTATAGTAGATACACACACATACACAACAAAGTAAATCTACATCTATTTTTAATAACTATATTTTTATTTATATATGTTTGTAAATTCAATATTTGACGAATAATGAAATTTAATTAGAGAGCAGTTTGTTTTGTTTTTTATGATTTTTGAAAAAAAAAGTTACTTGCTTACCACGTTTAGAATGAAGCAGACGTAACACTGTATGTAGTAAAATCCTGAAGAAACAAATGTCAATAAAATTGGCTTGAGATCTGATTGTCCCGCTGGTCTCTCTCACCTTGTAATCCTGGATTAGTCAGTCTGTTCACCAGAAGAAAACATAATGTCATCAGAAACTAGACAAAGTTGTTGTACTGCTACAGGGTGACACTAAACTACAGTCGCCACACTTTGTGACAGGGGGGAGGGGGAAGGGATTTGTATATGTAATGGAAAGTATAAACAGAATTGACTCTTTCAGTCAGGGGGTCTCACAATCTTGATTGTTCAGATGGATATCTTCGGATGCATAATACGAGTAGATGTTAGTCTTTAGTTAAATAAGATATATTCTAACGAGTAGGTGGGGGGACAGGGAAATCGAATTGTTGGAGTGGTGGGATAAATTCGAAAAAATAAAGTTTAGATAGAATTAAATCTGATATGGTACAAACAAATGTAAAGATTCACCGCGTTAAAGCGTTGTGCCATGTGTGTGTGTTATGTAAACTATCTACTGAAGATTAACAACATCTTTGGCTAACATTGTTTGATGCTTCAACCTTTTCCACAGGCTGTATAAAATTCTCAATGACGACATTTTGTTTTAATACCAAAATATATTGTCTACTCATGGCGACATGTAGAGAGACAGGAGCGAAAGAAAGAAAATATATTTCTGACAGATAGAGGAAGTTAAACAAACGTAGGGTCGTTAAAAAAAGATTAAAAAAAACAAGTTTGCAGAATAGTTTCTAATTACATATCATTTACACTGTGAAATACCCAATCTTGTAATCCACACACATTTCATTTACAATGTCAAATACCCAATCTTAAAATCCACACATATAAATTACACTGTGAAATACCCAATCTTAAAATCCACACATTTCAATTACATTGTGTAATACCCAATCTTAAAATCCACACATATCAATTACACTGTGAAATACCCAATCTTGAAATACACACATATCAATTACACTGTGAAATACCCAATTACACATATCAATTACACTGTGTAATACCCAATCTTGAAATACACACATATCAATTACACTGTGAAATACCCAATCTTGAAATCCAGAAGTACCAACAAACATTAAATTAAACAACGGTCTCCGTATAAAAGGGAAAGACAACCCAACTTTTCCTATTTCGTTGTTTAAGCATGTCCCTTAGTGTTACATCAAAGGGCCATAAATCTTCTGATATCTCTTTAGTTCTTGGCATTATCTACCCTTTGGTGTCAACAATGTTAAGAAAACAAATAAACAGCACTTTATATTATACGGAGCTTCACGAACCAGTTGGTAGATTTCTTTTTGTTTGTATGTGAGTGTGGTCATTGTGTGGTACAGATTGTATTGTATGGAAGGAAACTATTGTAGTACAGATTGTATTGTATGGAAGTAAACTATGGCCGATGTCTAGATAAAAGCAAAACAAACAAAAATATCTTCACACATACATAAACATACAGAATGGCGACCTTTGTTCTCAGCTGTGACTGAAAACGTTCAAAGGAATGTCGTAAATTTATCTCTCATGCAGCGGACATTTAAAATTATGGCAGTTCATGAAGTTCAGAATCTGAACAATTTGGTGGAATCAATAATAATAATCGATGAAACATAAAATTCACATACAATAAAAAAAAGCCATGTCTTGGTGTCTCTAATAATATCTTGTTTGCCATGTGCGGCGTGAAAAAAAAAGGGGGGGGGGGTGAAATGGCCCCAAAGGCTTTTGAAATGTATAATACATAAAAAAAAATTATCGGGAAGATAGGAACCCTTGTAGTTAGAGTTTGTCATGGACTCCAGATTTTCTGGCGGAGGTTCAGTTGATGTCAATGTTTCTTGATAAACAAGAGATGATTTCTGTGTTCATTTGAATCTGATCATTTCCTTTTATTGATGTCTCCAATATGATAGATAGACGAGATGACCTTGAATATAGGCCTACCTGAGTGTCAGTACCGGTTTTCTTTGACCCTCTGGGAGGGGCGGGGGTATTTTTTCTTACTCGTGATAACGGTTAGACTAATATAAACTGTAGTTGAGAGTAACAGTTATGTTAGTCGTAATACTGTAAACTCTCTGCAGCTCGAGAATTATATTTCATTTCACTGGTGAAATATCTATGAATGAAACCAAGAAAGTAAAACCTTTTCCCCACTGAAGGCCTCACTGAACGTTCATCTATTTAGGGATAAATTGATTGTATCTATATATTTAGGGCTAGACTGATTGTATCTATATATCTAGGGATAGATTGATTGTATCTATATATCTAGGGCTAGACTGATTGTATCTATATATTTTCTTTTTTTTTCACGGCCTTCTTGAACCTCTCCTAAGACCGCAAGTGGTCATACGGCTACAAGTTGTGCACCGCTGAACAGAACCGAGGGTTCTGAAAATAATGTGTTGTAGACGACGTTAAGGTGGGTTGAGACAAATTTGAATATGTGATTAATAAATTAATAATCCATATGTTCGTAAAAACAACTGTATTTCTTTAAATGTTATTAATCTAAAAGTATGTTTAACTTCAAAGTAAAAGGGGAAAATATGCAGATAATATAAAACATGATATTAATCTTTTTTTTTTAAATCGTAATTTTGTTTCTAAAGGTGTGTCGTATTTACGAAATAGTTTTTGGGGTGCAAGCATAAACGTTAAAGAACCGCTGAACAAGACAATCAAACATACAAAGAAGCATTTAACCTTTTATTCAAGTCAAGGTGCCACTTATTAGAAATTGTGTAAATAATTAGTCTGATGCAGCGCATCGCTATTTCAAATATTCTATTGTAGCATACATTACACGTTTCATGTTACAGAGTGTACGCTTGCCAACTTTTCACTGCAGGTATTATCCACACCAGTGTGTTCTTAAACTATTGCTGCTAAAAAAAAACGTTCCACATTTCCCCGATCATTTCTATCACATGACACTGACCCCCCACTCTCCCTCTTCATCTACCCCCAGATAAATGGCTAAATCAGGCTGACATAGAACCTTAAGTGGGCTGAACGTTGAAGACACGGCATCTCTCGGTGAAGGACAACAGGGGATAAATTAGAAATTGAGACGAAAGATAAGCGACAGATCCACACGTTCAACAAATCTACATCCACATGTTCAACAAAGCTATAGCCACATGTTCAAGAAACATATAGTCACATATACAAAGAAATAACGGACACACTTAAAAAGATGATGTAGCCACAAATACAAAGATGATGTAGTCTTTTACAAACAAGGACGGTGTAGCCACACAACACATATGAATGATTCAGCCGTCTTACAAAGATGATGCTGGCACATCTGCAATGGTATGAATATATATACACATATTAAAATGATACAACAGTACATACAACTATGATATAGCCACATACACATGGACGAACATAAGCTGATGATCGATATCAGGCTCGGGTTTACCATTAGGCTAACAAATATTAGGCCTTAGGCCCTGACAAGAAATCGGCCCTGTTTTATCAGACTTAAATGATTGTCAGCGTTCGCACTTATTTATCATGTGGCTAACTTCACAGAGGAGTACTTTGTGAAATGTGGAAAGACATAGTTTATTTCACATTGTAATACGTTGTGTCGTTTAATTTAACAAATTCGTTAAAAGTCGTAGGTTTACAGTAAACTTAATTCGGCCCATATCGATAGGTAAGTGGACAAATGTGTCTGTATTTTCCAATCAGTGGGTATACTAAACATATTGTGACGCAAGTCAGTGTGTATACTAAACATATTGTGACACCAGTCAGTGTGTATACTAAACATATTGTGACACCAGTCAGTGGGTATACTAAACATATTGTGACGCCAGTCAGTGGGTATACTAAACATATTGTGATGTCAGTGGGTATACTAAACATATTGTGACGCCAGTCAGTGGGTATACTAAACATATTGTGACGCCAGTCAGTGGGTATACTAAACATATTGTGATGTCAGTGGGAATACTAAACATATTGTGACGCCAGTCAGTGGGTATACTAAACATATTGTGATGTCAGTGGGTATACTAAACATATTGTGACGCCAGTCAGTGTGTATACTAAACATATTGTGATGTCAGTGGGTATACTAAACATATTGTGACGCCAGTCAGTGGGTATACTAAACATATTGTGACGCCAGTCAGTGTGTATACTAAACATATTGTGATGTCAGTGGGTATACTAAACATATTGTGATGCCAGTCAGTGTGTATACTAAATATATTGTGACGCCAATCAGTGGGTATACTAAACATATTGTGACGCCAGTCAGTGTGTATACTAAACATATTGTGATACCAGTCAGTGTGTATACTAAACATATTGCAATACCAGTCAGTGTGTATACTAAACATATTGTGATGCCAGTCAGTGGGTATACTATACATATTGTGACGCCAGTCAGTGGGTATACTAAACATATTGTGATGTCAGTGTGTATACTAAACATATTGTGACTCCAGTCAGTGGGTATGCTAAACATATTGTGATGCCAGTCAGTGGGTATACTATACATATTGTGACGCCAGCCAGTGGGTATACTAAACATATTGTGATGTCAGTGTGTATACTAAACATATTGTGACGCCAGTCAGTGTGTATACTAAACATATTGTGACGCCAGTCAGTGTGTATACTAAACATATTGTGACGCCAGTCAGTGTGTATGTCAGTGTGTATACTAAACATATTGTGACGCCAGTCAGTGTGTATGTCAGTGTGTATACTAAACATATTGTGACGCCAGTCAGTGTGTATGTCAGTGTGTATACTAAACATATTGTGATGCCAGGCAGTGGGTATGCTAAACATATTGTGACGCCAGTCAGTGGGTATACTAAACATATTGTGATGTCAGTGGGTATACTAAACATATTGCAATACCAGTCAGTGTGTATACTAAACATATTGTGATGTCAGTGGGTATACTAAACATATTGTGACGCCAGTCAGTGGGTATACTAAACATATTGTGACGCCAGTCAGTGTGTATACTAAACATATTGTGACGCCAGTCAGTGGGTATACTAAATATATTGTGACGCCAGTCAGTGTGTATACTAAACATATTGTGATACCAGTCAGTGGGTATACTAAACATATTGTGATGCCAGTCAGTGGGTATACTATACATATTGTGACGCCAGTCAGTGGGTATACTAAATATATTGTGATGCCAGTCAGTGGGTATACTATACATATTGGGACGCCAGTCAGTGGGTATACTAAACATATTGTGATGTCAGTGGGTATACTAAACATATTGTGATGCAAGTCAGTGGGTATACTAAACATATTGTGACGCCAGTCAGTGTGTCTACTAAACATATTGTGACGCCAGTCAGTGTGTATACTAAACATATTGTGACGCCAGTCAGTTGTATGTCAGTGTGTATACTAAACCTATTGTGAAGCCAGTCAGTGTGTATGTCAGTGTGTATACTAAACATATTGTGACGCCAGTCAGTGTGTATGTCAGTGTGTATACTAAACATATTGTGACGCCAGTCAGTGTGTATGTCAGTGTGTATACTAAACATATTGTGACGCCAGTCAGTGTGTATGTCAGTGTGTATACTAAACATATTGTGATGCCAGGCAGTGGGTATGCTAAACATATTGTGACGCCAGTCAGTGTGTATGTCAATGTGTATACTAAACATATTGTGATGCCAGGCAGTGTGTATACTAAACATATTGTGACGCCAGTCAGTGGGTATACTAAACATATTGTGATGTCAGTGGGTATACTAAACATATTGTGACGCCAGTCAGTGTGTATGTCAGTGTGTATACTAAATCTATTGTGATGCCAGGCAGTGGGTATGCTAAACATATTGTGACGCCAGTCAGTGTGTATGTTAGTGTGTATGCTAAACATATTGTGACGCCAGTCAGTGTGTTTGTCAGTGGGTATACTAAACATATTGTGACGCCAGTTAGTGTGTTTACTAAACATATTGTGATGCCAGTCAGTGAGTATACTAAACATACTGTGACGCCAGTTAGTGTGTATACTAAACATATTGTGATGCCAGTCAGTGTGTATACTAAACATATTGTGGTGCCAGTCAGTGGGTATGCTAAACATATTGTGGTGCCAGTCAGTGGGTATGCTAAACATATTGTGGTGCCAGTTAGTGTGTATACTAAACATATTGTGATGTCAGTCAGTGGGTATACTATACATATTGTGACGCAAGTCAGTGGGTATACTAAACATATTGTGATGCCAGTCAGTGGGTATACTAAACATATTGTGACGCCAGTCAGTGTGTATACTAAACATATTGTGACGCCAGTCAGTGTGTATACTAAACATATTGTGACGCCATTCAGTGTGTATGTCAGTGTGTATACTAAACATATTGTGCCGCCAGTCAGTGTGTATGTCAGTGTGTATACTAAACATATTGTGACGCCAGTCAGTGTGTATGTCAGTGTGTATACTAAACATATTGTGACGCCAGTCAGTGTGTATGTCAGTGTGTATACTAAACATATTGTGATGCCAGGCAGTGGGTATGCTAAACATATTGTGACGCCAGTCAGTGTGTATGTCAGTGTGTATACTAAACATATTGTGACGCCAGTCAGTGTGTATGTCAGTGTGTATACTAAACATATTGTGATGCCAGGCAGTGGGTATGCTAAACATATTGTGACGCCAGTCAGTGTGTATGTCAGTGGGTATACTAAACATATTGTGACGCCAGTTAGTGTGTATACTAAACATATTGTGACGCCAGTCAGTGGGTATACTAAACATATTGTGATGTCAGTGGGTATACTAAACATATTGTGACGCCAGTCAGTGTGTATGTCAGTGTGTATACTAAACATATTGTGATGCCAGGCAGTGGGTATGCTAAACATATTGTGACGCCAGTCAGTGTGTATGTCAGTGGGTATACTAAACATATTGTGACGCCAGTTAGTGTGTATACTAAACATATTGTGACGCCAGTCAGTGGGTATACTAAACATATTGTGATGTCAGTGGGTATACTAAACATATTGTGACGCCAGTCAGTGTGTATGTCAGTGTGTATACTAAACATATTGTGATGCCAGGCAGTGGGTATGCTAAACATATTGTGACGCCAGTCAGTGTGTATACTAAACATATTGTGACACCAGTCATTCCCTGTATGTGTATAACTTGTCACACATGTTTGGTGACCTACTTCAAATCAGCTCGCGACCTATATTTTGAGAAGCACTGATTTCATCCATGTTGTACAATATCAACACATCCTGAGATCTGTCCATTGCTTACATACAAAACTCAACGAAGCTCCCTCCTCCCCTCTTTTAACTCTTCTCCGCATACTTGACCCTCTCACCCGGCACCCACCATTCCAAATGACAGGTCGGTTAAAAACAGGATTGGGGGGGGGGGGGTGAGAAAATTGTCAATAGCACTAGCTGTCAGGATGGACCTGACTAACAGTTACTGCACCCCCCCCCCTCCACCCTACCCCATCTCCCAGTTCTTCAATCCTGTACGCCAGCTGCACAAGCAATCTACGGGACCACCGCTTCCTTTATAATATTTTTGTTTTGATTCATATCCGCAATGTTCTCAGGACAAAGAAGTTGGTTGCAATAATATAAAAAAAATGATGCAATGAATAATTATATGAAACGAAGCGAACATTTCCTTGTACTTATTTTACAATAGATGGATTGACTTCGCATTATCTCTAGCCTTTTGTAATTTATTTCTTCATTTCTCTGGTTTTTTTTTTGTGTGCATATACTTGAGATGAAACGGAATATGTAGGCTAGAACTATTTACTTGAGATGATACGGAATATGTAGGCTACAACTACTTACTTGAGATGATACGGAATATGTAGGCTACAACTACTTACTTGAGATGATACGGAATATGTAGGCTACAACTACTTACTTGAGATGATACGGAATATGTAGGCTACAACTACTTACTTGAGATGATACGGAATATGTAGGCTACAACTACTTACTTGAGATGATACGGAATATGTAGGCTACAACTACTTACTTGAGATGATACGGAATATGTAGGCTACAACTACATACTTGAGATGATACGGAATATGTAGGCTACAACTACTTATAATATAGGACAAAAAAATCTTTTTTTCAAATATTTAAGAGAATTAACTTTAATGATAAATCTAGGTCGAAATTTCTCTTTTAATACAAAAAATCAGCCATACAACACTTGCATAGATAGATAGATAGATAGATAGATAGATAGATAGATAGATAGATAGATAGATAGATAGATAGATAGATGGAGAGAGACTAAACAAAAACAGCTTGTTGTTGAAAACATTACCGACTGTCTTCTCCCTACAGCAATACTTCTGATACACTGATCTTTGCCCATCGATCAAATTTCGTGTCAGCCAAATACTATTGTCTTTTTTGATTATATTGTTGATGTTCTTTATATCTCGCCGGATGGTTGCCTCTCATGGGGGGGGCAATGTCAGGTCAGCTTTTTAGTCCTGACTCGGACAATGGGATCCATAACAGCTGCGGTTATTTTCTTTCTTTAATTCCCGCTAAGTCAGTCGGGTCTCCCTGTCCTAATCAACCTAATGGACGCATCAATTATTCATTGACCTCTTGGGGGTAGATGACCAGACTGCTGCAGAGTCACCCGTTTTTTTGTTTTTTTTGTTGTTGTTTGCTAGCTAGTGATGCGGCAGCAGTTTATGGGTGTATGGAGATGATAGAAATCTAAGTGGGGTATAAAGATGAGGCAAGTTTTTCATATGAAGCGTAATTGAGGTTTTTTTTTTACAAAGCCGGGTCACGTTGGTGTAAAGACGAGGAGAGTTGTTATAAAGCGTATATAAGGCTTGTATAAAGCTGAGAGGTAAATGTAAATAGAGCAGTTGGTGTTGGTATAAAGCTGACGCATGTTTTTATAACGGCGAGTCAAGCTTCGCATAGCTTTTAAGTCATAATTTGTATACAGCTGACTAGAATAAAGGTGAATGAAGCTTTGTCATGGCTGATACTGGTTAAAAGGCTGAGTCAGTTAAAGAATTAGGCTGAGTCAGTTAAAGCATTAGGCTGAGTCAGTTAAAGAATTAGGCTGAGTCAGTTAAAGAATTAGGCCGAATCAGTTAAAGAATTAGGCTGACTCAGTTAAAGAATTAGGCTGAGTCAGTTCAAGAATTGAGTTTTGAAAAAAAATCTGTTTCGAGGTTTTCTCGAGTAAACAGACATTTTTTTTAGGTCTACCTTAGATTGTGGGTGGGGCAATAAACCCATTCCCTTCTTCGCGCGATAATAGACTTGTGGAAGCATCTTCTGGCCACGATATAGACTTTTCAACCTATGGACGCGAAATAGACTTTTTCGTGTTTAAGCTGGTTGATTCGTGAACGATCACACAATTATTTCATGAAATTTGTTTTTTTTTCACTGAAAACATGTACTGAAACTCACTATATAAAAATATTATTAGAAAAACTGTCTCAAATAATTAATTGTCATAATATCATTGACAGATGAATTATTTTATTGAGAGCAGCTAGAAAAATTTGAGCCGGCGTTGGGACGGGTTGAATTCGCATAATACAGTAGATGGAAGAGGGAACAAAGTCCATTGCAATTCATCTAAAAATAATGTCCATTACTAACGTAGTGAGATATAATCAAAATTAAAGGTCACTATGAGGTGTGCATTACAATAAATTCTGTTTTCTGAACGTTGTATTTGCCCTGTTCGAGGTAGTGGGGAAAACACAGCCAGAAGTTTACCTATGATTTACTTTGTTGAGAAAAAGATTTAGTACACGATGGACCAAAATGCCCCGTGTCTAAATGAAATGCTTCTGTCTGAATGTCAGTCAACCAATAGGAAATTGAGTTCATTGATTTGTACTGACTTCTCTAATGAGTCCGCAAGTCTAGTGAGTGAATTGGTCTTTGCCAATGCCCATGTAATGAAGTCGCGGGTAAAAAAAGTGAATTGAAACTTGATCCGTTGGACAAATAAACGAGAACCGGATCATTGTGTACAACGGTGAGGGGGGGGGGTGAAGACGAGGGTGTGATTGGACTAATTTCAGTTGAAAGTTTAACTGGCGACGTTATCCAACTCGGAATTATGAGTTGTTTTTTTTTCTTAATCTCGTCTGCTATTGTTTTCTTTACTTGAGTAATTTCCGATGAAATCTTACATTTTGAGAATAGATTAGTAAAGAAAGAGAAAAAAAGAAATACTATAGTTGTTAGTACTTCTTATTAGTCTACCTACACAATTTTAAAAAGTTTAAATCATTTTTTAAACTTAAATCAGACAGTAGAACTAAATCTCTAAAACTAATATACTTCCTGGTTTAAACAGACGCGCTGAGTTTGTGTCTACTAAGAAAGTATGCGAATTAAATGAAAATATTGGCTTCAGAAGTAGTGTGTGTGTGTGGCTAGATACAACAATAGTTTTATTGTTGTGTAGCGGGATATAACAATGGGTTGTGTAGTAGGGTACAACAATGGTGTTGTGTAGCGGGATACAACTATGGTGTTGTGTAGCGGGATACAACAATGGTGTTGTGTAGCGGGATACAACAATGGTGTTATGTAGCGGGATACAACAATGGTGTTATGTAGCGGGATACAACAATGGTGTTGTGTAGCGGGATACAACAATGGTGTTATGTAGCGGGATACAACAATGGTGTTATGTAGCGCGATACAACAATGGTGTTATGTAGTGTTATGTAGCGGGATACAACAATGGTGCTGTTTAGCGGGATACAACAATAGTGCTGTGGTTACAGCTAAAAAAACTTTGACTAACATTAACACTGGTAACTATAAGACAGCAGAGTCTCGCGTCATTGACGTCACAGTCACGCCACAAGCGAGCACTGGGAACTTTTTCCTCCCCCCCCCCCCCCCCACTCCCTGACTAACATCAAAAGAAAATTAAGAAAGTGAAAAGAAGAAAACTCATTTCTTCTGTGCGTGGAAAGATATTGATTAACTGCAGAGCAGAGTTAATTGGTCCGGCCTTGAGTTCAAATATCAAGACTTGTTGGCTGAATAGTTCAATAGTTCAAACATCAAGACTTGTTGGCTGAATAGTTCAATAGTTCAAACATCAAGGCTAGCAGCTTTCAAAATTTCAAAATAAAAATTGGTTTAATACCCAGACATGCGTGCTAAATAGTTCAACTATAAAGGTGAACATGCTGAATAGTTCAAATATAAAGGTGAACACGCTGAATAGTTCAAATATAAAGGTGAACACGCTGAATAGTTCAAATATCAAGACTTATAGGTAGAATAGTTCAAAAATTCATGTAATTTGCAATTATTAATTTTCTTTGCCCAAATCTTGCAGTTAACAATCTGCTGTTTCAACAAGTAAATCAACAAAATCTCAGTGGCCAAATATCGCTAACGTTCTGAATTTAAAGGCAAACCGTGAATTCGAATCCCAAGTGGAACTAATTACTCCTACACCCTGTCAACAGTTGTTTTTTTTTTTTGGGGGGGGGGAAGAGGTTTTGGTGGCTCATGGAGCTTTTTATACTGATGTTCAATATATTTTGATGAAACTTATGCATGTGGAGCTGTGGGTAGGGGGGGGCCTTCAGGCCGTTGCGTCTTTATTTAAATTTTATAACCCTTTTTATGGCCTCAGTGTGAATATCTGTGGGGATTTTAAAGTGGGTCAATATGAAGATTTGAAATAGTTGAGTTGTGTGGATGTGACCTGTTTAAGGTGTGGATTTCGAAATCGTCAAAGTGTATAATGGAGCAGCAGAAACAGTGACAAGTGGTGTTGCATTAGTTTAGTTACAACTAGTGATGTGACGAAGATGATGAAAATCCATCGGATTCGGATTTGGCAAATATAAATCCGTCGGATTCGAATGCGGATGCGGATTTGGTCAACACTTGGCTAAAAGGGGGTATACCAAGGTGTCAGTCCCGTGCCCCCCCCCCGCCCCCCATGACAACTAGGATTTTCAGCACATGTATAATATACCTAAGTCTATATATAATTCCAAATCTTTCATATCATTTCAAACGTCATTCCAAGGTCATTCCAAATATCATTTTAACTCATTCCAAAAGTCATTCTTCCAACTCATTCCAAATTATTCCAAATGTCATTCCAACTCATTCCAATTGGTCACACATAACCAGCTTTTCGCCGTTCCAATCCACACATCCACTCCGCCATTCCAATCCGCATATCCATTCCGAAGTTTAGAAAGTTCGGATGAAAACAGTGTTTGGCGAGAGGGGTGTATCTAAAATACGTTCATGACCAAATACGACGTCTAATCTATGGACATCTGAGTAAGGGTCCAGGAGTTTAGTTTTATCTGTTTTCTTTATTTCGGGTTTTCGAAAGTCTCTAGGTTTTTTTAATTTTAGTTACGATTTCTACAGCCGTGTTTGATCTGAAAACGGTAATTTTTCAAATTCGAATCCGACGGATTTTTTTTCAAATCCGTCGGATTCGAATTTGCTCAAAAAACGTCGAAGTTCGGATGTCGTCGGATTCGAATTCGAACTTCGTCACATCCCCAGTTACAACAACAGTGGCGAGTGTTGCATTTAGTTTAGTTTCAACGTCAAGAAATGAGATCTGGATCTCAGTGGGATACAAATGATTTTTGAAAGTCGAACAATTAAACAAGTTAATTTGAATGAAAAAAAAACATCATTTTATTATGAAATGCGAGACAGTGAGATTAGAACAACCATTCAGTATTAAAACAACCATTCAGTATTAAAACAACCATTCAGTATTAAAACAACCATTCAGTATTAGAACAACCATTCAGTATTAAAACAACCATTCAGTATTAAAACAACCATTCAGTATTAGAACAACCATTCAGTATTAAAACAACCATTCAGTATTAGAACAACCATTCAGTATTAAAACAACCATTCAGTATTAAAACAACCATTCAGTATTAAAACAACCATTCAGTATTAGAACAACCATTCAGTATTAAAACCTCATATTACAAATGACATTAGCTATATGTTCAATTAACACCGGGCAGCCCCGAGCATTAATTGTGTGAGTGTGAGCCGATGAGATAGCCCAGCATCTGGTAGCCGTAAATCGAACAGACTGCCCTAGGTGAGTTAGCCATGAGCCGAGCAGACTGCCCTAGGTGAGTTAGCCTTGAGCCGAGCAGACTGCCCTAGGTGAGTTAGCCATGATTTGTATTCCCTGCTGTTGACATTTTGAAGACTGAAGTGTCATGTCACATGACGAGCTACTCTCGCTAGAAGCTCGGCTCATTGCCCGTGTCACTAAAACACTTTGCTAATTTGGTTTCGTTTCTTGATTAATACTAATCTCCGACATTCCGATCTCTGCAATATAATTTTTTTTTAATTCTGTTCAAAAATGTACAATAATACAATGTATGTATATTGCTGCATACGACTGTATCTTTGCTTGAGTGTTTACCAGCAGAAAGTAGATTGTTAACAACATGGATGGAAAATCTACTTCTCATGGGACAAGTAAAGCCTGATTGGCTGTCTTTTCCTGTCCGCTACCAAAGTTTTTTTTTTGTTATGACGATTAGATTTAAATTATATTTACTAATAACATACTTCATATAACTTCACTTGTTCTAGCCTCGTCTGTGAAATGTACGAGTCCATTGCATCTTAATAATCCAAAAAACTCCCCCCACCACCTTGTCTAAATCAATGACATCATGACATCTTTTTTAAACTGTTGAAAAGTTTTCTAAACATTTGGCGGCTTGCATTAAACCAAGGATCTGAGAACAACTGATCTTCAACACATCTACTGGAATTTTATCACATTTAACTAGTACTATTTTTCTTTAAAAAAAAAAATAGGTACCAGAACGCCGTTCAACGCCAGAAAAAAAATCACTGAATTTAACTGAGTAGATGACTCAAATAGAAATTTAGTCAGGAAGTCATAATGACACAGAGAATTTCGTTTTAATTCTATTTTAAAAGGTTCTTGGAAACAAAAAAAAAGTGCCAACTTTAATATCACTAAAAAAAAAAACATATGTGGCTCATCTTCACTAGAGTCCCAGTTGGTGACCATGTGTGTGTGTGTGTGTACACGGCCGGACACAGTGGCTCATCTTCACTAGAGTCCCAGTTGGTGACCATGTGTGTGTGTGTGTACACGGCCGGACACAGATAGGGCCCCCCCACATACTGAGCTCCCTTACAACGTATTGTCTCGCTGAATTCTTGAACCTTGTTTTTAAACAATCTTGCTAGTAACTGATGGAAACGCCGACTCCCCCCCCCCCCACCACAAACTTGATGTGCACGTGGGCAACCATAAAATCCGTTCCTGTGTTAATGGGGAACCCCAGGCAGAGTTTTCTATGAAATTTAGGAAGCCTGAGTCAAAATGACCTGTCCGGGGGGGGAGGGGTGTTACGGGTTCTTCTTTAAATAATACTTGTAGTAGCTATAAGAATTCCAGTCAACACTAATAATGAAGTAGACTCAAGTTGAGGTAACAAAACTATGATATTTAATTCTTGAACATGAACTGACATCAAGGTAAATTCAAGAGGAGAACAATATAAAGATATGAACAATGATGAACATGCATCCGCATATCTCGGTGCCCAAAGCTAGACTCTACTAATACAGACATCCGCATCCTATGATGCCCAGAGCTCGACTGATCATAAAACAAAGCAGGAGCTCCCAACTGTCGGTTTAGTATACGTCATTTCTCCCAAATGACGTATACACTAGAACTCAATAATATACAACTCAAGATGGCGGAATGGCGCCATAGATACTGTGGTGGGAGGAGCCTACCGAATTGCGTCATCAAGCTTAGACAATACTATTTCTCCACAAGGGGGACATATCACCCGACATATGAAAGAAATATATTCCAGTATGCGGGTCCCCTTTGGGGGAGGGGGGATGGGGGACGACGGCCTGATGGTCGTCCAATTTGCCTTTGGATAAGTAATGCTCTGGTCAGTTGGTTATCAAATCAATTCCACCCCTTTATCGGTTATTACCAGAATGATCCTGATAATACGTAACAATATCTATACAAAAAAATAGACAACCTTGGCCTAATTCTTCAAAGCATAATCACTTTATTTCATTTATTTTTTCCCACTTTCACACCATTTATTTCCGAAACATTCCTGTCGCTGTTTGCCACCCCCCCCCTTCCCCCAACCATACCCCCCTGTGCTTTCCCCTCACTTCTCACTCTACCAACTCTCTCTGGTGCTCACTTTCTCCCCCCCCCCCCCCCCACTTCCCCGTTTCACCCATGCTACACAATTTCACACAACAGTGACATGGTGTAAACCAGATGTTACTCTCCCAGAATTCAATGCAACTAAATACAATCGTCTCAAAAGAGTAATTTTATTTTTGAAAAAAAAGTTCTATTAAAATATAAATTAATGTGTTGGGGTGGGGGTTGGGTGGGGGTACTGCTGAGTTTGAAAAGTAAAAAAAAAAAAAATCTCATTGCCTGTAACTAGCTGGAGATGACCATTCGATTTGATTTTCCGTTATGCTCTATCGATTTGAAAAAAATGAATTTTAATCAGAAAACTTTGACACGTGGAGTGGGTAAGGAGGGGGGGGTGAAGGAGGAGTCGGGAAGGGGTGGTGACAATGAGAATTGGGTTCCAGCTGTGGGTGAAGAATCAATTCTCAGTTAATTCAACATTTTTTTTTTTAAAAAGGGGCTGGTGGAGATGGGTGAATTTTCTCATTACACGCTGATTGATTTTTACAGATCGATCATTGAATGCGGATATCAATGTTGACGCCCAGTTCTGCGAACCATATCTTGGGGGTGAGGGGGAGGGGCGGTAGTCGAGTTGCGGCCCTTGGTCATTAGCGGTACTGAGTTACTGGCCTGGATGAAGTGGCCCGGGGGGGGGGGGCGGGAGATAAAACGTAATGACTTAATTGTCTCTCTATTGATTCTGGCAGGGACTGGAGTCTCCGAAGCACAACCGTGGTGCCCCCCCCCCCCCACCAAACACTCCCCCCCCCCGCCCCTGTTTATTTACCATACATCATGAAAGACCTGATAATGTGAAGTGACTGTTGATTGATGAATGATTGTGGTCTCCACCGGGCTAATGTTGGCGTGCAGTGCTGGTGAGCTCTGGTTGGGTCGGGTGAGTGTATGAGGTGTATGGAACACCTGGCCGGCCATGTATGCCAGCGGTGTGTTGGCGAGTCATAAAAACAACTTACGGTGGTTTGACTTGTGATAGGACGCGAAGTTTGTTGTTACGTTGTTGCTTTTTATGTTTTTAATACAACAAAATGAAAAGTCGTCGTAACGCGGTGCGGGGGTTAGTGCTGCGTTACCAACAGGGTAGTTACCGGATAGAGCTGTGGGGTGGTGGGGAGCGATTAGAGCTTCTATACATTTTAATAGTCAATGTTTCGAATCAACTGGTCAGACAGGTTCTTGCTAAAGGTGAAAAATATTGCGTTTAGACTTCTTTAGCTATACGACTAAGTCTTAGCACCCAAAGAACTATATACTTATATATATATATATATATATATATATATATATATATATATATATATATTAACTAAATCGAAATTTTATAAGTGGTCTGTATAAACAATAGCATACAAACACAATATTCCGCAGTGGATTGGTAAAGAAGAAGAACTATTCGTTCGTAAACAAAATGGTACTTTTAAAGATCACGAAGTTGAACTATTTAGTGTTCATTTGGAGACAAAAAAAAAATTCTTTTCATGTGTATAATCGCCTGAGGCAAATATCTTTATTACGCTGAGCGCTCTAGACAGTTTATGTTTCACCTGCAGTGGACTACCGTCACAGACCTACTACCCCCATCCTGGATGTGTAGGTACATCCTGCAATTGGTGACCTGCAAACTGGCCACGCATCACAGACTTTGAAAACTTATCTGATTTCTTGTACACAATCTCCCTCCTTACTCCCCTGCTACCTGTGGATTGTTTTTATGGGCGGAGAGGATGATCAGTGAATTGAACCGTTTCCGGTTCATTGTAATAAAAAAACAAAACAAGGTACAGCAAACGTTGTATAAACCATGTTATATGTTGGATGAAATTCTGGGTCAGTCAGATATCAAACGTTGTATAAACCATGTTGTATGTTGGATGAAATTCTGGGTCCGTCAGATATCAAACGTTGTATAAACCATGTTATATGTTGGATGAAATTCTTGGTCAGTCAGATATCAAAACACTGCGCAGAGGGGATTTTTTTAAAATTGTATTTTATCATTTTTTTACAATATGATAGTAAACTGTTGAAATAAGTTATTTAAACAAACAAAAAAATCCACGCGACCTCAATCATAGCCCCTGGGTATTCATTCTTCGCCCCTCCCCCACCCTTGGCTTGAAGCTAACGTCATACACCGTGAACAATGAAAAATAAAATGTTCAAATGTGATGTTGTTTTGAAAGGTTTCAAATACATGCATACACAACTGATATATTTGACTGGTTGTGTGTGTTGTGTGTCTGATATCTTGTGTTTGTGTGTTGTGTGTCTGATAGCTTTTGTTTGTGCGTTGTGTGTCTGATAGCTTGTGTTTGTGTGTTGTGTGTCTGATATCTTGTGTTTGTGTGTTGTGTGTCTGATAGCTTGTGTTTGTGTGTTGTGTGTCTGATAGCTTTTGTTTGTGTGTTGTCTGTGTAGGCGTTAATTTATAGACAGCAAGGGTTTAAGAATGTTGATTAGTAATTGCTACATCTCTTATCAATAGCATTCCTCTCCACAAAGCTATAAAACTTTTAATATAACATCTCCTCTAACCAGTTCGTTTCATATTGTAAATTGCCAACATGTTTACCTATCAATTAATCAACATAATATACCTGTTCATTAATGTATAAATACTACGACAAACTATACTTCTCTCCACTGTCATAGGGACCAATATATAATACCTCATTCTCTATCAAGTTCAATATAATAAACCTGTCTCTACTAATCTACACCAACAATGTTAACCTAATTCCTAGTCCAGCACCGACAATATCATACATAAATATACGTCACCTTGTGGCTGGTGGTAGTTTATAACCCTAACTCTTGTTACCAGGTATGTGTGAGTCTCTGTGTTTGTGCTGAGTTGTCGGTGAAACTCTCTGTCTGAAACAGCTTGATATGCGGCCTTGATATCAGAGACTTGCGTCACCAAAAATGATATCATCGTAACGGTGTCATGTTCATTGATCACGTGACCCTGACCACCAGTTTCTAATGACCCCCCCCCGATGGTCCTTTGGTTATGGGCTCGAGCACCAGTGAACGACTCCCCCCCCCCAAACCCATGCGGCACTTGAATATGGCAGAGAAAGGGGAGATAAACTGCCTCCCCCCCTCCCCCAACCAAGTATTTTGCAAACTCGAGATATCATCACGAGCTAAATGGCATCTCATTATTGCAGTGGACCACTAGGGCCACCACATTTACTAACGACCACTTTCGCCGCAGAGCCAAATGTTTACCCCATGTACCTATCTACCTACACGTTTGTTTCCTTAGTAGGCAATGTATAGAAGAAAAACATTTCGGAAATTGGGTGAGACGTGGTCTTGTACACAAGAATCAGTGACGTCATTGCAGGTGTGCAGAAGTTAAGCAGGTCAAAGTGGTTATTGATGATCAGCTGCAACGTTCTGGTCAGAGCCGATTCAGCGTGTTATGTCTAGTGTGAATGTCTGTGTGATTATTTCGCACAACTGGGTCATAGACATCCACCGAGTAATTCGATATAATAGCACCAACAACTGACTGGTCTCACAAACATCTAATGACTCACTCTCATTAAATGACCTCGCCAACAAACACATACACACACACACACACACACACACACACACACACACACACACACACACACACACACACACACACACACACACACACACACACACACACACACACACACACACACACACACACACACACACACACACACACACACACACACACACACACACACACACACATACTCATATTGCCTACATGGAACCTCCCTCCTTCCCCTCCCCCCCCACTCCCCCCCCCCCTTTCCCCTTTTCCTTTTCCCGTGCCTACTGTTGGCAGATCAGCCGCAACCAATTGACTCACGCTAAACCATTAGCCATTCATTAAGAGAGCTGACCGTCCAGGCGAGGTAGTAGAACCAAGTCCAGCCATAAGTACACGTTCTCTCTCTCTCTGTGTGTATGTGGGTCGAGGTCTATTGTCTGGCTTCAGCCTTTGAGTGTGTCACGCACATAACACACGGGACGCCGGGAGGAACAAAAAAAAAAAATGCTCTAAAAAAACAAAAAAAAAAAAACGACTAACGACACACGGTCATCAAATATTTATGAATGTTAACAAGTTGGCCGTAACTAGTCAGCAATTAGCCACTCCCACAAACTCACAAATAACACCTTTAGCCAAAAGCCTTCTAATGACCTTTATGACCTTTGGCACTTTATTGATTTCTTCCTTACAAGCTGATGGCATTATTCCCTCCTTCCCTCCCCCCCCCCTACCCCAAACCACAACACTAAAGACGATTTACTAATTAGTTTATTCTGTGAAATAACGTTAATTATAATGAACTAAAAGTAATTCAAAGTGTTGATTAGGATACTGCTTATTTTCAAGTTGCAATAAAGGTAAACAAAAATTGTATATAACATGTAATAACTAACTGCCGGCGACATATTAACAAATAAAAAAAAAGAGTTGATATCGTATGAATCACTCACCTCAAATCCACTATAGAAATATTCTGCTAACTACGTTCAGAATGCAACCATGCCTAAAATCCCCAAGGTGCGACCATTGTAACAAAACAAAATAAAAAAGCCGTATTGAATATTTGGCGTGTAAAACCTTTTTTTTCCCTCTGTCCCCCCGTTCTGTCCGCAAGTGAACGTGGATTTCAGTTCGCTCCTCGCTTCACTCACGCCTGTTAGTGGCGGAGGTTGGGGGTGGTTATACTCTCTCCATCATAAAACTCTTGAGGGGCGGACAGCGCACGAGGCCACGGCTGTGACGGGCCGTTGTTGTTGTTGGTGGTGGTGGTGGTAGTGGTGATGGTGGTGATCGCGCCACGCGCACAACAGACCAGGGGGAAAACTGAAACCATGATTGAAAGGGGAATGATGTGGGAGGGGGGGGAGGGGAGCTCATCGGTGTGAGGTTTGAATGTGTTTGTATTCCAAGTAAAGTTGTTTGAATAAAGTACAGCTGTGTGTTGATGGTTCATCTACATCTGTATGTGTGTATGTGTGTGTGTGTGTGTGTGTGTGTGTATGTGTCGACCCGTTTAGTCTTCCGTTGAGAACATTGATATATCAAAATGTGTTTTTAAAACTATATTGACCATGTCGCGTAGAATGCATTAGTTCACGAGACAATCATTACCATTTGTTGTATTTTGTTAAACTGATGTATGTAACTGATGTATGTAACTGATGTATGTAGCTGATGTATGTAACTGATGTATGTAACTGATGTATGTAACTGCCCATATGTAAACAAGAAAACAAACGAAAAGTAAATAAAGGAACAGAGTCTTTGTTGTTTCCCTCTATCTTCCCACTGCCCCCCTACTGTCAGAGTTTGTTTACTAGTTAAAGGCTTTTCTGTCTATTGTAGCAGGAGGGAGTGAAGGCACGGGCAAGATTTAGCAGATGGTGTATTGTATCGGGGAGGACAGGTATCGCTCCCGTACAAGGACTATCGCTCCCGTACAGGGACTATCGTTCCCCAGGGCCCTCTCCAACTTTATGTCCGAAAAAAAAAAGAGCACCAGCTTATTTCCCCTTTTGATGTGGCGCTTGATTTTAAAGGCCTTAGAGCACGGGTCGGCAACCTGCGGCTCGCGAGCCGCATGCGGCTCTTTCGATATCAAATTACGGCCTTCCAGTTCCATGTGCAAATAATAATAATTCTATAATTTTTTTGTACCTAATCCTAATCAAATACCATAATATTGAAAACAACAATTTTAGTGGCTCTTTAAAAACTGAGAAAATTGTCAAGTATAACTTTTGGCTCTTCCGTCTCAGTCGGTTGCCGACCCCTGGCCTAGAGTTTATTTTATGCACCCAGGTCCAACTGACTTTAATCTGCATGTCCGATTCGGTTTAAAATGTCAACAGTTTAAACGTCAGTGATAAAAAAGTAAACGGGGAAATTGTGTGCAGAAAATAGTAAATGGACAAATTTATATCATTTTATGGCAGATTTGAAAAAAGAAGTTTATGTTATCTGTAATTGAATTGTTTAAAATGAAAAGCCTGACTCCTGATAAGAAGAAAGTGATTGCGACAAAAATTTGTTTGTAAACCCCTCATATCCATATAATGGTTTAGTGATTGTAGAACAATTCAAGGCTGCTTCCATCGCCAGTTAATGTCAACTAATTGTTCTTTGACTAAATGTATAGTTGTTGAATCAATGTTGTTAAAAACAGTATACATTAGTATATAGCGGTGTAGAACAGTGTGCAGCGGTATATAGCGGTATAGAACAGTGTGCAGCGGTATAGAACAGTGTGCGGCGGTATATAGTGGTATAGAACAGTGTGCGGCGGTATATAGCGGTATAGAACAGTGTGCGGCGGTATATAGCGGTATAGAACAGTGTGCGGCGGTATATAGCGGTATAGAACAGTGTGCGGCGGTATATAGCGGTATAGAACAGTGTGCGGCGGTATATAGCGGTATAGAACAGTGTGCGGCGGTATATAGCGGTATAGAACAGTGTGCGGCGGTATATAGCGGTATAGAACAGTGTGCGGCGGTATATAGCGGTATAGAACAGTGTGCGGCGGTATATAGCGGTATAGAACAGTGTGCGGCGGTATATAGCGGTATAGAACAGTGTGCGGCGGTATATAGCGGTATAGAACAGTGTGCGGCGGTATATAGCGGTATAGAACAGTGTGCGGCGGTATATAGCGGTATAGAACAGTGTGCGGCGGTATATAGCGGTATAGAACAGTGTGCGGCGGTATATAGCGGTATAGAACAGTGTGCGGTGGTATATAGCGGTATAGAACAGTGTGCGGCGGTATATAGCGGTATAGAACAGTGTGCGGCGGTATATAGCGGTATAGAACAGTGTGCGGCGGTATATAGCGGTATAGAACAGTGTGCGGCGGTATATAGCGGTATAGAACAGTGTGCGGCGGTATATAGCGGTATAGAACAGTGTGCGGCGGTATATAGCGGTATAGAACAGTGTGCGGCGGTATATAGCGGTATAGAACAGTGTGCGGCGGTATATAGCGGTATAGAACAGTGTGCGGCGGTATATAGCGGTATAGAACAGTGTGCGGCGGTATATAGCGGTATAGAACAGTGTGCGGCGGTATATAGCGGTATAGAACAGTGTGCGGCGGTATATAGCGGTATAGAACAGTGTGCGGCGGTATATAGCGGTATAGAACAGTGTGCGGCGGTATATAGCGGTATAGAACAGTGTGCGGCGGTATATAGCGGTATAGAACAGTGTGCGGCGGTATATAGCGGTATAGAACAGTGTGCGGCGGTATATAGCGGTATAGAACAGTGTGCGGCGGTATATAGCGGTATAGAACAGTGTGCGGCGGTATATAGCGGTATAGAACAGTGTGCAGCGGTATATATTGGTATAGAACATTTCAACAGTATAAAGCTGTGTCTAGCAACTTGAAGCAGATGATAGATTTCTTTAGTAGTATGAAGCAGTATATAACAATATAAGGCAGAACAAAAACATGTTTAGCAGTATATAACAATATAAGGCAGAACAAAAACATGTTTAGCAGTATATAACAATATAAGGCAGAACAAAAACATGTTTAGCAGTATATAACAATATAAGGCAGAACAAAAACATGTTTAGCAGTATATAACAATATAAGGCAGAACAAAAACATGTTTAGCAGTATATAGTTTTTATATAGATGTTCAAAGCAGTATATAAGGGTATATCATAATATATCAGCTGTTCAAAGCAGTATATAAGGGTATATCATAATATATCAGCTGTTCAAAGCAGTATGTAAGGGTTTATCAGAATATAGAAGTATAAAGCAGTTCTCCCAAACGAACGATGTTTGTGTTTTGAATTGACTTTTCATTACTAAAACATATAGTAGTGTATACTAGTACATAACAGTAAATACGAGTACATAGCAGTGTATACTAGTACATGTACATAACAGTAAATACGAGTACATAGCAGTGTATACTAGTACATAACAGTAAATACGAGTACATAGCAGTGTATACTAGTACATAACAGTAAATACGAGTACATAGCAGTGTATACTAGTACATGTACATAACAGTAAATACGAGTACATAGCAGTGTATACTAGTACATAACAGTAAATACGAGTACATAGCAGTGTATACTAGTACATGTACATAACAGTAAATACGAGTACATAGCAGTGTATACTAGTACATAACAGTAAATACGAGTACATAGCAGTGTATACTAGTACATAACAGTAAATACGAGTACATAGCAGTGTATACTAGTACATAACAGTAAATACGAGTACATAGCAGTGTATACTAGTTCATGTACATAACAGTAAATACGAGTACATAGCAGTGTATACTAGTACATGTACATAACAGTAAATAAGAGTACATAGCAGTGTATACTAGTACATGTAAATAACAGTAAATACGAGTACATAGCAGTGTATACTAGTACATAGCAGTGAATAGCAAAATAATGTATAAAGCAGTATATAGCAGTGTATAAGTAGTACATAACAGTTAAAAGCAGTCTATAGCAGTGTTAAGCCGTATATAACATCTCTAGTACATAGCAGTACAAAACTTGAATTAATTTGTGTCATGTCACTGTCAACTACATAACATGACCAAACGTTTGCAGTCCATAACAAGCCATAACACAACAAATGTACACACACAAAAACTGTACACACAACTGTACACAACAACTGTACATACAACTGTACACACCACAACTGTAAACACAACTGTACACACAACTGTACACACCACAACTGTAAACACAGCTGTACACACAACTATACACACAACAATTTACACACAACAACTGTACACACAACAACTGTACACACAACAACTGTACACAACTGTCCACAAGAAAACACACAAGGAGGTCACATGCACTCTGCCCTTCCCCTTTTATTTTTCTCTCACTCCCTCTGCTTCGTCTTTTCGTCATTCCTTGCGGGTTTTGTCTGATAGTATAACAAGATAATTTGTTACATGAGCAAACACAGTTGACTGTGTCTACCACAAGCTGTCTGACGCCAGATCCATAACCAAAGTAAAAACATGTCACACACATAAGACATATCTCTACAGTATGATATGACGGAATCATGGTTTCTTTACTAGTTTTTGAAACTCAAGCTACAGACTGTGACACGTTATGTTTCACCGTATCATAGATAACGTAAGAAGCCAATAATTACAGCAACAAAAAATAAAGTGAAATATAAAATTAGTTGCGATTTTTTTTTGAATAGGCACATTGGCCATTGGTCAGTGTGGTCAGTATGGTCAGTAATTATGAGTCTTGAGAGTGAGTACTATTTCTTTTCACTGAAACTTCAGAAGATGTTTTCTATTATCGGATCATAATAATATCAAAATGAACATCTATCTTTCTATCTATCTATCTATCTATCTATCTATCTATCTATCTATCTATCTATCTATCTATCTATCTATCTATCTATCTATCTATCTATCTATCTATCTATATGTCTATATATCTATCTATCTATATTTAATAAAGAAACTTTATCTATATATTTTATATCTAGAGAGATTTTACAGATATATTATATAGATAGAGATATATAGATATATATGTGTGTGAATGATTGGCTGCCAGATGTATAACGTAAGGCAGTAGTCGACCACATTTCGATGTCATCTTAAGAAACAGTCTGTACTCGGTGCTGACTTTAAAAAAAAATCTGTCTAGTAGCCAGTACTTCATTCATATTGTCTGTCTCAGGTGTCAACATCTCCTGTTAAGACAGTGACGTATCATACAGACGGCTTCGTTATTGATTTTTAAAACCCACGTCTGCTTTAAGATATTTCTTAAACTTCGTTATTCAGTTGTGCTGATAATAATGCCAGAGGTTTAGTTTCACATACCCAACGGTCTGTCACGTGGTCACAGGTCAGCTAGACAATAAACGGATTTTTAAGTTTTTAAACCGGATCGCTCCAAGGTCTCTTCGAAGATGAAAATCTTCAGAAACTGACCACTGTCCATCCACACTGTTTAGATGACTGTAGCATTTGTTTTAAAAAATATCAAGAATATGAATGGATATAAGTGGTAAGAGGTATGTTAGCCCTCAAGACTCACTATGCTGTACAGTTCACTGCCCGGGCCTGGGACTGGTACAGGTGATCCACAGAAAGACTTACACGATGAGCCGTTATTGACGATTGGCAAATTATGCGTCTCCCTGCTAAATGACCCCTCCGTGGTAAACAAACCCCTCCCTGCTAAACGAACCCTCTCTGGTAAACAAACCTCCCCGGTAATCAAACCCCTCCCTGCTAAACGACCCCTTCCTGGTAAACAAACCCCTCCCTGGTAAACGACCCCTCCTTGCTAAACAAACCCCTCCCTGCTAAACGACCCCTCCCTGGTAAACAAACCCCCTCCCTGCTAAACGACCCCTTCCTGGTAAACAAACCCCTCCCTGGTAAACAAACCCCTTCCTGGTAAACAAACCCATTCCTGGTAAACAAACCCCTCCCTGCTAAACGAACCCTCTCTGGTAAACGAACCCTCCCTGCTAAACGACCCCTCCCTGGTAAACAAACCCCTCCCTGCTAAACGGCCCCTCCCTGGTAAACAAACCCCTCCCTGCTAAACGACCCCTCCCTGGTAAACAAACCCCTCCCTGCTAAACGGCATCCTTATTTATTTCAATTAAATATTGTTTTTATAGTGCCCAGAAGGGTGTTTGACCTATGACCCTCACTTATCGCTGAAAGTCTCTGACTGGAGTTCCCCCAAAAAAAAACCTGAGAGAGACCAGAAGAATCGAAACCACTAACGGGACATTGTTATAGAGCAGTTTCTTTATAACACCCTGACCGAAAACTGCTGTCCACTTGAAGGCGCCACTTGTGACTGTCAAATGTCTGCATCATTGTTAGTCCAGCATGTAGAAGTCCAGCCAGTGGAAGCAAGTCGGAGTCCAGCAAGTAGTGGCGCTAATAAGCGCAACTTCAATCACTCTTGCAACGAACAATCTCTATTTCTCTGACTTGTGAAGTCATCTGTGAAATGTTTACATTTTAAATCTTTGCAGTGTATAGCAATCGAATGAATTTGATATGCAGGCTTGCGGAGCCGCCATATTTTTTCCGGCTCCGGCTCCGGCTCCCACAAATATGACGGCTCCGGCTTTGGCTCGGCTCCGGCTCCCTATTAAGATAGTATCACACGAGACAAAAAATTTTGTAATTGCGCCACGCAAACATGCCGCTAATAAAAAGTTATGCAAATTTTGCCGCGTTCACCCCCATAGTCAGGAACTTGAAAAATATACGCATTGTCGGTTTTACTAAAAACAAACCATTTCGGTGCATCCAGAATCATATCATTATTTTCGACCGAGGTTTCACTAATCGCCATTTTCATAAGTAATAAAAAGTTATTTCAATGATCAAATTAGCAAATAGTAAAATGTTACATTATTTAAAATATTTTAAAGACTTCAGTATTTATATTTATTATTTATAAATTCGAAGTGACTATTCGGACCCCGTCCCAATAAAGTCTGATTGTTATTCGGACCCACAGCCTTATAAATTTATCTACTCAATTTCAGCTATTCTGTTTATAATAAAATTGTTAAATACAGAAAGCGACCATTTTGTTTTTAGTCTATTACAAATTCGCGGTCAAATAATATACAAAATGACGCGTTCTATTTGTAGTCGTAGTAAAAATTTATTTTTAAATGATTGATACAATTATTCTATGAAATAAAACTGTTTTAACTTTATATATAACAAAATAACATGCCATTAAAAAAATTTCGGAGGATAAATAAGATTTAAAACGAACACAAAACGATTCCCCATTAAAGATTTCTCGTGGTGATGTGCGTGCACGCTATTATTTAAATGCTGTTACTTTTGTGGCGTTCGTAAAACATGACAACATTTCAAATTGTAGGAGACAAACAATAAAAAAAATTTGGAATTTTAAAACTAAAAAAAAAATTCTACTTTAAAAAAAAACCTCTGGGAGCCGTGGAGCCGCCAGATTTTTTCGACTCCGGCTCCAGCAAAAAGTACGGCTCCTCGGCTCCGGCTACGCAAGCCTATTGATATGAACGCAGTTTTCGATAAAAGTTAATGTAGAGTGTAGACTCTATCAGGTTGTCACAACATACAACAACTTTCGTGCGCGCTCATGAGTTTTGTATTGTCATGGCAACGACAGTCCAGATTTATGACACTACGAAACAAAAAGAGAGAAAAAGAAAAAAAGCGCTTTGCAAGCATCAGACTCCGCGATTCCGTGCCCAGGTCCAATTAACCAACAAACAACTCGATTACTTTCGCTAACCAACAAACGACTCGATTACTTTCACAGCCCAGGAATAATAAAGCACAAACAACCTGCACTGTAGCCAGGTAAGATTATACTAAACAATTTGCACTGTAGCCAGGTAAGCTTATAATACTAAACTAGTTTTCAATTTCCACAAGATTGAATCTTCATTCAGAAAACACCAAAATTAGATGCTCCCGTATTAAACAACCAAGTTTCAATCCAGTCTGTCACACCAGCCTGTTAGTCTGTCCTCATCCACAGCCCCTTCCACCCCGCATCACCTGGTACAGGAGACTCAGGCTACAGAGCCCTGGCGCGTGAGATGATATGACGGGCGCCAGGTTGAAGTTAAGTTCTGAGGTTTGGGTAAGTCACGTGGGTGGCGTGTCCAGCAACAATTTCATTTCTGGATGGATCCGTGTCTCGTTTCACTTGCCTCGAACTGGGGATAATTAAGTCGCCCCCCCCCCCCGTTGACCGATCATATTTTGTCATGTGTGTAAATGTGTGTGTATGTGTGTGTGTGTGTAGGGGGGGGCTAAACTTCAAAATAACATTTACTTTTAAATGATTTTTTTTTTCTCACTAAGCTGGAGGTAACTTTCACCGGCTTTTGTGACGTCAAAGTAACTCATATACTTAATGGGTTACTCCATTAAACATGTTGTTTTCCTTATCGCTTATGTCTGAGCTAAATGTATCGTGTTGGTATAACAGTACTCTCTACAACGCCTCACTTTTTTGTCAGAACGTAAATACCAGACTGTCACAGCTAACAGGGCAGTAACAGCCAATCAAAAAATGGTCAAGTGTACATCGTTTCGTGTGTTGTCTTAAATTCACACAAGTGATACACACACTAAAGAAGAATATATTTTGATTGTTTCTATCAGTCGTCCGGTGTGTGAAGTCCCTGTAAGGATGAGATGAAATCTCTTGGATCCTATAAACCACTAATGGGACGGTTTTTACGGTGCCCTTATTTCATCCCCACCATAGCCGATAGTGCAATGGCCATGGAGGCACCACGGGAGATATATCCGGAACTTGAGCCAAGACCTGAAAAATTTCCTTGGTCCTCACCGGAGATCGAATCAGATACCTTCAGGTCGACAGTCGAGCGCTTTACCGCACGACCACCAGTCGTACGGTAAAGCCATTCACTGAAGGTCCCGGGATCGAATCCCACTTAGAGACCCTCATATTTTCTGTCCAAAAAATAATCACAAAAGCAACAAAGATTACGATAGGTAGAAAGTATAAAGGTATCAGAAAAAAGTTGAGCAATGTGATGGCAGGTGGACATTGCACTAGTTACCCACCCAAGTCTACCGTGGAGCCTCTATAGCCATTGCACTCTCGACTATGGTGGGGATAAAAGAAGGACACGACAAAACCCATCGTATAAGCTGTCAATAGATCTAAGAAAATAAATGACTCATCCTTGAAGGAACTATAAATAAAATTATTAAAAAACTGAAAGGAAAAATAATTCAAAAGTTTTTCTTAAAAAAAACAAAAAACCAACGCATAGCAACGTCTTAGAAAAAAATGATTTGAATGTTGTTTACATTCAAAGTATGATGTTACCGATACAAAATACATTCAAAGTATGATGCTACCGTTATAAATAACATTCAAATATTGCATAACTCAAGAGTCAAACTATTGAAAATGGCTGGCGAAGATTAAATGAAGACATTTATAAAATAACACATTTCTCATAAAAAATGGTGTAAAAATTGAGATGAATATAATGTGTATGTATTGATCTGGTGTCTGGTAATGAAGTTAATTGACCACATTTAAGAAAATTATCATCGTCCACGTATTGATTGATAAGTCTTAGGATTTCTACCATTACATTTTTTTAATCATATGTAAATATTGATAATTAATTGTATCAATCAATAATTATAATCAATGTATTGTTCCGCAAATGGTTTTATACTTCCTAAACCACCACAATCTCTCTCTCTATCTATCTATCTATCTATCTATCTATCTATCTATCTATCTATCTATCTATCTATCTATCTATCTATCTATCTATCTATCTATCTATCTATCTATCTATCTATCTATCTATCTATCATTCTATCTATCTATCTATCTATCTATCTATCTATCTATCTTTCTATCTATCTATCTGTCTATCTATCTATCCGTTTCTCGGTTTGCCAATCTATTTGTTTGCCATTCTAATTCTGTTAAGTCGATTTTTTTTCTTAAAATGAGGCTTTTTTTTAACTATATCATTCTGTTAGTCTTCTGGCCGGTCTATTTTGTCACTTTTTTGTATTCTATTACGTCTGTGTTGAACTATCAGTCTATCCCTACACACACCATTCTAAACCAAGTCTCTAAGCCATCAGTCCCTCGATCTAAAGAACCTCTTCACACATCTCGTGAGATCAATGTCATCTGCTATTTTTACTTTCAGATCAAGATAATCTCATTGATTACAGCTTTACATAATTCGATCCTGTGGTCCCGCCGTTACAGCTTTTGATGATGGAAGACACATAAATTGTGTTTTTTTTTTGGTTTGAGTGTGTGTAGTGTCTGTTGCACTCGAGGCAGGCATTGGTTGATTATATCTTCAAGTAGTCGCTCAACTACTTCCTTCGATGGTGGAGACAGCTTTCACTCAGTCGATCAACGTTCGTGGGAGCAACAAGATATGAGGAATTGCGGGGTGTATCGAAGGATTATTTCTGCCAATTAAAAACTGCATGAATGAAATCTTAATAAAAACATATCTTTAAATTTTCTTTTACAGTTTGAAATGATACTAGTTAAGTTATGTTATTTAGAATTAATAGTAAGATAAGTTTAGTTAGCTGCAAGTAGATAACTGTAATAACATTTAATAAATATTTATATTTACAGTTATATTTATTGTATATTTATTTTTACTTTTTATTATGCCATTGATTGTTTTCATATCAATTACTCAATATCAAACAATCCATACTGAAAACGAGAAATTATCGGAACTTTTGCGCTTTCTGGATCGTCTCTAGAATCCGGTAATCGTTACCCAAACTCCAATTTCTCATCCGGTTTGTTCGGCCCCAATCTAATATAATAGTAAGCATTCTATTAAGTCTGCTAGCTCTATATATCGGTAATCAATTAGAAAGTTTGGAGAAGAAGTTGTGATCGTGACGGTATTGGTAAAAGTTTTATCGTCGTTAAGCTGAGGGTCCAGGAATCGATCTTCGGTCAGAACTACTCAGAACCCCTGGATTTTTTTTTCAGGTCTTGTTGAAGTTCAACCTAGCCTAAAATGGGTACCTGTCATTAGTTGGGGGATTTAAAGTCGCTGGGCATCGTCCTAGCCACAGGTCCCTAAATATATGCCTCAGCCACCCAACGGATGAAAGATACACTTCATCTGAACACACTAGTTCACCCAACGGATGAAAGATACACTTCATCTGAACATTCTGGACTATTAAAAAAAGTCAATCTTGGCAACTTTTGTGTTTAATTACCTTTGTGCAAACATAATATTTACTTCATATAAACAAGAAAGAGAGATGATATCTCCTTAGTCCAACTTGAGTTTTCTCATTCTTAGTTTAAGTCATAAAAAACAAACTTCCACTTCAACGACAACAGGTTTTAAAATCAACATTTTCATTTCGAATTTCCTCTAGTTTAATGACACAACGCCTTGAATTCGTGTTTTACCAATGTTGTCATATACTTCCCTTTCATTTCATCCCTTCCTCAAAAACTTTCCCTGGTCCACAATCTAAGTGGTTCCATTTCTACACCCTACAGCTTGACTTGACAATTGTTCCGCATGGCCTAGAAGACCGAATTTTCCCACAGGATGACATAAGAATGTTTCTAATGACACTTGACAAAGTCTTGTCATTCGTGGCTACATGTAGCCATGAGAAATCCATTACTGTGCAAGCTTCAGTTCCTCACATTCTTTCTCTTTCATTTTTTTTATTTTTATTTTTGTTGTTAGCATTTGTAAATTAAAATGTTTCGATCTCCTTTTTGGGTATCATCGACCTTGACCCTGGCATATCGGGTACATCTGGGTCAATAGCCTAGCATGGTTCAATAAATTAAATATTGGCTTTTATTTACTGTGTTGACATTTATATTATATTGTTCTATATTTGTTAGATGTCATGTCAGTGATCTGCTCGTAAAAGTCTCAATATAACGAAATAATTTCATTGGAGAAGTTGCTGTTCGCTACTGTTCTGATCAAAACTGAATGTTTTTTAAAAGGTAATAACGGAAATCTTTACCGCCAATTTATAAAATGTAATAATCAAAGTTATATCTTTATAGACATATGACATCTTGACAAACATATGCCGTTTGTTGAAAAAATGATTTCTGGACAAACATGAAGTATCTTAATAAAACCTATAAACAACTTTAATAAACATTTGACATATTTTGATCAACGTTTGACTGTGTAGATGGTCATGTATAAGAGAATCGTGACACATGTTTGAATATCTTGAAGGTAGTGATGAAATGTAGAAATATTCATTCATCAAAACAAAGCCACCAATGGTTTGATTTCGTTGTGGAAAAAATAAAATAAAAATGAAAAAGTTAATCCGAGACAACGATCATTGTCTGACCATATTACTGACAAGATAAAATCTCTAGCCGCAAGTAGCTGCATGTTTCATTAGTACTTATTTCGATATTTTTCTAAATTTTAGTAAAGAAAAAAAAATGATTCTTGTTAATTTTTACTGTTCGACCACTGTACATATTTCACTATTCGACCACTGTACATATTTCACTATTCGACCACTGTACATATTTCACTATTCGACCACTGTACATATTTCACTATTCCACCACTGTACATATTTCACTGTTCGACCACTGTACATATTTCACTATTCGACCACTGTACACATTTCACTATTCGACCACTGTACATATTTCACTATTCGACCACTGTATACATTTCACTATTCGACCACTGTACATATTTCACTATTCGACCACTGTACATATTTCACTATTCGACCACTGTACACATTTCACTATTCCACCACTGTACATATTTCACTATTCGACCACTGTACATATTTCACTATTCGACCACTGTACAGATTTCACTATTCGACCACTGTACAGATTTCACTATTCGACCACTGTGCATATTTCACTATTCGACCACTGTACATATTTCACTATTCGACCACTGTGCATATTTCACTATTCCACCACTGTACATATTTCACTATTCCACCACTGTACATATTTCACTATTCGACCACTGTACATATTTCACTATTCCACCACTGTGCACATTTCACTATTCCACCACTGTACATATTTCATTATTCGACCACTGTACATATTTAACTTTTCGACCACTGTACAGATTTCACTATTCGACCACTGTGCATATTTCACTATTCCACCACTGTACATATTTCACTATTCGACCACTGTACATATTTCACTATTCGACCACTGTACATATTTCACTATTCGACCACTGTACAGATTTCACTATTCGACCACTGTACATATTTCACTATTCGACCACTGTGCATATTTTCTTTCTCTGAAACTTCTCACTGACATTTAGACAAGGCAGTGGCTCCGGCACCAGCCAAAACCATTATATTAGGGTATAAGGAACATGTCATATATATATATATATGTATATATATATATATATATATATATATATATATATATATATATTAGGGCTGCTGATTAAACTGCGTTAATTTGCGAATAACGCGTCAAAAAAAATTTGCGATTAAAATTTTTAACGCAACACCTAAATGCGTTAATTTGACCAAAATATTGCAAGTTCAAGAAATCGATAAATAACAGTATTTCACTCAACAAATTTGAAGTTAAGGTTTGATCACTTATTAAGTAGATCTATCACCCCACCCTGTTGCAATCCGCATACACCCTCTACCCCAGAAATGTCGACAAAATCTCCACTTGTAATATAAATGAAGATGTTTTTGTTATATAGCCCTTCGACAAGTAAACCTCCTGCTCCATTCCCGGTCGATGTAAAAAGAGAAAAGTTTCATTCACTAGTTTACATTATATGCTGTAGTGTATTACTGAAGTCAACTTGAAGGTAAAAAAAATAAATAAGCGTATAATGAGCCAGGTTAAAACTAGATCAAAACAACGAGATGCTAGACATTTTGTATCATCATTTTTTGCGCAAATTTTATTATCGCATTTGGATAATACAGCATTAGGCCGGTCACGTCTGCAACAGCTGCACTAATAGTTTCATATATATGACACCTGTCAATCAAGGTCTAGACTGTACACGAAACAGTGGTTGTATTTTTCAGAATTATTGTGACACTGAGCTAAATTTAATATTTTATATCGGGCTATTTTTTAACTGCAATTAAAGCGTAATTAATGCGTTAAACATATGCGATTACTTTTTTTAACGCAAACACCTAAATGCGTTAAATTGTAGCCAAATGTTGTCATTTCAGTAATCAGTAAATAATCCAATTCTATAACCATAACTAGATCAGACAAGATTTAAGAAAAAATTAAAAAAAAAAAATCCACCGAATACAGAAACTGTCACGCTTACATAAAATCATAGCAGCTACTTGACCTTGAAACAATAGGATTGTCTTTTCTTAATAATAATTATGACACTCATTGATACCATAAGTGAAAATCTGGTTGATTGACAGGTGCCATGATTTGGAAAAATGGGACAGAGGGGGTACGGTACGGTTGGTAGTAACGTCATCTTTGTGGGGAGAGAAGCTGCTAAGAGTGTCAAAAATCTAACAGGGTGGGAAAGGGGGGAGGGAATAAAAAAAAACGCGTCAATAATAAGTGAGCAAGTAAGTACTTTCTGGCTATACTATTATTTTATGAAAGAAAAGGCACATATGAGATATAAATGACGTGTGTATTTTGTTTTGGAATGGGAAGTGAAGGGGGTAAGTACGGTAGTGGAGGGTTGGGTAAACAAGACAAACGTGGGGGCAAAGTGTAGCAAAATATGACAGGGATAGAGGGGAGAGGTGTTGAAATACGTCATTAGCTCGAAACCTATGGTACGACAAAAACACTTGTTTGGCATTGTTGTTGATTAAAAAATAACTCGCATCACTTGACGTGATTGATACATGTCAATAAACTGGTCTCAATAACTAATTCAACAGACATTAGTGCTGATGCTTAATAAATCTGTTACAATTAATTATACCTCTTTCGTAAATTAATCTGAATTGCTTATTATACCAATTTTACGCTATGATATTCTAACTTACATGTTTGAATAGAAACAAAATGTGTTATATTGTGTCTATTAAAAAGTGCGTTAATTTGCGATTAAAAATTTTAATCATGGGTTAATTGCGATCAATTTTTTTAATCGAACAGCAGCTCTAATATATATATATATATATATATATATATATATATATACATACATATATATATATATATATATATATATATATATATGACATGTTCCTTATACCCTAATATAATGGTTTTGGCTGGTGCCGGAGCCACTGCCTTGTCTAATTTAATATATATATATATATATATATATATATTCAGAATTTTTTTTTCAGGATTAGGGTTAGGGTTAGGGATAGGGTTAGGGATAAGGTTAGGGATAGGGTTAGGGTTAGGGTGTGGAGAAATATTATCTATGGCTGGTACCCGAAAGTAAAAAAAATACGGGTTCGGTCGGACCGAACCGTAGCCACTGCGTTTAGACAAATGCATAATGAAATGAGTTATTTTGATGAATATTTTGTTTAAAATTATATCTCCTCTTTGAAGAATGCTTCTCACAGACATAGATAAATATGTGTATGTATATATAATATATACGTATATATCATTTCGTTTTAACTTTAGTATTTATATAAAATTATATACAACTCTTTCAGGGCCGTATTTTAAGTTGTCTCTAGGCAGAGTTTTAGATATATTCGGGGTGGGGAAGGGGGGGGCTAGAAAAAAGGTAATGTCTGGGCCACCATAATTTATAATATATTGTACTGGAAGGGTGGGGGGAAAGGCTGTTTTGATAGGGGATGGGCAGTAGATGGAGCTGCTCCTAGAGCCATCGCCTATAGTTTGCCCACTTAAAAGAAAGGCTATCTGTCTGTCCTCAGTCTCACATCAAGTCTCTCTGACTTTACCGGGCGGGCCGAGACAAAGTCTTTAATAGCCCGTGAGTCTCACATCCAGACCACCTTTCATTCAAGTTTCTACGTTCTGTTTTTTTTTTCACAATAAAAACAAAAATAAATAAACCCGTGGACGTGTACATCTGTATTTCTACCCACTCTGTCTATCTGAAAACAGCCAGTTTCTCTCTTCCTAATTCTAGAATGTCTATGTACACGTACATCGGACGAATTCTTTCTTTTAACTTCATGTGATCAATTGAGTTTAAAATAAGGGGAAGTAATGGGAAGGAATTGCATCAGGGATAAAACGGAGCTAAGGGACATGTTTGAAAAAGACAGATGTACAGGCGCTGAGATATGTCCAGGGTATGGTGCACTGATTGTCAGGGCACCGAAATAGCAAGTTTCACCCCCGGGGGGCGTCTATTTAAAACTACGACTCTGACGTCCAGGGCAATAAAAACTAAAAAACTGGGTCACGTTTCTCTTCGTTGAACGTAATGACATTTTTTTTGTATTATTATTATTTGAACGCATTTCATTGAAGGAGGAAATTTAAAATGAACGTGTACAGTCCGCCATGTTGGAACTGCCCTCAAGACAACAGCTCGCCATGTTGGAAGTGCCCCCGCCCCCTAGACAAGTTCTGATAAAATAGATGAATATCGGGCAGATTGAAGATGGAATGAAAAAAGTAAAAACTGTTGTTGTTATTTTTTAAATAATACTTTCAATACAGAGATACGTCATTTTATTTGTGTTGATGTGTATATGGAGGTACGTTAAGTTTGACGATGTGTTTATGGACGTACGTGAGTTTGACGATGTGTTTATGGACGTACGTGAGTTTGACGATGTGTTTATGGACGTACGTGAGTTTGACGATGTGTTTATGGACGTACGTAAGTTTGACGATGTGTTTATGGACGATGTGTTTATGGACGTACGTGAGTTTGACGATGTGTTTATGGACGTACGTGAGTTTGACGATGTGTTTATGGACGTACGTAAGTTTGACGATGTGTTTATGGACGATGTGTTTATGGACGTACGTGAGTTTGACGATGTGTTTATGGACGTACGTAAGTTTGACGATTTGTTTATGGGCGATGTGTTTATGGACGTACGTGAGTTTGACGATGTGTTTATGGACGTACGTGAATTTGACGATGTGTTTATGGACGTACGTGAGTTTGACGATGTGTTTATGGACGTACGTGAGTTTGACGATGTGTATATGGACGTACGTGAGTTTGACGATGTGTTTATGGACTACGTGAGTTTGACGATGTGTTTATGGACGTACGTGAGTTTGACGATGTGTTTATGGACATACATGTAGACATAGTCAATGGCAGGCTTTGACCTATCGCCATTGGATGCGTTTTCCTTTTAAATATCAGTACTGAATTAATTTTATATTTTGTTGTCAGAGACATTTCTTAAGTTTCTCGGGACACTTCGGAGATATTTGGGGCCCTGAAGGGTGAAAGTAATTTCGAATCTTTTGGCATCAGATTTGATAGGGAACATTAATGGAATGGTCCGTTAAACAGTGGGGCGTGGCCTTTAGCAGTGGTGTGAGTGTGTGTGTGTGTGAGCGGGGGAGGGGGGGCTCTCCTCGGTTGGCATATCCTAGCGAACTGTACTAATTGTTGTCAGTGACGTCACAAGGTAGTTGAGTTTTTTATGACATAATCCTTTAAAAAAAACTGCATAACTTATAAACAGAATGAGAATTACACCAAATGAAATATGGACTCGGTTAAAGGTCGCAATCGTTTAAAGCGTTCATTTATCACCCGTTTGATTGGTTGGTTCATATTTGAAATGAAATACTTGCAACAACATATGATCAACTTATTGAGCATGGCACGATTGCCCTAATTAAATACTGTGCCAAAGGGCCCAGTTACATTATGCTGCTGTAGCCATACAGACAACTAGGCGGCCCTAAGTTACTAACACCCATAAAATGTTCAATAGAAAAATAAATAAAATCTTACGTATCAGGGTCAAATGTGGTCAGTCTAGGACAGGGGTTTGGGTCAGATGTGGTCAGTCTAGGACAGGGGTTTGGGTCAAATGTAATCAGTCTAGGACAGGGGTTTGGGTCATATGTGGTCAGTCTAGGACAGGGGTTTGGGTCAGATGTAATCAGTCTAGGACAGGAGTTTGGGTCAAATGTGGTCAGTCTAGGACAGGGGTTTGCAAATGAGTTAGTACATTTAAAAAAGGGCCGGACCAAGAATAGATGGAGCCACGTGAAGTCATTGATGTGAACGAAATGAAAGCAGAAAAGCGCGGGCCGCATCAAACAGTTTGAGGGGACCCTACTTGTATCACGGCCCGAGGGCTGCTTGTGTCTGTTTTATTGTTTGATTGTTTGTTTTTAGGTCCTGCTGACCAGAACTTTTTTGATTGATTGTCAACACATTTGTACAGTACAGTAAAGTACTGTAAGTCCTTGTGACTTGTACAACTTGAACATGTACTGTTAGTAAATGTTTGTAACTTGTACAATTTGAACATGTACTATTAGTAAATGTTTGTGACTTGTATAACTTGAACATGTACTGTTAGTAAATGTTTGTGACTTGTATAACAGCTTGAACATGTACTGTTAGTAAATGTTTGTGACTTGTATAACTTGAACATGTACTGTTAGTAAATGTTTGTGACTTGTATAACAGCTTGAACATGTACTGTTAGTAAATTTTTGTGACTTGTACAATTTGAACATGTACTGTTAGTAAATGTTTGTGACTTGTACAACTTTCAAATAAATATAAACTCTGTACGGCTACCAAGTGTATGTGTCTCATACAAACATCCAACATTTCTTCAATTGTTATGTTTTTCTTGGATCGAAGTACCCTATTAGGTCTTATCTCCAAGCACTGGTTGCACTTCTATAGGACGTGGTCATTTAACAGTCACTGGAAACCGGTGAAAGAAAACAAATTGTGTGTGAGCGGACAAGCAGGACCGAGGTCAACTGGTTCTAGTCAAACCATCATTGATAAAGAGAAGTTTGGTTTTATTTTTTATTTTTTTTTTCACTCTCATGAGATAAATGGTCAAGCTCTACCCAGAGATGTAACGTGATTCCGTTCTGTGGGCGGGGGATGGGGGAGGGGGGGGCGGCAGGGGGGTAAGTTTAAACTGGATTGGAAGTGGTGAACGTGAGAGGCAGAGAGAGAAAGAAAGAGAGACTGCAGAGAGTGAGCTGAAAGTGATAGGGAGACATGAATGTGTGAGTATTGATCCACACAAGATGTTTATGTTTACCCAACCAGATCCGTGGAAATAAACACAGACGCAAGGACAAAAATAATAACTTTCATATTTTATTAGAGAAACCGGCCATTGTGTGAAACTGGCCATTGTGTGAAACTGGCCATTGTGTCAGTCTTTACATCTCACACTCTTGTATTGTGCTAACAATGCTGTATGAGTTACCTCTTTCAATGTTGAGTTGATTGTGTTCGAATGTAAACTCACACCTAGCTACGTCCGTGAACAAATATAACATTTTCTAGGACTGCCCATGAACAAATATAACAATTCTAGGACTGTAACGATATAAAAAGCTTAACAAATTTTTAAAATCAATTGTTATTGTTACAAGTTTCCCAATTTCTTTTTTATCCCGTTAAATTTTAAATAGTCTCCGCTTGAAATAAAATTAACGAAGACAGGGCTTCTTAAACTTTTGTAATTCACGACCCCATTTATGGTTGCGAGTTTCTTGACGACCCCATACAAATATAAAAGAAAAATAAATTAATATTTTACAAGTTAAAAAAACATTTTCTGTTGAATTGTATGTTTATCTCTCGCGACCCCAGAATTTTGCTACGCGACCCCAAACGGGGTCGCGACCCATAGTTTAAGAAGCCCTGCACTAAGATATAATCAAACTATAGAGTTATGAATTGATGGATACACTGTAAATATCTAGTTTCTACTTTTTGACCTCTTGTTTACATAGTTCAGTCAACAACATAATTTACTCAGAACGTGCAGTGTTTAGTCCATATCATTCACACACAACAATGTGTTTAGTCCATATCATTCACGTACAGAAATGTGTTTAGTTCATATCATTCAAACACAACAATGTGTTTAGTCCATATCATTCAAACACAACAATGTGTTTAGTCCATATCATTCACGTACAGAAATGTGTTTAGTCCATATCATTCATACACAGATAATTGTTTAGTTTTATAACATTTTGCTGTTACGTAGTATATATTAGACATTTTTTTATGTTAATCAGATGTATTTAATTATAAACAAACAAAAACGTATATGTGGTTGAATGTATGGGTGATACTACACACACCAGTCACATGATGTAGGAAAATAAAGTCTATTTTTATTATTTAAGGCTTCATGCTGAAACGGAAACTTCAAATTTCTTATACAGTGGATTCCGCTTAATTGGGACACCGCTTAATTGGGACAGCCGCTTATTTGGGACAAAGCTAAAAGAAACCAAACCAAGAAGCCAATAGTAAATGTGTGTGTTTAATTGGGGCAGCCGCTTAATTGGGACAAAAAGCCTCGGTCCCGATGTGTCCCAATTAAGCGGAATCGACTGTACCTATTTATTTTGGGATTTTGTTTTTTATATTTAAACTAATGGAGTGCATGTATTAGAGTGATACATGGGCATACACATGTTTAATAAACTCGTAAATAAGGTGGCATCCCGGGAAAAAAAAACTTGAGAATTAGTGGTGGTCCCCAGAAATAAACTCATGAATAAGGTGGTCCCCATGAATAAAATCCGTATATAGTGGTCCGTGAGGTCCAAAAAGGTTACCGACCGCTGCATTAAAAAAAAAAGAAAGGGGGGATGGGTGGGTGGGGGTCATTCCAGCCTCGTCTATTGTGAAGGTGTGCACAAATGGTAATACAAAGAAAGTCACAATAATTACCTGTTTGTTACATCAGTGGTCCTCATCATTTTTCTCGACGCGGACCGGTCAACAATTGATACTTGGACCGGTCAACAATTGATACTTGGACCGGTCAACATTTGATACTTGGACCGGTCAACATTTGATACTTGGACCGGTCAACAATTGATACTTGGACCGGTCAACAATTGATACTTGGACCGGTCAACATTTGATACTTGGACCGGTCAACAATTGATACTTGGACCGGTCAACATTTGATACTTGGACCGGTCAACAATTGATACTTGGACCGGTCAACAATTGATACTTGGACCGGTCAACATTTGATACTTGGACCGGTCAACAATTGATACTTGGACCGGTCAACAATTGATACTTTCTCCGCGGCCCGCTGGGGATTGGGGATTTTGATTAATTTATATTTGAGATTGTTTTGATTTACAATGCCACTACCGCTCACAAGTCGCTCTGATGCCAGTTAGCTCCTCGAGGATGGAAAGTCACACATTCCCGAGAGAAAAACACAACAGTAAAATAGAATGGAACTAATTTTAATATTTCTTGGGCTGCTCAGTACCGTTTGACCAACGGACGGGTGACGGTCCACGGCCCGAGGGTTGGGGAACCATTGCAAAACAGGATAAGAAAATAACACATAATTTTTAATGTACACTTCGCCTAATCTCTCTATACATTGGACGACTATTCCGTCGTATGATGATTATATGGTCGTAACGGCATTCACAGATACGATACATGTTAAAACTACTCACGACATGTAGACCAGCAGAGATATGAGACAGAACAATAACATTTGAAGATTACCATTTTTTTATCTACCCCTTTTTTTTGTTTTTATACCAGATTGTCAGTTGGGAAATCTTGGCAATAGCCAATTTAAAATAAAAATTGATGAAAATTGTGGGAAAATTTCAACAAAACAAAAAAAAAAGTAAATTATGGATATAATAAAATAAAATAATGAACAAAAACTAAGTAAATTGTCTCGTGGACATTTTCATGACAGTCTATGTTTACTTAAGTCAACCTGCTACTACGTGTTGTCAATTCCTGCTGTCATTGTCTACTCTGTAACTCCATTGTATTTATCAAAGTGTTCAGCAACGTTTTAGTTCTGTCAATTCTGTTCATTAAATAGAATTCTTAGTGCAAGCTGCCAGAGAGAGCATTTCTGTTTCTATAATATAAAATATTACTTGTATCCTGGTTATATAGATCAGGCATTACTTGTATCCTGGTTATATAGATCAGACATTCTCAGTTTCACAGAAACCCTTCGGGCAGAAGTCGGATTTAGCTTCGGTTTAATTAACGAGAGAAATGTGTTCCTTTTTTTGTTCCTTGAATAAAAAAACATCAGTTGTAGGTGTATATAATTATCTCTAGAATATAAAACCTATATGTCTGAAATGAAAACCATTGATATAAAAAATGGAGAAACGACAAAACACATTTGTCTCAATTTAAAACCAAGGCATGGGGATAGATGTCTCAGAAAGAAAGAATGATTTGAATGTTGTTTATAAAAAGCGTCCTGTTACCGATACAAATTACATTCAAACCTTGCATAGCTCAAAGTCAAACTATTGAAACGGCTTGGGGGGATTATATAAAATATTTAATAAAATAAACATATATTTCATAAAATATGATACAAATAATGTACAGTCTGATGTCAGGTAATGAGCTAATCGATTAGATATAAGAAAATAATTATAGATCGATATGTAGGATTTCTGGCATTTAAATCTTTTTTATTGCATGTAAAAAATAGATAATTTCATAAATCAATAATTTGTATCAATGTATGCTTCTGCATAAGGTCTTATACTTTCTTAACCTTCTTATCTTCTCTCTTAATCAATGTATCTGTCTTTCTATCTATCGATCTTTTATCTATCTATTTAAATATCCATTATAATAACACATACAAAAAAATCTCAGTTCAAAAAATCCGTTTGTCCGAAGATTCGGATTGAAAACCTAATAGCATGTTAAAAGTATGATCTGTACAAGTATATCTCAGCGAGGGAGAAGAATTGGTTTCCATATGGTCGTGGATTGTTTGCCACATGGCCGTGGATTGTTTGCTACATGTCCGTGGATTGTTTGCCACATGTCCGTGGATTGTTTGCAGCATAGCATTGGTTTGTTTGCCGCATATCATAGGTTTGTTTGCAGCATATCATAGGTTTGTTTGCAGCATATCATAGGTTTGTTTGCAGCATAGCATTGGTTTGTTTGCCGCATATCATAGGTTTGTTTGCCGCATATCATAGGTTTGTTTGCAGCATATCATAGGTTTGTTTGCAGCATAGCATTGGTTTGTTTGCCGCATATCATAGGTTTGTTTGCCACATAGCATTGGTTTGTTTGCCGCATATCATAGGTTTGTTTGCAGCATAGCATTGGTTTGTTTGCCACATAGCATTGGTTTGTTTGCCACAAAGCATTGGTTTGTTTGCCACATAGCATTGGTTTGTTTGCCACATAGCATTGGTTTGTTTGCAACATAGCATTGGTTTGTAATCCAAAATGTCAGTCGTGACCTGAGGCGAACAATGTTCTAAATTGATGTTTGTGAAAAGAACTGTCCTTAAATCAGAATTACAATGTTCAAATCACAATGTTCAATTTATAATGTTCAAGACACAAAGTTCAAGCTGCAATGTTCAAGTTACAATGTTCCAAAACCTCCCCCCCCCCCTTTTCCCTTCTAATTGTATTTAACTTAGTTCATCTGGAGGGAAACAGTTCAACAGTTTTGCCATCTTAATAATTGAGTTTCTCTGAATGTTTTTATATTGTGCTCTAATGTGATGCCATTGTTGTAAATCTCGTACATTAACAGACTAGGCGAATAAAAAAAACAAATTGTGTAGTTATAATGTCCCTGTGCTGAAATGTATTATTCTTGACTTGTTTTAATAGGATCAATAATTGGTTGTATGTACGAGTTTAGCCACAGATGGCTGAAATGAGCTAGACAATTCCAAGCTGTTCGCATGCAACACTCATGTCAATAGATACAATCACACTCGTGTCAATGGATACAATCACACTCATGTCAATGGATACAATCACACTCATGTCAATGGATACAATCACACTCGTGTCAATAGATACAATCACACTCATGTCAATAGATACAATCACATTCATGTCAATGGATACAATCACACTCATGTCAATGGATACAATCACACTGATGTCAATAAATACAATCACACTCATGTCAATAGATACAATCACACTCATGTCAATATATACAATCACATTCATGTCAATATATACAATCACACTCATGTCAATAAATACAATCACACTCATGTCAATAGATACAATCACACTCGTGTCAATATATACAATCACATTCGTGTCAATATATACAATCACATTCGTGTCAATATATACAATCACATTCGTGTCAATATATACAATCACACTCATGTCAATAGATACAATCAAGAGAAAAGTGGCGTCGCTAAGTATGGGTGGGCTCCCGAAATGTTAGTGTGACAACCCTTTAAAAAAAATTCTTGACAGTTTCCCATGAACCCTTTCTGAGTGCCCTTCACTACGCGGGCATGGTGAATATATGTCTACGCCCCTGCACATAAAAACTTGATCAGTCGGTTTGTTTATGATTCTTTGAATTTATAATTTAGAATACAATTCCTGACCACTTTATGTATTTTAGAAAAAGTTTGGCCAGACATTTTGAAAAACAATGTGTCTTGGGCATTACCTCAACCCGGCCATGATGTTGACTTGGTTATTACAACCAGCAGGTTACATCAACTCATCTATCTATCTATATCTATCTATCTATCTATCTATCTATCTATCTATCTATCTATCTATCTATCTATCTATCTATCTATCTATCTATCTATCTATCTATCTATCTATCTATCTATCTATCTATCTATCTATATATATATATATATATATATATATATATATATATATAGTATAATAGATTATATATTAATAGTTATCAGAATATTAGATTTCACCCAAAAGTCTTACAGCCCCATTAGCTGAGATGGGGCATGTTTAAGTGCCTCTTATATACACTCATTTCATTTTGAGTATACAGTTACCAAAGGAAAATCGAAAAACAAGCACAGCCCTACTTAGATATTCAGATCACCTCTATATATTTCATTATTAATCTAGCCAGTGATGTTCTCTCGTCACAGAATGTTTTCCTCCCCCCCCCCCACCCCCCGATAGCCTCTGCCATATAAAAATAAAAACCAAGTTTATGTTGTGAAATAAATTAACCAAGGAAACATAACCCCCCAGTCGAGATAGAAACCTGATGATTATGACCAAACACTGCCAGACCGTTAATGACAAGGTACACATTACGCATATGACGTCAGAGATGTCAAGATGATTGGGGGTGGGGTGGAGGGCGAAGGGAGGGTTGAGGAGACCGAGGGGCCGATGGAGTTGCTATTTCCAGCAGCTAATGATACATTTGAAATCTTATATATATATATATATATATATATATATATATATATATATATATATACAGTAGAACAAGGGTGGGCAAATGTTATGAACCGCGGTCCTCTATTGGTTGTTTTTGTTTTAATTTGACACAGAAGGGCAAGACCAACAGTAGATGAATGGGAGATATGATATGAACTTATGCTAACCAAATGGTAACGTCATAGACGTGAACGAGCAGAAGAGGGTAATTGTGGGACAGATCAAACAGCCAAACGAACCGTTCTTGACCCGCAGGTCGTAGTAGACAGTAAACTTTGTAAATTTGGTTTTTGTTTTTTTCTTATTTATTTTTTTGTCTCTATTGAAAATGTCAAATTTTCTTAACACAACAACAAACTTTAAAATAAGAGAGGAAAACTCTTTACCGACTGTTGAATTACTGCATGGTGTATAGTTCTTATGTGTACTTCGTTTAAGGCACACTGGGTGGTAGATAACAACAGTCATACTGTAGGCACACTGGGTGATACATAACAACAGTCATACTGTAGGCACACTGGTTGGTAGATAACAACAGTCATACTGTAGGAACACTGGGTGATACATAACAACAGTCATACTGTAGGCACAGTGGGTGGTAGATAACAACAGTCATACTGTATGCACACTGGGTGATAGATAACATCAGTCATACTATAGGCACAGTGGGTGGTAGATAACATCAGTCATACTGTAGGCACACTGGGTGATACATAACAGCAGTCATACTGTAGGCACAGTGGGTGATACATAACAACAGTCATACTGTAGGCACACTGGATGCTTTAGATAGCAGACGTAGAACATGCTGAAATTAAACCCTGTCTAGTCGCTCATTCGCAACCCCCCCCCCCCCCATACACACTCACACACATACACGCACACACTCACACACTCCTTATAAAAATGGCAAACGTTCTAAGCAAAAGAAAAGTAACTTTTTTTAAACGAATTTCTTAGTCAACAATTGTGCTGGCGACAGTCGGTCATGTCTACAGTCGGTCAGGTCTACAGTCGGTCAGGCCTACAGTCGGTCAGGTCTACAGTCGGTCATGTCTACAGTAGGTCAGGTCTACAGTCGGTCATGTCTACAGTCGGTCAGGTCTACAGTCGGTCATGTCTACAGTCGGTCAGGTCTACAGTCGGTCATGTCTACAGTCGGTCATGTCTACAGTAGGTCAGGTCTACAGTCGGTCAGGTCTACAGTCGGTCATGTCTACAGTCGGTCAGGTCTACAGTAGGTCAGGTCTACAGTCGGTCATGTCTACAGTCGGTCATGTCTACAGTCGGTCAGGTCTACAGTCGGTCATGTCTACAGTAGGTCAGGTCTACAGTCAGCCATGTCTACAGTCGGTCAGGTCTACAGTCGGTCATGTCTACAGTCGGTCAGTTCTACAGTCGGTCAGGTCTACAGTCGGTCAAGGCCTACAGTCGGTCATGTCTACAGTCGGTCAGGTCTACAGTCGGTCATGTCTACAGTCGGTCAGGTCTACAGTCGGTCAGGTCTACAGTCGGTCATGTCTACAGTCGGTCAGGTCTACAGTTGGTCAGGTCTACAGTCGGTCATGTCTACAGTCGGTCAGGTCTACAGTCGGTCATGTCTACAGTAGGTCAGGTCGTCTACAGTCGGCCATGTCTACAGTCGGTCAGTTCTACAGTCGGTCAAGGCCTACAGTCGGTCATGTCTACAGTCGGTCAGGTCTACAGTCGGTCATGTCTACAGTCGGTCAGGTCTACAGTCGGTCAGGTCTACAGTCGGTCATGTCTACAGTCGGTCAGGTCTACAGTTGGTCAGGTCTACAGTCGGTCATTTTCTGAGGGTCTCTGGGTTGATATCCGGAGAGTGCCAATAGATTTCTTAAAACATGGTGTAAGTTCCCTGCTAAATCTCCCGTGGTGCTTCCATGGCCATTGCACAATTTGTTATGGTGAGAATGAAAGAACGACACCATAAAAACCGTCCCATTAGTGATTTATAGGAACTAAGAGATTTTTATCTCATCCTTACAAGGATATCAAACACACACACACACACGCACACACACACACACAGTCGGTCAGGTGTACAATTAATCAGGTCTAGAAACTAAAATTATTTCGACACAGTGGCGTAACTAGGGTGGGGGGAGGGGGGTCCAAATTTGAACGTTCCCCCGGGCCCCCGCTTGAGGGGGGCCCCCAAACGAGTTTCCAATTAATTATTTTAAGACTAAATATTAAATACTAGCTGTAACCGCCACACGCTGCCGTGACCAAGCCTTCTGTAACGACCACAAGTCGGTAATGTTTTTATAACACACTTTGGAATGGCTGGAAATGCGCCATAGGTACAATGACGGTCACATTTAGAGGGAGTTTGTATTTTTAGGGGACACATACCTGTTAAGTTAGATGTCCTAGTTAGGCTGGAATTAAAAGCAAGGCTAAGCGTCCTTGTATTTTCGAGAGAAAAATGTGATAACTCAGTGATAAGCTAATCATCTACTGTCTGGTTTCGTATACATGGCACAAACTTCTACATGTGCTTGATTAGTGATACAAAGAGCATTGTTGAGCATTGTATTTACAAGAATATAGATTAAACATTGTATTTACAAGAATATAGATTAAACATTGTATTTACAAGAATATAGATTAAACATTGTATTTTCAAGAATATGGATCATTGGGTCAGGGATGAGTTAATTAATTAAGGGGAGAAAGGGGGAGAACAGGGAGGTACAGAACAGACATGCAGTTTGACAAAAATAGGCAGCACACAGGATAGAGTAGTGATGTTGCAGTGAATATGGATCTTGCAGTGTATAGTTTCATTCTACTTATATTTTGAAATTAAATTTTGCGTAATCGTCAAATAAAGTAGGCATATATGAATCGGACTTGGCAGTTTATATCATTTATTCGTGATGTATGTGATTGAATACACGCTTAGATAAAGTGTCAATCCCTACCAGAGAAGAGAAGACATATACAGATCGTCACAAGAACTCACAATGCATAACTAATAATACAAGTAGTTATGACACCTATTTAAATGTAAAAAGTAAGTGTTGAGAAAAATTTCGTTTCTAATTCAGTTTATTAATTTACTGCAATTTTGTGTGTAAATTTCAAGGCAATTGGTGAAGAACTTTAGAAGTTATTAGCTAGGCGTGTATCCTATTAACATTTTTATTTATATAGATAAAGCCAAAGCCATGTAATCTTGCTATGCACGTTGTTATATAAGTTAGTGCAGAGGCGTCACTCGGAAGGTGCGGGCCGGTGACATGGGGGGTGACAACAACATGAACAGTTCTAAATTTCATAGCAGAAAGAACTTGGCATGGTCATTTTTATAACCGGTCATAGTCAAAAACATGATCAGTAGCACAGGGTGCCACCATACGAGCAGTAGCACAGGATGCCATCATGCAGAGCGTCTGGAGCTTAGGTAAATGAATCTAATTCAAAGCTGCTCGGATCAATCTGGAGTTTTTATAAACGCGCTAGAAAAAAGGACAGAGGTAGTCACGTGGTTTTATGAAATAGGAGACGTAGTTTATAAACTCAGTTGAATTTAAGTAATATACATATTTCTAAAATACAGTCAGTAATACTATCGTTTTCATCGCTTAAATATTTTAAAGTAAATTCTCTAAGGCAAAGACCATATAGAGCAGTGCTTCTCAAACTTTTTTGAAGTAACGGCCCCCTTGAAACGCCAATCAATATGTCGCGGCCCCCCTATTTGTTTTTGGTTTAGATTGCTTAAATTTTTTTTATTTTTCGAAATTCCACGGCCCCCCTACGAACAGTCCAAGGCCCACTAGGGGGCCGCGGCCCACCACTTTGAGAAGCACTGGTATAGAGCAGGAACATTCGAAATGTGTACCATTGTTCATGGTGGAAGTCTTGTGGGAGGGGGGTGACACCCTGAATTGTCCGTATCGGGTGACACCAACCATAGTGATGCCACTGAATTAGTGGCACTGTTGCATGTATTCCATACAGATTAAGGATTTCAGAATTACGTAAATCATCACGCAAATAAAAACTGGTAAAAAGTTTACTAAAAGTATCAAAACATAGTTTCGGTTGTTGTAAAACACGTCATCTTGACGGCATTTTATCTTCCATTTTTTGTCCATGCTACAATCCATCTGTCTATAGACATAAATAGAAGGATCATAATTCGTATACTTATGTCTATTCGACTGACGAAATCTCACAATCATGGCGGATGAAACAAGTATACATAATTTTTTGTAGATTTTTTATTTGTGAAATGTAAAGAATGTTATTCTTTATAGAGAAACTTCACTCTTGCCGAAAGAATGAGTTTACCAGAGTGGGGCTACAAAACGGAAAAAGCGTGCTACAGAAAGACGAGAGAGGCTGCAAAATCAAGGAAAATTTGAAGGGTTTTTTAAGAAGAAACCTAATAATAGCATTGAAAACAAAGAAGACCATGAACATGGCGAAGAAAAGTATCACCATTCAGATAATTCATGCAAAGATACAGCAGTGTAGCAACTTCTGTCAAGTAATTAGCAAAAACAGACTCAAGCTGACTTGGCCACAAAGAAGAACTGGATTCTCCCAGTCCTGGGAACTTTCTAGAATCTTTGAAATTTCTTGCAGAATTTGATGAAGTTACGTAACATCACTTGAATAATTCAAAATTAGTTCATAAGCTTGATGGGCAATAAAGATAGGGAATCAATTGTTGGGAAAGTCAAGCAAGTTTGTTACTTTTTTCTGATGTTTGATTCCACTCCAGATGTTTCTCACAAAGAACAAGTATCCCTTAAAGTTCGTTACTTGGATGTCGAGAATTTTGAAATAAAAGAGTCATTCCTTGGTTATTTTGAAATTGTGAAGCCAGATGCACAACATTATGAAGAACTTGTTCTGAAAACTCTTTAAGACATTGGACTAGACTTTAATCTGTGCACAGATCAAACCTACGATAACGCAGCCATAATGAGTGGCCGTCGGTCTGGCCGGCAGAAACGTCTCTTAGACAGAAATCCAAACGTAACATTTCTGAACTGTGATAATCACTCGCTCAACTTGGCAGCTCTTCATTCTGCTGAGATAGATCTAGCAATTGTCACCTTTTTTCATGAATTGCTCAACTTTTTTTTCCAATTCACCCCAGAGATAGATCAAACTGAAATAAATTGGAGCCGGGAAACTAAAAAAGGAGAGTAGTACATGGTGGAACTCAAGAGAAGAAGGTAAGTCGTCAGTTTACTTGCATCTTGACAAGAGATTAAGACCCATTCATGCTTTCTGCAAAATGATGAGAAACGGACGAAACTGATCACCCAATCCATCGAAAGAGCAAAAGAAGGCATTGAATGATATGGATTTCTTGTAGGCAAAACAACCAGAAGAAAGAAAAGACTTGATAAGGAGTTGAGTACTGATGTAGGACTGTCAATAGAGCTGCAATTCAAACGTGTTGCGACAGAAGTGCTGGACAGGCTTCATATGGAGATGAAGGATAGATTCCAAAGGTTGCAAAACCATGTGGGCACCTTTGCAGTTCTTTTTAAACCAAGACAGCTGTTGAATTCTAAGGATGATGACACGTTGATGAAAAACTGTTACTTTTTCCTGTTTGTATGATGACATACAGGCAAATCACTTTTTCGATGGTGTCATTGATGCACGAGCACTTTCATCAACAAACCAGTACCACAATCACCAATTGACTTATTGAGGAAGCTGGCTTCATATGGTAATGACGTGTGCTCAAATCTTGCCACCTCTATCCAAATACTGCTAACTCAGGCCACTTCCATTGCATCATGTGAGAGATCATTCTCAAAACTCAAGTCACTCAAAAAGTATATCAGGAGCACAATGACGCAAGAAAGACTTAAAAGCATGGCTTTAATGTCAGCGAAGTCAAAAATACTAGACACCATTGATTTAGATCATGCTATAAATGCCTTTACTGCACAGAAAGCACGACGTGAGGCAAAATGAATTGAGATTTGTCACTTGTGCATTATCTCGTCACTAAACAATGGAATTATTCATTAAAAGAGTTTTAATGATTATTTTGTGTTATTTTTATTGATATACTGTACTAATTTGAATTTAGACATACATTTATTAAGTACATTATCTCATGTTATAATATCGCATATCAAATTCTAGGGGCCCCCAAAAAGGCCAAGCCCCCCGGGCCCCCAAACCCCTAGCAACGCCTCTGTTTCGACAATGTCGATAGTAATGCTAATTTTTTTCCTTTAGTTGACATGACCTGTAGTAACTTTTTGCTCCTTTCTCGTTACTTGTTATCAGCCGCTGACCGTTATAACAGAAAAAGAGAATATCAGTTTCCTGGTATTTAGTTTATTTCTAATGCCAGAATTCGTTTACCACCCCTACCCCACGCCCCCCTTGGCCGCGCCTTTCACCCCCCCTCCTTTCCCCGCGACTAGGTTGTGCCCTCCAGTAACTACAGATTATGGTTTCAGTTGAAAGCTTTTAGTTAGAGCTGAGCTCACCATTAGAACCAATGGATGTGATGTGTGAGTAACTGTGTAACAGTGTCACAGACAGTCGGATCCTATGACAGTCAGTGACAGATAGACAGACAGATCAGTAACAACCAGTGACATTCAGTGACCGACAGTAAAAAAAAAATTATTACTTTAAATAATTACTTGAGAAAATATTATTATTTGTTGTGTGTTACATTTTTTACTTTAATTAGTGAAAAATACTAGTTGCCAGTAAACTAAAATACTAGTAGCCAGTAGACTAAAATACTAGTAGCCAGTAGATTAAAATACCAGTAGCCAGTAGATTAAAATACTAGTAGCCAGTAGATTAAAATACTAGTAGCCAGTAGATTAAAATACTAGTAGCCAGTAGATTAAAATACTAGTAGCCAGTAAACTAAAATACTAGTAGCCAGTAGACTAAAATAATGATATTGAATAACCTAAATACACAACAATGAGTTATTTATTTTCTACCTGAAAATATTTATTGAAATAATTCTTAGGGGGGACATGGCCTGGAAGGTGTGTACTTCAATAACTAAATATATTGAAATGTTGACCTTGAAATATTGAAAGTAGTATATGCTTAGAAAAATATCCTCTCTACTGACTCCCTCCCACCCCCACCCCCTTTTCCACGTATATGTGTAATACTCTTTTAGTCATCTTTTATAATATCTACCGGCATATTCTTTAGGTAAACTGTGTCAAAGTTCAAAATGTCATCTATATTATAATGGACACTCATGAAACACGAATGACTGTTTTTTTTTTTGAGTCATTGACTGCATTTTGTCTTAAAGACCTGTACCTGGGTAAGGGCTACGCTTAAATTGTCCAGTTTGACTTTCTAGGAATGACGTCAACGAGGACATTTTACGGTTCAATGATTTCATACGAATGTGGTAGCTGGGTTTTTTTTTTATTCAAGGTTGGTTTTTTTTTTTGTTGAAGACTTTTTTTGTAAAATAACATTACGTCACTATCAGGTCAAACAGTTTTGTGGCTGCTAAACGAACATTTTAATATTTTGGGTATGAACTAACAAGGTGTTGGTGTGTAGACATTCTCTTGTATCCGATTAGAGAGTATTAATGTACATGAAAAACACATTAGTCCAGTGTGTACACTGTGAAAACAGAATGAAAGGTTAAAGGTACATTTACATGACACATTGTAAAACTGTAGATAGAGAAAATGTACAAACAGACAGACAGACAGACAGAGAGACAGACAGACAGACAGACAGACAGATAGATAGATAGATAGATAGATAGATAGATAGATAGATAGATAGATAGATAGATAGATAGATAGATAGATAGATAGATAGATAGATAGATAGATAGATAGATAGATAGATAGATAGATAGATAGATAGATAGATAGATAGATAGATAGATAGATAGATAAGATTTCTTCAACTGAGACTACAGTCCACACATTATTTCCTCAATGTACCCACCAATGCTCCCAGAAACTCATATAAAATGTTTAGCTATGGAATTGAAAAATTGAACTAAATATTTTTTTTACCACAAAAATAAACCAGCTGTACAAGCAATAGCGACGAGCGATAAATTACAGACAGGCATGGTTGGTGTTTATGTATAGATTATTGGAACAAGTCTGATAGCCAGTATGACGTCACTCATTATCTCACACAAGAACTTCCAGCAGTGTTTCCAGGAGTAGATTAACTATCAGCACGTCAGACCGGAAATTCCGCTTAATGAACACCATTTCCGGTCATTCTCAAAGCCTTTCGGCGGTATTGGTAAAGTTCCCCTCCCCCCCCCCTCCACCGTTGGCCTGAATAATTAAGACAGGACGAGGAGTATCACGGGTCAGTGTGAGTTACAGTATAGTCATAATGAGGTAGAGGAGTTACACTATTTACTGTAGCATGAGTTACAGTATAGTCATAGTAAAGTAGAGGAGTTACACTATTTACTCGAGAATGAATTAGAGAATAGACATAGTTAAGTACAGTAAAGGAGTTACTTTATTTACAATAAGATGAGATACAGTATAGTCACAGTGAGGTTGATGAGTCACAATATTCTAGAGAGTAAGGTATAGAACGTCATAGTGAGGTTAAACTACTATGGCTAGCGTTACAGTCAGATCACAGTAAAACAGGACAAGGTGTAAAGTACACAGAGACTGGTACAGTACGGTCATAGCGTAAAGGACAATGTTTAACTTTGGTTTAATTGTTTTTGTTTTATTGTATGTATGTGTGTGTGTGTGTGTGTGACATAGGTATGTGCCTTGAACTAAACCTGTGACCTCAGCATTTAGATGGGGGTCACTACCAGAGCGCCACCCATTTCACTTTCCTCTGACTGTTGAGCTACACAAGTGTCTCGAGATAAGGTTGTGTTACAATGTTACATAATACTGTTCTAACTCCCTCATTGAGCGCACCATGTGGTACCTCCCTAATTGAGCGCACCATGTATATTGTTATTGAACGCGATGACGTAGAACAGCAACAGCAGGGAAGAAAGTGACGATGAAGCCGGCAAGAGCAGTGGCCATGATTGTTGTCGTCTTCATTGTTGGTAATGATTAAATACTCTCGAAAGGAACCTACGCCTGTGTGTTAGTTAATAAACAGTAAGAGTATTTAACAATGCATTAACCCACACAAATAGAATCGTACTTTGTTATTTTATTTTCTATTCTTCAAAAAGAAAATTGATGACGATTTAGTTTTTACAAAAACTCTCCCCCCCCCCTCCCCCATTGTACACTAACAAATAAATAACCAGAATGTGGTTAAATAGATTTAAAAAAAAAATAAACGTTAGTCTTTATATCTTTCTATATAAGACACATATTCACGACACAGTCTTATTTTCAATAACTACAATTTCTAGCTACACTAGTATTATGAACTTGCTTCTGATAATGTGTATTTACAAAAAGAAATAAAAAGAGAAAGAGAGAAAGAAAGAGTTAGAGGGGGGGGGGTAGGTGGATCATTGCACATTACAAGTGACGGACTGACCATAAGGTTCACTTGCCAGGTGTTCCCCTGGACAGTAAACATTGTGGCTCCAGTGTTTTAATGGGTTACTACCAATCAAATCACTGCATCATACGGCGTGACCCTGTAGGGTGGGTGTTGCCAACCAATACTTTCAGACCCAGTCCGCCTCTGCGCCAGACTGACTTTTTTTTTTTGATGTATCAGTATTCAACAGTTGTACTCACTGTGACAGATCAAATATACATGGTAATACACTTGTGACATTTTGACTTCGTCACAAATAACATGTGGCCACACAACAGGGAACAGGAAAGGATAAAAAAATCACGAATCAGAACTTGACCTGCAAGATGACTTGAAATTAAATAAAAAAAAAACTTTCAACATCTTCTTTACATTTTTACTTTTTTGAAGGACCTACTTAAAAGTTGTTTCCAAACACAGAACAAGATCTTCATCGATTACTTCATTGATTACCAGAAGTATTCGTGAGAACCCACAAGTCTGTTGATTGCTAATAATATTTTTTAAGTAAAGGAAAAGATAGACGCTTCTGTATTGATTACTAACAGCACTTATACTTGTGAAGGGCAATAACTGACGTTAAGATAGCAGGATAAGGGGAGATTATCTGTGTCAACTTTTATTCCCACAGAATAAACTTTGGCCATTTTTTTTTTGTTTAATAATTCGATTACTTTAATAAATGTTTGTGCATTGACATCGCCAACTAACAGTTCAGTTACAGTTTCATCTAACAAGTGACTACACAGACGGAAAGACAACAATCACACTATTTGTTGTGTTTTATTCCATTGTGTTACGTGGATGGGTTACCGCGGCATTCATAAGACAATAAATAGTGTTGTGCGGTTTTTCAGCCAATTAAAAAAAAAAAAAGTCGTCGGGGCAGATGAAGTGTAGAATTTCATCAGTTTCAGTAACCTCGGCATATGAAGGGATTGTGTGGTTAGCACAACGCCCAGCCGCCTTTACTCCCCCAACATAAAGTCAGGTACCCATTTAAAGCTAGGTGGACGTGGGGACTTTCACCAGGACCTGAAAAAAATCCCCAAGATTCTCACTAAAGCTCGAACCCAAGATTCTCCGGTCGACAGACGAGCGCTCTACACCCCACAATCACCAGTCCCCCCTATGCCAATTAAATGTTTACATTAAAATGAACCAAAAATCACACATATGCACACACATACACACACAGAGACGATACACTTTTTTTTTTGAAGAATCCCACAAACCATAAACATCGTTGTGTTAGACTATCTACAAATAAACAGTCTCAGACTTTACCCTATGGAGATACGGGCCTATCAGCGTCTCTGCTCACTTCCTGTCTTAGACTGTTTATGCATGGGTTGTATGCTTTTATAGATTGTTTCGCTGTTCACTTATAGCTTAATGCCAAAGTGTTAAACACTGTGAGAGAGATTGGTTTAAAAAAAAAAGGTGTGATGGGGGGGGGGGGAGGGGTAGTAAAAAGTCAATAATCGAAAGACAACCCCCCCCCACCCACACACACCAGTGTTGATAATAAAAATTGAGGATTTTGATGTTGTTGATTAAATTTTACGCGGCCTGAGACTGACGAAAAGTTGCTCACCCTCGGGGGGGGGGTGTGTGTGTAACAGTCAAAGAGGAAATTTAAAGGTGAGTACTGTTTCTTATCCTCCCTGGAACCCCGACTACTTAACTACACCTAAATTACACTTTAAATACACCTTAACAATACATTAGCCACACATTAAATGAGGGAGGGGGGGGACAGGTGGTCGTGCCGTGTAGAGCTCGGGTTCGAACTAGAGAGCTGCACGGGAGTCAAAATCACACCCAGTCCCACCCACTCCCGCGTTTTCAAAACCAGTCCCACCCGCTCCCAAAAAGAAATTCCCCCCAGAAAATGTCCTTTCAGATGAGGTTGATGATGCCGATATGCCCAAACCCACGGGACTCCCGCAAAAACAAAACCAATCCCATAGAACTCCCGATAAATTTATTTCCAAACCCACGGGACTCCCGCAAAAACAAAACCAATCCCATAGAACTCCCGATAAATTTATTTCCAAACCCGCGGGACTCTCGCAAAAACAAAACCAATCCCATAGAACGCCCGATAAATTTATTTCCAAACCCACGGGGCTCCCGCGAATCCCAATCTCTTGCAGCTCTCTAGTTCGAACCTCATTGAGGTTTTTATTTGCCTCTCAATTACATTATTTCCTCTTCATATTATAAAAAAGGACATCTTCAAATCATGGTTTTGATATGAATAATAAACTAAATCTTTATACTATAGGGTGAAAAATACATATATATTTCATTGGGTAAAACATATATCTATATTTCATTGGGTGAAACATACATCTATATTTCATTGGGTGAAACATATATATATATATATATATATATATATATATATATATATATATATATATATATATATATATATATATTGAGAGAGTTGTTCAAATTATGTTATGTTATCTTTACTTTTTTCTTTTTATTACGATCAAACACTCAAGCTAAAAAAAATGTTGATACCTGGTCCAATCTATGGACCATCCTGGTCAGACACATGTCAAAGTCGAAGAACTAGGTCAGGGTCAATTACGTTTTTCGCAAGATCCAGATCACATCAGGGACACTGATGGTTTGTCTTGTGGAGGAGTTCTAACCCCCCTCTCCATACACTCAGGCCCCCTTCCCACCCCTACCCCCTACTGTCACCACCCTGACACGTTCATTAAGTATTGTACGAGTGTACATAAAGTTTTAAACTGAAACATGTCATACAAAACACCATCAGTGATACATGCACCGTTTATGTACATGGAATGTTGTACGTTGACTGTCAACACACACACACACGCACACACGCACAAATCATTACACCAGCTGAAGAATGTACATGAAAACTACTTTAACTCCGATTGACAGGGTAGGGCAGTGTTTTTCAACCTTTTTTATTCAGGAGAACCCTTTGGTGTCGTCAGATTTCTGGCGGAACCTGTATACCCCTTTATGTCCGTAATGGCCCTAAATTTTTGCTATTAAATTGTTTTTTTAAATTGAATCGCGGAACCCCTGGCTGGCCCTTGCGGAACCCTTGGGTTGAAAAACACTGGGGTAGGGTATAATACAGGGGTGGTAAAACTAAGGCCGGTGGGCTAAGTATGGCCTGTTTGATTGTTCGATCTGGTCCGCTCCTCTATACGATTTATGGAATTTCGGCATAGTCAGCTCATAATGTTTCATATAAACACTCTATCCATCGGCTTAATGGTGCGGCCCTTCCTTAAAATTTAGGATAACACTGTGGCCCTCTATTCTAAAATTTAGGATCACACTGTGGCCCTCTATTCTAAAATTTAGGATAACACTGTGGCCCACTATTCTAAAATTTAGGATCACACTGTGGCCCACTATCCTAAAAGTATGTTCACTGAACATTTAAACTTGGCATTCAAACAAAATGTCTATCTTATCCTGATAACAAGTCACTATTAAACATACATTTGGACGGCATTTGTCTAAAGTGGATTGGTGAATGACTGAGACATTAAACCGTAAATTTAAAAAGAAAATCATTAGCATCATCACTGATATGATATTCATAGGAATCTCTATTAAATACAGGAGTTGAATCAATGCTTTATATCTGGTTCTGTAGAGTGTTCATTGAAAAAAGTTTCAGGTGTGAAAAGTGCGAATCTAATGATTTTGTTCATCATTTATTTTTATCGATCTTAGCACACTTTCTGTACCTATGTGGGTCATGTTTTTTTTTATAAATAGTTATACCCCCTCCCACCGCTACCAAATCCTAGATCGCAATGGCCACCAAGACAGGGACCGACTCCACGAGCATAATGGGGGCCTATGGGAAACTTTACGACAGCTAAGAAAGAAAATAAATGAAATATAAATGATAAATTAGCATGGAAGTTTTATATTATTCATGGGGGGGGAGGGAGGAAGGGGGGCAAGTACTTGGGCAGGGCTCATACGGGAGAACCACCGGCGTAGCATGGAGGTCATAGCTCAGTGAACTCACGGGGATTTGAACCCATTGTATGCATATACATTTGGAGAATTAGAACACACACGTTTGGAGAATTAGAACACATACATTTGGAGAATTAGAACACATACATTTGGAGAATTAGAACACACACGTTTGGAGAATTAGAACACATACATTTGGAGAATTAGAGCACATACATTTGGAGAATTAGAACACACACGTTTGGAGAATTAGAACACATACATTTGGAGAATTAGAACACATACATTTGGAGAATTAGAACACATACATTTGGAGAATTAGAACACATACATTTGGAGAATTAGAACACATACATTTGGAGAATTAGAACATATACATTTGGAGAATTAGAACACATACATTTGGAGAATTAGAACACATACATTTGGAGAATTAGAACACATACATTTGGAGAATTAGAGCACATACATTTGGAGAATTAGAACGCATACATTTGGAGAATTAGAGCACATACATTTGGAGAATTAGAACACATACATTTGGAGAATTAGAACACACACGTTTGGAGAATTAAAACACATACATTTGGAGAATTAAAACACATACATTTGGAGAATTAGGACACATACATTTGAAGAATTAGAACACATACGTTTGAAGAATCTTATTTTCTAAAAAGGGGTCTACTCGCCTTCTTTTCTTATTGGACTATAATTATCTCTGCAGGCCCTGCATGTGGTATCAAGCTGTAAACTACCACTAACACATTGTTCAGTATGTTACTCTTCAATTCATTTCCTGCCATCTAAAGGTAGTCAATGTTCCCATCTCATATGTAGCTGAAAGTATTTTTATTTTTCTAAACTAAATCTTTTCTTTGAAGTGTTTTCTAATTAATTCTCCCTGAACGTCCTACCAACGTCACATCCGTTGCTAGGCGACACCTGCCTGACGCTAATGGCCGACTCAACATAAAACAGGAAGACAGAGTCAGCGCTGAGTCAGGAAACTTTCCAGTCATCTGGAGATGAAGTTGTCACATTCAGTCTCTCTGTGTTTGTCACAGCCTGACTCTCGTGTGTCACACACAACATGTCACAGATAAAAGCCGACCAGATCCGACAACAATCGAAGTGTTTGAAAAAAGATCAATTAATCCATGATTACAAGAGTTGTAATACAACAAATAGATTACCGGCCTTTAGAACACGGTCGCCATTATTAGCCTGATTGTTGTGTCATAACAATGACAAGGTTAGAGCTGTAGAAACATGTTTTTTTTAATGAAAAATGGCATTTCTTGGGTGTTCTAAAGAAGTGTGTGTATCAGGAGTAGTTCAGATGGTAGCCTACGTGTTTTAAGTATAAGTATCACTGTACGTTGTTCACAAATAGAAAACAATTTTAAACAGCATTAGTATTTCAATCAATGAAGATTTTGTTAGAATTGTATACACTATATAAGTGGACAGACTGGTAAACAGACGGACAGATAGATAGATAGATAGATAGATAGATAGATAGATAGATAGATAGATAGATAGATAGATAGATAGATAGATAGATAGATAGATAGATAGATAGATAGATAGATAGATAGATAGATAGATAGATAGATAGATAGATAGATAGTAACTAAATTTAGAAAAAATACAATTTTGAACCATTTGTTTTCGCCTTCTTCATCCCAACATCAGATCAATGTCATTCATACATTACCACAGCCACGCAGAACAGAAAAGTTTCAGTAGTACTAATATCACTATTTTTTTTATATTTCAGTATCTGGGTTATTTATTACTTTAATGTTCAGACTGTAAAAGGCTGTTTGTGCCTTCGCTTGAAAGTTGTAAAGATATTGCTATGTCCTAAGAAGACGTTCAGCTTTAATCTCCATTACGGACCCAATCCTTTTGGGAGTTTATATTATTTAAATCCATTTCAAGTTATTTAAATCCATTTCAAGTAAAATGACTCTATCGGACCGGGTCAAACACGACCTACTTTCAGAATGGCGCTGACCGTTAGACTCGGATATCATCTGACAGATTAAACTCATTTTGCTTGAAGCATCAAAGTGAGTCATGTGCCTTTATCTATGATATCAAAGTGGATCTGTTTACATGAATGTCTTTATATTTGACCTACTCAATAATGGTACAATATTTTACTGTTTACTGCAGTTCAAAAATGTCAGTTTTACATTGAAAGCTACCTGACTATCGTCACTATAAACTTGTTAAAACAACACAATGGTATGTGTTACCAAAACGATTTCATCATAGTTTGCATCACATTTAGTTGTCTTAAAAATTTGTGATGGACATTTTAAAATAGACAAGTTGCATTTTTTTGTTGTTTTTAATAAAATATTGATGTTCTAATGTATTAATAATGTAATATCGTATGTTTTAATTACACAGATAACAAAAATTATACTTAAAAACATTTCATTTGAGTAGCGGAAAAAATCCTAGAAGGTAGCAATATCAAACAATATGATATTTCTAAATAAGATAACTATAGAGACATCATAAACATAATATTGATAACAACACAGTTGACATCAACATACTAAAATGGAAATCATAAAAACATCTTTATACCATCAGCAGATATCACCTAGTTATCTGAATTCACCAGACACATAATCCAGACGTTGTTCACATAACAACAAAACTAATATAAATATTATAGTAATTTTAAATATTAGTGTAATGTAAATAACTATCTGTATTTAATGGAATAGCATTGATAGCCATTCATTAATTTTGTTTGTTAGAATATCTGTGTATACCAGCATCAAACCATCACTGCTATCTAGAATGACGTTGGTAACTAGAACTGGTGTATATCTATGTATACCAGTATCTGACTATCGCTGCTATCTACAATGACGTTGGTAACTAGAACTGGTGTATATCTGTGTATACCAGTATCTGACTATCACTGTTATCTACAATGACGCTGGTAACTAGAACTGGTGTATATCTGTGTATAACAGTATCTGACTATCACTGCTATCTTGAATGACGTTGGTAGATAGAACTGGTGTCTATCTGTGTATACCAGTATCTGACCATCACTGCTATCATGAATGACGTTGGTAACTAGAACTGGTGTATATCTGTGTATACCAGTATCTGACTATCACTGCTATCTACAATGACGTTGGTAACTAGAACTGGTGTATATCTGTGTATACCAGCATCTATCACTGCTATCTAGAATGACGTTGGTAACTAGAACTGGTGTACATCTGTGTATACCAGCATCTATCACTGCTATCTAGAATGACGTTGGTAACTAGAACTGGTGTAGCATCAACAAAGCCTGGCCTGGATCTTTAATGGTAATCGCATTGATTTTACTTCCTTTCATGAGCGTCATTGATCTGGGTCATATGGTCTAACAGGTTACAATCTACTGTGGTCCTACGGTCTAACAGGTTACAATCTACTGTGGTCCTATGGTCTAACAGGTTACAATCTACTGTGGTCCTACGGTCTAACAGGTTACAATCTACTGTGGTCCTACGGTCTAACAGGTTACAATCTACTGTGGCCCTACGGCCTAACAGGTTACAATCTACTGTGGTCCTACGGTCTAACAGGTTACAATCTACTGTGGTCCTATGGTCTAACAGGTTACAATCTACTGTGGTCCTACGGTCTAACAGGTTACAATCTACTGTGGTCCTACGGTCTAACAGGTTACAATCTACTGTGGTCCTACGGTCTAACAGGTTACAATCTACTGTGGTCCTACGGTCTAACAGGTTACAATCTACTGTGGTCCTATGGTCTAACAGGTTACAATCTACTGTGGTCCTATGGTCTAACAGGTAACATACAATCTACTGTGGTCCTACGGTCTAACAGGTTACAATCTACTGTGGTCCTACGGTCTAACAGGTTACAATCTACTGTGGTCCTATGGTCTAACAGGTTACAATCTACTGTGGTCCTACGGTCTAACAGGTTACAATCTACTGTGTCCTACGGTCTAACAGGTCATAATCTACTGTGGTCCTACGGTCTAACAGGTTACAATCTACCGTGGCCCTACGGCCTAACAGGTTACAATCTACCGTGGTCCTACGGTCTAACAGGTTACAATCTACTGTGAGTCCTACGGTCTAACAGGTTACAATCTACTGTGGTCCTACGGTCTAACAGGTTACAATCTACTGTGGTCCTACGGTCTAACAGGTTACAATCTACTGTGGTCCTACGGTCTAACAGGTTACAATCTACTGTGGTCCTACGGTCTAACAGGTTACAATCTACTGTGGTCCTACGGTCTAACAGGTTACAATCTACTGTGGTCCTACGGTCTAACAGGTTACAATCTACTGTAGTCATATGGTCTAACAGGTTACAATCTACTGTGGTCCTATGGTCTAACAGGTTACATACAATCTACTGTGGTCCTACGGTCTAACAGGTTACAATCTACTGTGGTCCTATGGTCTAACAGGTTACAATCTAAGGTTCTATGGTCTAACAGGTTACATACAATCTACTGTGGTCCTACGGTCTAACAGGTTACAATCTACTGTGGTCCTACGGTCTAACAGGTTACAATCTACTGTGGTCCTACGGTCTAACAGGTTACAATCTACTGTGGTCCTACGGTCTAACAGGTTACAATCTACTGTGGTCCTACGGTCTAACAGGTTACAATCTACTGTGGTCCTACGGTCTAACAGGTTACAATCTACTGTGGTCCTACGGTCTAACAGGTTACAATCTACTGTGGCCCTACGGCCTAACAGGTTACAATCTACTGTGGTCCTACGGTCTAACAGGTTACAATCTACTGTGGTCCTATGGTCTAACAGGTTACAATCTACTGTGGTCCGACGGTCTAACAGGTTACATACAATCTACTGTGGTCCTACGGTCTAACAGGTTACATACAATCTACTGTGGTCCTACGGTCTAACAGGTTTCAATCTACTGTGGTCCTACGGTCTAACAGGATACATACAATCTACTGTGGTCCTACGGTCTAACAGGTTACAATCTACTGTGGTCCTACGGTCTAACAGGTTTCATTAAAATTTGGTGGGGTACTATGATCAAAGAACTACAGTGCAATCTACTTTGGTCCTACGGTCTAACAGGTTACATACAATCTACTGTGGTCCTACGGTCTAACAGGTTACAATCTACTGTGGTCCTATGGTCTAACAGGTTACAATCTACTGTGGTCCTACGGTCTAACAGGTTACATACAATCTGGTGGGGTACTATGGTCAAAGAACTACAGTGCAATCTACTGTGGTCCTACGGTTCTAACAGGTTACATACAATCTACTGTGGTCCTACGGTCTAACAGGTTACAATCTACTGTGGTCCTACGGTCTAACAGGTTACAATCTACTGTGGTCCTATGGTCTAACAGGTTACATACAATCTGGTGGGGTACTATGGTCAAAGAACTACAATGCAATCTACTGTGGTCTTATTGTATAACTATTAGGTTACAATCTACTGTGGTCCTGCGGTCTAGGAAAATTGTTACAATCTTTAGTGATTCTATGCTCAAACAATTAGGTTACAATCTAATGGGGTCTTATGGTCTAACTTTTAAGTTACTATCTGCTGGAGTCAATTAATCTACAATCTGCTGGCCGTGACAATGGCCTCGGAGCTGGTACTGTTGAGCTGGCAGACAATAAGCTGTGCATTTATGGTAGCCTCAATCTATGTCAGAAGAGCAGGGTATCTCCAAGCTGTATCAGCATGGTAGCCTCATGTTGTGTCAGCGTGGAAGCCTCAAGCTTTGTCAGGTCAGCATGGCTCAAGCAGTATCATTAGGATAGCCTTACGGTGTGTCAGAAAGGTAGCCTGAAGTTGTTTCAAAAAGGTAGCCATGGGAACAAAAGGACCGAAATTATGTATGTTGTTAATCGGGAAATATATAATAATACATTTGTAAAATAATGTATTGTTTGATGAAGAAATGTCACATTGAAGAAGAAAAAAAGGACACATACATGTCACCATACTTGAGTCTTCACTTTAAAAAAAAAGTTTATCGATCCCATTTTAAATAAAAAGTTTGCTGTTTAGGCTACAGAAAACCGTGAGACTTAATAATTTATGAAGGTAAAATAAAAGCTTTTAAAAAAAATAATTTTAGAATGTAATGGGAGCAGGGATGAAAACATGGGCTCAATTTCTAGGAAATGAACTTAAACTACAGAGCATTACATAGTAGTGGTTGTATTGCAGAGAATTAGGAAGTAGCGGTTGTACTGCAGAGAATTAGGAAGTAGCGGTTGTATTGTAGAGAATTAGGTAGTAGCGGTTGTATTGTAGAGAATTAGGAAGTAGCGGTTGTATTGTAGAGAATTAGGAAGTAGCGGTTGTACTGCAGAGAATTAGGAAGTAGCGGTTGTATTGTAGAGAATTAGGAAGTAGCGGTTGTACTGCAGGGAATTAGAAAGTAGCGGTTGCATTGCAGAGAATCAAAATACACGGTTTTCTTAATATCTGATTCAAAGTCTCGATCAATTACTGACTCGTTTTTTTTTTTTCAATTTTAGAATTTTGTTTCCATTTTGATTCGCCGGAAATGTAAAAAAAAGAATACCTCATTATAAATTCATATCCGGTTGGTATAGAAAACCAATCGTCGCAGAGTGGGGCTTTTTTTATTAGTATTCTTTTTAATGGATCAGATACTGTGGTTTAATAAACTCATTCCTGAATCTGATTGTAGACTTTTTTAAACAATCCTGTTGAGGAGGGGGAGGGGGGAGTGTTAGCTGCTTACGTTATATTTTGTAAACAAACTGAACAAAAGAAATGGCGAGCACGGTTTTAAAAATAAAAAAATTTTTAATTCAGACAAAGCCCATGACAATTGGCGATAATGTCTAACTACAACATCAACATATTTATCTACTTATCTTGGTCTCCCATTATCTCAATTGCTTTGTATTGATCTCAAACTTAAAAGTAACACAATGAACTTTTATATATATATATATATTACAATCTCCAGAAACGTGATGTCGTTCCGTGTGGCGAGATCTCTGTCTACCCTCTGGGTTTTTGTGATGTTATTGGTTGTTTTGGTTTTAATTAGGTTATTTCGTTTTCAATTTATTCTTTCAGCTATGATGCAGCTGTGCAGCCGTATTAGCGCTGTGTTACACAAATGTATGTTGCTAAGTAAAAAAAAATATTCTAGGAGCTTTTTATTTATTTATCTCCTATTTTGTTTGTATGAAAAACTATCATATATATATATATATATATATATATATATATATATATATATATATATAACTTTCAATCTAATAACCTGTCTATCGTCTGTTCATGCGCTTATATCACCTATCTATCTATAAATGTATCTATCCATCTATCTCTCCATATATCTTATCTATATTTGTCTATATATATCTATCTATCTACCTATCTATATATCTATCTATCCACCTATCTATCTCTATCTCTATATCTCTCCATCTCTATATCTATCCACATATCTATATATCTGAGACATGGGCCAACTACGACTGGTGGACAATGGCTGGTTTGGCTGGTTTGGCTGTTTGATCCAGCCCGCGCCCCGCTGCTGGTTCACATCAACTACATTTACGCTGAATCCTTATAAGCTTCATCCAGGCTCTTAGTACATCCCTTCTGTCAGATTAAGGTACACACAAGTAATCTGCAGTTCGAAAAGTTCACTCACCCCTGCACTAGCTGCCTATCATGTATCTTTCAGCAATGTTGGCTACGTATATCAAGGTAAACCCCAATGTGTTAAACTGTAATGTCTTATAAACCTATAGACTGTAATATCTTATATATCTAGATACTGTAATACCTTATATATCTATAGACTGTAACATCTGAGTATGTTCTGTGTTAAATTACCGAAAATGTTTTGTATATCAAAAGAGAAATGACAACGTGTTTTTGTTGTTGTAATAATCGACAGAGAATTCTGGGATAATAAGTGAGATTGTCTCCCCTTGGGACGCCCACAATCGTTATGCTCTCCCCTCCCTGGCACATAAAATGTAGTGAGGATACGTTCGCATGAATGAACTCGGCATTTCTGGACTGGGCCAATGTCCTTATGGCATCTGACACATATTAGGACATGTCAAGTCATTTATGTCAAGAAGTTCTACTCCAGTAGGTCTGGATGTAAGGTCTGTTTGCTTTCAATCACGTGGTGCTATTTGGCGATGAAGAAATTCATGTACGCATTATTTAGATATTCAGATGAGTTCTATAGATTTAGATTTGATGGATAATCAACCAATTATATGTACGGAAAATCTGTGTATGTGTGTGTGTGTGTGTGCGCAAGGTCATTCTTAGGTTGAGACTTTAATAGAGATAATAGGGCCCTAACCACACGTACCCAATTACATAATATTTGACATGAAATTTGCAGGTAGAGAGATATGCATGTAGAGAGATAGGTAGAGAGATACACAGATTGATATATATGTAGAGAGAAAGGTAGGTAGAGATATAAGACAGGTAGAGAGATAGGCAGGTAGAGAGATATGCAGGTAGAGAGATATGCAGGTAGAGAGATAGACGGGTAGAGAAATAGACAAGTAGACAGATAGATAGGTAGAGAGATAGACAGGTAGAGAGATAGACAGGTAGAGGGATAGACAGGTAGAGAGATAGACAGGTAGAGGGATAGACAGGTAGAGGGATAGACAGGTAGAGAGATAGATAGGTAGAGAGATAGACAGGTAGAGGGATAGATAGGTAGAGAGGTAGACAGGTAGAGGGATAGACAGGTAGAGGGATAGACAGGTAGAGAGATAGACAGGTAGAGGGATAGGCAGGTAGAGGGATAGACAGGTAGAGGGATAGACAGGTAGAGGGATAGACAGGTAGAGGGATAGGTAGGTAGAGAGATAGACAGGTAGAGGGATAGACAGGTAGAGGGATAGGTAGGTAGAGAGATAGACAGGTAGAGGGATAGATAGGTAGAGAGATAGATAGGTAGAGGGATAGGTAGGTAGAGAGATAGACAGGTAGAGGGATAGATAGGTAGAGAGATAGATAGATAGAGGGATAGGTAGGTAGAGAGATAGACAGGTAGAGGGATAGGCAGGTAGAGGGATAGGTAGGTAGAGAGATAGACAGGTAGAGGGATAGGTTACATGATAGGTAGGTAGAGAGATAGACAGGTAGAGGGATAGATAGGTAGAGAGATAGACTGGTAGAGGGATAGGTAGGTAGAGAAATAGACAAGTAGACAGATAGACTGGTAGAGAGATAGACAGGTAGAGGGATAGGTAGGTAGAGAAATAGACAAGTAGACAGATAGACTGGTAGAGAGATAGACAGGTAGAGAGATAGACAGGTAGAGGGATAGACAGGTAGAGAGATAGATAGGTAGAGAGATAGACAGGTAGAGGGATAGATAGGTAGAGAGGTAGACAGGTAGAGGGATAGACAGGTAGAGGGATAGACAGGTAGAATTTATGTTGTTATAAATTACTTTGAACGGGTGACAAAATTTTAAAATATAAAACCATTCTTTAAACTATATTTCAATTATTACTCATGCGAATTGAGATTTTCTTTTCATTATGTTTTTTGTTTGTTAACACTAACAGAGATAAAGTTATTAAGTCACATAAAACGTTCTGATACTTTGCTCAATAATTCAGTACTTGATAGAAATATAATTAATTTTGGATATTATTAAATAGTTAAGACTAAGACACGATGTGGAGAAAATGATGGACTAGTTCAAGAGACATGTACAATTTCTACACATACACATATATAAAATACAAACGTAAATAAGGTATGCATATGTATAATACATGGTCTCAGTTATGCAGTGTTAGATAAATAGAAATATGTACAGACTGATAACTATTTATTATGAGAGGATGTATGTAAGGCTCACCTAGACACATACCTTACTTGATTAGACTTCATGCCTTGGTTCGATCAGCAGCTGGAATACATACAGCTCACTGACCCTTTTAATCAAGCAAATAATCACATACACAGACAAGCAAACACGCACACACAAACTGATAGACTGAGAGAGCACAAGTTGCCAGTCTACTCACACACAGATCTGAGTCTAACACACAGAGTTGAGTCTACTCACACACAGAGTTGAGTCTACTCACACACAGATTTGAGTCTAGTCACACACACACACTGAGTGGAGTAGTTTCTCGTGTTAGCTGTCGTCGTCTGCATCGTAACTTGTGTGAGGAAGGCGGGGAAAAAAATAATCATAGAAGTATGTCGTGGACATTTGGGCGCGAGAAAACATCGTCTGCCGCAATATACGACTAGAGTTACACATTGTCCTGAACACTGGAACGACCGGAATCACTTGCTTGGACTGGATATGACGAGGAATAATATTGTAGTCAGGACAGACAAAATGGCGGATACCGTGATTGAAATGACAGCAGACGTGAATACGTCTGATAAAAACGTGTGTGTGTGTGTGTGTTTGAGAGTCAGTCATTCTAGATTAAGTTAAACTAAAATATAGTCTCAAAGAAAGTGTTCTACTTTTTATTATTTAATGTAGAGCTAGTCTAGCGGGATAATATTGTTGGTCCACCACTGGATCCCTCTGATTTTTTGGACGGCTGTGTGCAGTAAAAGATTATGGCTGTGCGCAAGGTTAGAGAAAAACAGTTCAAATGGTAGGTCTTGAAGCGTAAAAGTTTGAGAATCTATGCATTAGATCAGTGTTTCCCAAAGTGTGGTACTTGTACCCCTGAATGTACGCGTAGAGTTTGGCTGGGGGTATGCGCTGAACGGGCTGAGAACATCGGGTAGACATGCACGACTTAATAGAAAACAATAAAATGTTAGGAAAACATGACCGTAACAAACAATAAACCAACAGCTTTATTACCAGGAGTGCTCAGTATTACGAAAGTTTGGGAAATACTGCATTGTATATTATTAAAAACAAGATAGAATTAAGTAATTTTTCTGTATCTTAATTGTCTTTTTTATATCATTCAACTGCAAGCTGATAATTCAGGAGACTTTTTATTCATCTACTTTGCATGTCAAAAAATTAATCTGCTCCAGGGCTAAGGTAAGAATTAATCTGTACCAGGGCTAAGGTAAGAGTTAATCTGTTTCAGGTCTAAGGTAACCGTTAATCTGTACCAAGACTAAGGTAAGAGTTAATCTGTTCCAGTGTTAAGGTAAGAGTTAATCCGTTCTAGGGCTAAGGTAAGAGTTAGTATTACCAGGCTAAGGTAAGAGTTAATCTGTTCCATGGCTAAGGTAAGAGTTAGCCTGCTGCCGGAGCCCACGGCAAGATCTTGTACTGTGGTCCTTATAAAACCATTTAGATGAGTGGAACACAAATGGTAAATTATTATGTGGCTATGCTTAAGCAGCCCTCAGGAAAAGGCCCATATCAGTTCATATGTAAAGAAGGTCCAGGGCTACTGTACTGAGATATAATGTTAGTGTTAGAGTTGTGCTGTTGTACTGAGATATAATGTTAGTGTTAGAGTGGTGCTGTTGTACTGAGATATAATGTTAGTGTTAGAGTTGTGCTGTTGTACTGAGATATAATGTTAGTGTTAGAGTTGTGCTGTTGTACTGAGATATAATGTTAGTGTTAAAGTTGTGCTGTTGTACTGAGATATAATGTTAGTGTTAGAGTTGTGCTGTTGTACTGAGATATAATGTTAATGTTAGAGTTGTGCTGTTGTACTGAGATATAATGTTAGTGTTAGAGTTGTGCTGTTGTACTGAGATATAATGTTAGTGTTAGAGTTGTGCTGTTGTACTGAGAGATGGGGTTAGTGTTAGGAGTTGTACTGTTGTACTGATATATAACGTTAATGTTAGAGTGGGGCTTTTGCACTGAGATATAATGTTAGTGTTAGAGTGGAGCAGTTGTACTGAGATATAATGTTAGTGTTAGAGTTGTGCTGTTGTACTGATATATAACGTTAATGTTAGAGTGGGGCTTTTGCACTGAGATATAATGTTAGTGTTAGAGTGGAGCAGTTGTACTGAGATATGATGTTAGTGTTAGGAGTGATGCTGTTGTACTGAGATATGATGTTAGTGTTAGGAGTGATGCTGTTGTACTGAGATATAATGTTAGTGTTAGAGTTGTGCTGTTGTACTGAGATATAATGTTAGAGTTAGAGTTGTGCTGTTGTACTGAGATATAATGTTAATGTTAGAGTTGTGCTGTTGTACTGAGATATAATGTTAGTGTTAGAGTTGTGCTGTTGTACTGAGATATAATGTTAGTGTTAGAGTTGTGCTGTTGTACTGAGATATAATGTTAATGTTAGAGTTGTGCTGTTGTACTGAGATATAATGTTAATGTTAGAGTTGTGCTGTTGTACTGAGATATAATGTTAGTGTTAGGGGTGATGCTGTTGTACTGAGATATAATGTTAGTGTTAGAGTGGTGCTGTTGTACTGAGATATAATGTTAATGGTAGAGTTGTGCTGTTGTACTGAGATATAATGTTAGTGTTAGGGGTGATGCTGTTGTACTGAGATATAATGTTAGTGTTAGAGTGGTGCTGTTGTACTGAGATATAATGTTAATGGTAGAGTTGTGCTGTTGTACTGAGATATAATGTTAATGTTAGAGTTGTGCTGTTGTACTGAGATATAATGTTAGTGTTAGAGTGGTGCTGTTGTACTGAGATATAATGTTAATGTTAGAGTTGTGCTGTTGTACTGAGATATAATGTTAATGTTAGAGTTGTGCTGTTGTACTGAGATATAATGTTAATGTTAGAGTGGAGCTGTTGTACTGAGATATAATGTTAGTGTTAGAGTGGAGCTGTTGTACTGAGATATAATGTTAGTGTTAGAGTTGTGCTGTTGTACTGATATATAACGTTAATGTTAGAGTGGGGCTTTTGCACTGAGATATAATGTTAGTGTTAGAGTGGAGCAGTTGTACTGAGATATAATGTTAGTGTTAGAGTTGTGCTGTTGTACTGATATATAACGTTAATGTTAGAGTGGGGCTTTTGCACTGAGATATAATGTTAGTGTTAGAGTGGAGCAGTTGTACTGAGATATGATGTTAGTGTTAGGAGTGATGCTATTGTACTGAGATATGATGTTAGTGTTAGGAGTGATGCTGTTGTACTGAGATATAATGTTAGTGTTAGGAGTGATGCTGTTGTACTGAGATATAATGTTAGTGTTAGGAGTGATGCTGTTGTACTGAGATATGATGTTAGTGTTAGCAGTGATGCTGTTGTACTGAGATATGATGTTAGTGTTAGGAGTGATGCTGTTGTACTGAGATATACTGTTAGTGTTAGAGTGGTACTGTTAAAACGAGAAATAGTTAAGTGAAAATATTTCATTGAACCTTAATGAAAACATACAACAGTAAACACACACAAACATACGAAGTAAAAACTTGGAAAAAAAATCTGATATTCATTTAGTAAATTAATGTTCTTCACTCCAGCTATGGCACATTGTTTATTTCGTGTTATTTTAAATCAAATTTTCAAAAAAAAAATGTTTTTTTAAAAATATTGTTGGAACATTTTACAAGGGAAGTGTGAGCATTGGATGAACATAACAATAATAGTGTGTGCATTGGATGAAAATAACAATAATAGTGTGAGCATCGGATGCACATAACATTAATAGTGTGTGCATTGGATGAAAATAACAATAATAGTGTGAGCATTGGATGAACATAGCAATAATATTGTGAGTACTAGATGCACATAAAAATAATAGTGTGAGTACTAGATGAACATAACAATAATAGTGTGAGCATTAGATGAACATAACAGTAATAATGTTCATGAACAATGTATGACTAACTATTACATAATGGTTGTCTGAATATTAGATGAACCTTCTGATATGAAATTGTCTGCGGTTTGATATTGTCGAAAGCCAAAGGAAAATGTATATTATTATTGGATGAGAGTGAAATTCTAAATTAATGATTCTTTTTTTTATCTTGCGTTAAAACCTTTCAGCTGGGTACTATTAATTCAATATGTTAACAGTGTGTGTGTGGGGGGGGGGGGTGTTAAAATAAAAAAATGTAACTCAAAAGTTAATTTTGAAGTAAGTATTTTTTACTATCATCATAATATACAATATACGTTTCTGTGAGAGTTTATTTCTTTCCAATAGAAACTTTTACAAATAGAAACTTTTACAAATAGAAACTTTTACAAATAGAAACTTTTACAAATAGAAACTTTCACAAATAGAAACTTTTACAAATAGAAACTTTTACAAGTAGAAACTTTCACAAATTGAAACTTTTCACAACTAAATTTCACTCTAATTTCTTGAAACCTATTTCTCAGAACGTAATAGAGAGTTAACAATAAAATTGAGATAGAATGTAGACAAATCTTTTCCTATGTAACTGTGACAGGAGTGAATGCAGGAGTGATTGATTGATAGATTTAATGAGTGAGAGGTAAAACGAGCTGCAGAGTAAGCGTGTGGGTCAGCAAGAAAGAGAATAGATGTATGTAACAGAAAAGGAAGCGAAAAAAAAGAAAGTAAAAGAAAAAGAAAACGGTAAAACCACGAGAGCTAATAGTAGAGAGAGTTAAGAGACCAGTGGAGAGCCGTTATTTCATCAATCGTTCGGGGGATGTACCCTCATTAGGGCTGAGGGCCTTTAGGTTCATCGATGCGTCCTCTTGAACCCGGCCTGACAGTTCAGAGATCGAGATGAGGGACAGCCAGTGTCATTGTACACATTAGCAGACGGACAGACGGACTGAATAGAAGACAGCAGACACGTGAGGACACACAAAAAAAAGATGGAAGTTAAAAGAAGGAGGAAAGAAGGGGGGGGGGGGGGGAGGGATATGCTCGGTCTAATTTAATCTAGATCTCTTTCAGGTTCACCTCACAAGGTCAATGGTCTGGTTTGAATATTCTTGTGCAATTCATTTGATATATTTCCCCTATCAAGGCCGATGAGTTTAATTTATTTCAGTGCAGTGGTCGTCTCAACAGGTTTCACCGTATAGTTCTTTTAATTTAATTTTTTATATTTTCGTAGAATGAACCTCTATTGTACACACTATGTAAATTCATAATGTGCACATAAGTATAATTATTTTGTGTGTTCACAACATTAGCCTTGACTTGTTCAATGTTTTACATACGTTTAAACTTGTATCATGTATTGCACCAGCTTGTACTTGTATCAAGGGGTTCGTATTACTCAATCTGTTTATAGTTGTATCAGGTATTATTATTATTATGACGTCTTCTCTTGTGCAGATATCATGATGTTCTTTCATTACATATCAGATAGATTTACCTATCTCTGCATTACATTACACAGACATGTATATAGGTTAACTCAATTCTCAGTATTGGTGGTAATTTATTTGTTTCATTGATTTATTTATCAATTAATTTCCTTGTGTATGTAGAACTCTTCTTATCAAAATTACATATGTTATATTAATAATAATTACTTTGATAATATTCTAACAAGTTATAGACTTTTGCCTTTCAAAACGCATTTTGCTACTCATATTACTCGTATTTTCTGCTAGATCATAAAAACTTCGATTAGATAAAAATAAATAAAACTAAATAAACCAATGGACAAAGTTGTGTGCAAATATCAAACATAAATACTCATAATTGATTAATGAATGCTGTCGTGTACACATGAACTGTGACCTTTTTAAGAAACAAATCATGTGAATAATTATTATAATTAGCTAAATAAATGTTGTCTTCATTAAAGGTTTTAATACATAATTCTGTGAAATTTTTTGCACATTATCAAAATTTTTTTATTATAATACAATGTATGTTTTATTGTCAACAATGGAAGTACTGGATATCAAAGAATGGTAAATAAATCCAGGATAATTGTGTGTGTGTGTGTGGCTAATATGTAATAAATGAAAATAATAAATGAACACAGACCGACAATCAAAGAGTTACTTAAAGGCGAACGACATTGTTGACCAATAGCCACGTTTTTAAATTGCAAATAGCAATAGACACCAACAGAAACGAGACCTAATGCAAATCTTTTTCTTTTATTAAATGTAAGCAAAAATTCGTTTATTTGATTAAAGTAACATATATATATATATATATATATATTTCTTATGGAAAAAAAACGCAGAAAAAGCCAAAGTAACATGGCAATCTGGAATAACATGATGAAAGAATAGAAAACATCAATTTACAACAATAGTTCATGGACAGTACAGCACTGGAGGGAGGGAAAGTAGGAGAGAAAATGGAGACATTTATGTTGTTGACTTGTTTACACTTAAATATAACCACACAACGCGCTACCTCCCTTCCCCCCTCACAATCCCAACCCCTCCAACAGTTAGACCTTACAGAGAGAGACCAGCAACTAGAATCGTCTCAGAAAATGCTTCTTTCCCAGTTAGTGTCATTATGTTAAAGAAGATTGTATGGCAACGAAAGACAAAGCACATAAAATGGTGAATTATTCCATTTCGTGTGCTTTGATGTGATTTGTTTACTCTGTAAATTACATTCTTAATTCGTTGAGTGACACTCTTAAAACGTCTGAACCAAAAAAAAAAACATTTCTGATGACAGACAACTCTCAAACCACAAATTATTCTTGCTATTTACATTGTTTTCTTTTTACGTGTCATTGTTTTCCATTTTACAGATTTCTTCCAGTTTGTTAGGAGAGAAATTTAGCATTTCACTCATAAAACAAAAATTGCTCCCAGCCGATATTCTTAAATAAAAAAAAAGAACCAGCCATAAAGTTTTTATTTTTTTAAAGTAAAAATGTGTGTGTCTCTATAATTAATGTTAATATGAATTAAAATCGAATGCGCTACAATTTTTTGTGAAAGAAAATGTGCACACACAAAAATAATAATCATCAACAAAAGTGGAAAAAAAATGTTGATAGAAAAATGTTGAGCCTGAAATCAGAGTCAAGCAAACGTTCATAATTAAATATCTTGTAATACACTTTGTATAAATATCTTATAATGCACTTTGTATAAATATCTTATAACCCACTTTGTATAAATCTACATAAAAACCCGTTAGCTTTAACAGTTTTAATTCATGAACTGTTTATATAGTTTATGTCATACACCAAGGCTACATATGTTATTGAATTACATAAAGTCTAAAATACAAACTTTGTATATCACATGTCGAGATATATATGTTATGACCAATGTTTACTAGCCGGCCATGGTCAGGCAATGGCCAGCGATATTGGTCAACATGGACGTCTATGTTGAAATGGGCTGGATGCAACCGGTTAATGTTGAAATGGGCTGGATGCAACCTGTCAATGTTGAAATGGGCTGGATGCAACCGGTCAATGTTGAAATGGGCTGGATGCAACCGGTCAATGTTGAAATGGGCTGGATGCAACCGGTCAATGTTGAAATGGGCTGGATGCAACCGGTCAATGTTGAAATGGGCTGGATGCAACCGGTCAATGTTGAAATGGGCTGGATGCAACCGGTTAATGTTGAAATGGGCTGGATGCAACCGGTCAATGTTGAAATGGGCTGGATGCAACCGGTCAATGTTGAAATGGACTGGATGCAACCTGCTAATGTTGAAATGACAATTTTAGAAGTATATCACATGAAAGAGGTTTCTAGGCGTTGTTATTGTTATTAGAGCATTTTTTTTGTCTGTCTGTCTGTCTGCCTGTCTGTCTGTCATCACCATAAATCTCAACAACCATAAGTCCTAGACCCATGATGTATATATCATTTTGTAGGTCGTGGCCTGCAAAGAAATGACTTTTGTCCGTTTCGCGATCTGACCTCTGAGGGCCGTAAAAGGGGGCTTGTAAAGTACCGTTTTTTACTATATAAGCTATATTAATAAAGGAGCGCCCTATATCTCAGCAACCATAAGTCCTAGACCCATGATGTATATATCATTTTTTAGGTCTTGGCCTGCCAAGTGTACATCAAAAGTCCATTTCGCAATCTGACATCTCAGGGCCGAAAAAAAGACTTTCCTAGGTACCATTTTTGCTTATATTTTAAATATAAATAATAAAAGCTAATCAAAGGGGCGTAATCATTATTTTTTTTTGTAACAGTTATTCAACATGATTACTTCCCTCTCTATTTATCAAAACACGGAAAAAAAAATACGGGTTTCGTTCGACGTAACCGGGGAAAATGCTCTAAAATGTCCTTTGTCCGAAACGGAAAAGACTTAAATTGCTTGTTTTTATTTACTAAATCTAATACTTGACATACTTTTTTTCCATATACGTCAACAAGGACAATTTGTTCATTTTTCAGAGACAGATGAAATTTACAGTTTATATTTAAACTATTTATATATGCCTAAATATAAACAATACATACCTTTCACATACTGAACTAAACGCACACTTTATATATTTATCTATACATAAAGTTTATATATCAAACCGTACATACACTTAATACATCAAATTATACATATAGTCCAAATACTAAACTATATATTTATATACAATTTATAAATTAAAACAAACACAACGTTTATACATAAAACTAAGCATACAGTTAATAAATCAAAACAAACTCTATTTCTTTACAGGTCTTGAGTTCCATGTGATGTCATGTTTGTTTACGTTCCATTACAACGATAAATCACCTAAATCGTATCGTGCACGTCACATTGCCATAAAAATCCTAACCCAGTCAAAACCACTGTCAACTAACCGTCTCCCCACAAACCTCCTAGAACGTAATTAAAACTGAAACTGACCATCTGAAAGAAATGTCCACAAGAGAACAACTAGGTCACCGAGTCTGGAGAGAATTGAGACCAGAGAGTGATTTCGACCAGTCTATAAAAGTTGAAGTGATCAGTATGAAGTCATTAGCACTAGTAATGCTAGGCTGGGCATTGGTGACGTGTAATGATCGTTATTGACCAGTGTAGAATGTCCATTTGTGATGGAGAGTATTGTGATGTCTGTTTAATTACTTCACTAGACAATGTACATGTAGAATGTCCATTTGTGATGGAGAGTATTGTGATGCCTGTTTAATTACTTCACTAGACAATGTACATGTAGAATGTCCATTTGTGATGGAGAGTATTGTGATGCCTGTTTAATTACTTCACTAGACAATGTACATGTAGAATGTCCATTTGTGATGGAGAGTATTGCGATGCCTGTTTAATTATTTCACTAGACAATGTACATGTAAAATGTCCATTTGTGATGGAGAGTATTGTGATGCCTGTTTAATTACTTCACTAGACAATGTACATGGTTTTGGTTTGTATGTGCTAAACAGCATACAGTTAACAATATTAGCATTGTTATCTTTATGCTGTTTGACACACACAAGATCGAGTACCATTATTAGTTAGAAGTTATGTAACACGTAAATAACCAAGTAACATTATTAGTTAAAAGTTATTTAACACGTAAATAACCAAGTAACATTATTAGTTAGAAGTTATTTAACAAGTAAATAACCAAGTAACATTATTAGCTAGAAGTTATTTAAAACGTAAATAACCAAGTAACATTATTAAATAGAAGTTAACAATATTATCATAGTTATCTTTATTCTGTTTGACACATACAAGACCGAGTAGCATTGTTAGCTAGAAGTTACTTAACACGTAAATAACAAACTGACATTATTAGTTAGAAGTTATTTAAAACGTAAAAAACCAAGTAACATTATTAGCTAGAAGTTATTTAAAACGTAAATAACCAAGTAACATTATTAGCTAGAAGTTATTTAAAACGTAAATAACCAAGTAACATTATTAGCTAGAAGTTATTTAACACGTAAATAACCAAGTAACATTATTAGTTAGAAGTTATTTAACACGTAAATAACCCAGTAACATTGTTAGCTAAAGGCTAGTTAACACGTCAATGACCAATTAAATATGTTAACAATGACTTGTTTTACTTATCCAACTTTTGGCTCATGCATCTTCCAGTGAGTTAATTTACCCCATGACTTCATTACTTTTCATCATAAAGTCTTGAAACATATATGCGGCACTTTAAGGTATTTATTATTTTATTACAAACATAATACGGCTCGCATTTATCTTAAATACTGGCCATTCATGTATAAGATTGCTACACTTTATTTTTTTAATAAATAAATACGTGGATATTCACTGCATTAGACAAAAAAAAAATAAAAATAACCAAAGGAACATACACTTGTTGGTTGTTATTGTAGCATGAGTCAGTTACAAAAAGTCATCTATATCTGTGTTCATTAATAAACCAAAAGATCTTTTCACTTGGAGAGCATTTACATGTCTAAAGTACTTGGACCACAGACATGACGTGTATTGAGGGGATGAATCAATCAAGTGATTGGTCAGAGGTTGGTCAATGTAAGAGTTTACAGAAATGATTTTGTCTGTTAATATATTAATTTTATTCAATCTCGTGTTGGTTTCATCCTTTTTATAAAATATTTAAAAACAACTATCACCAGTAAATGTGTGTTGTGTGTAAGTGTCAGTGGACGTGTTATGTGTAAGGGACAGTGGTCATGTTGTGTGTAAGGGACAGTGGTCATGTTGTGTGTAAGGGACAGTGGTCAAGTTGTGTGTAAGGGACAGTGGTCATGTTGTGTGTAAGGGACTGTGGTCACGTTGTGTGTAAGGGACAGAGGTCACGTTGTGTGTAAGGGACAGTGGTCATGTTGTGTGTAAGGGACAGTGGTCATGCTGTGTGTAAGGGACAGTGGTCATGTTGTGTGTAAGGGACAGTGGTCGTGTTGTGTGTAAGGGACAGTGGTCATGTTGTATTAAGGGACAGTGGTCGTGTTGTGTGTAAGGGACAGTGGTCGAGTTGTGTGTAAGGGACAGTGGTCATGTTGTGTGTAAGGGACAGTGGTCATGTTGTGTGTAAGGGACAGTGGTCAAATTGTGTGTAAGGGACAGTGGTCATGTTGTGTGTAATGGACAGTGGTCGTGTTGTGTGTAAGGGACAGTGGTCATGTTGTGTGTAAGAGACAGTGGTCATGTTGTATGTAAGGGACAGTGGTCATGTTGTGTGTAAGGGACAGTGGTCGTGTTGTGTGTAAAGGACAGTGGTCGTGTTGTGTGTAAGGGACAGTGGTCATGTTGTGTGTAAGGGACAGTGGTCATGTTGTGTGTAAGGGACAGTGGTCATGTTGTGTGTAAGGGACAGTGGTCAAATTGTGTGTAAGGGACAGTGGTCGTGTTGTGTGTAAGGGATAGTGGTCAAGTTGTGTGTAAGGGACAGAAGTCATGTTGTGTGTAAGGGACAGTGGTCACGTTGTGTGTAAGGGACAGTGGTCATGTTGTGTGTAAGGGACAGTGGTCACGTTGTGTGTAAGGGACAGTGGTCATTTTGTGTGTAAGGGACAGTGGTCAGTATTTGAAGGCAGAAATCATCTAGTCGAGTTCGATCTGATCAAGTAAATCGGATTGTGGAGTCCACTTCCTGGATCATCAGGATGTTTCGACACAACAAGTACAGCAGAATTGACTGCTGTGAGGTTAGATAACACTGATCTAATGACACTATGTTCATCTTGATAAATTGTTTCCGTTTGACCTCGAGTAGTGCATCTTGTCTTGACATTCACTTGTGCTGTGTTTGTATAGTTTAGTTTGTATAGTTTAGTTTGTATATGTTTGTTTATATTTATACACCGTGGCTTAAACACTAGGGCATTACTGGCTAGATTCTTTACATTTTAAACTTAAGTCGACTATGAATTTTTTTTCATTTAAGAGTTTCATGAAACTGACCTGCAGTATGCCATTGACTCTGACATCGAGTATTGTATGATAGTAACAAACTATGTCACTGACTCGATAGTCACTGACTTAATATGCAGCTTACTGGAGTATTAAATAATATTGACTCAGTATATCGATTGGTATGTCACTCAGTATATCACTGACTTACTGCATTACTGAGTTAATATATAGCTCACTCGCTTATGTCAATATGTCGCTGAATCAATCTATTAAATGATCGAATATGCTTCTAGCTAATTATCTTACAGTTTCAGTATGTTACTGTCTAGCGTATTACAAGATCATGGCTAACATGTGTTACTGACTGAATATGTTAATGAGGCGGTTCCTTACTGACTCGTAGGCTGCATGCTGCATGCTACTGACTCTTATGCTGCATGCTACTGACTCTTATGCTGCATGCTACTGACTCTTATGCTGCGTGCTACTGACTCTTATGCTGCATGCTACTGACTCTTATGCTGCATGCTGCATGCTACTGACTCTTATGCTGCATGCTACTGACTCTTATGCTGCATGCTACTGACTCTTATGCTGCATGCTGCATGCTACTGACTCTTATGCTGCACGCTACTGACTCTTATGCTGCACGCTACTGACTCTTATGCTGCATGCTACTGACTCTTATGCTGCATGCTACTGACTCTTATGCTGCATGCTACTGACTCTTATGCTGCATGCTACTGACTCTTATGCTGCATGCTACTGACTCTTATGCTGCACGCTACTGACTCTTATGCTGCATGCTACTGGTTCTTATGCTGCATGCTGCATGCTACTGACTCTTATGCTGCATGCTGCTGACTCTTATGCTGCATGCTACTGACTCTTATGCTGCATGCTACTGACTCTTATGCTGCATGCTACTGACTCTTATGCTGCACGCTACTGACTCTTATGCTGCATGCTACTGGTTCTTATGCTGCATGCTGCATGCTACTGACTCTTATGCTGCACGCTACTGACTCTTATGCTGCATGCTGCTGACTCTTATGCTGCATGCTACTGACTCTTATGCTGCATGCTACTGACACGAACTCACCATTTTAAACGAGTCGGTCATTGAAAGCTGTGTTCTGGTCAATACAATGAAGTCAAAGTAGATCACATAACTGAGTGACCAGTCATGAATATAGACGTAGGTGGCGAATCATACTAGAGCGTATGAGGAATTAGAGGCGTAATAAGGAGTGGGGAGGTCCGCTCGGGGCGCCGCTCGCCTTATCGCCAGCGAAGAGTGAAATGTTCTTCAGTAATTTTTGACGCAGGAATAAGGTGGCAATCCTAGAGATCACATCGGGTACCACTAAATGTTGGTTACGTCACTTGATTTTACTTTTCAACACACATCAAATTTAACTTGTCAGTTTCAAGAGGAAAGCCGTGTAGAGTCACCATGTAGAGCCACAATGTGGAGCCACCATGTAGAGCCACAATGTAGAGCCACCATGTAGAGCCACAATCTAGAGCCACAATGCAGAGCACCATGTAGAGCCACCATGTAGAGCCACAATCTAGAACCACAATGTAAAGCCACCATGTAGAGCCACCATGTAGAGCCACAATCTAGAGCCACAATGTAGAGCCAACATGTAGATCCACCATGTAGAGCCACAATCTAGAGCCACAGTGTAGAGCCACCATGTAGAGCCACAATGTAGAGCTACCATGTAGAGCCATAATGTAGAGCCACCATAGAACCACCATGTAGAGCATCACGTAGAACCACCATTAGATCCACCAAGTAGAGCCACAATGTAGATCCACCATGTAGAACCACCATGTAGAACCACCACGTAGAGCCACCATGTAGATCCACCATGTAGAGCCACCATGTAGAGCCACCATTTGATTTAATGTTATAGTCACCAAAGGTTGCTGCTTCCAATATCACTAAATATTCACTATAACTGTTTAAAACTATTTTTAATGACTTTAAAATAAGAAGAAAGAAAAATACAAAATGAATTTTTCTAGGATCAATGATGAATGCTTTTGAAATATTCTGTAATTTGAAATGAGAAATTTGAATCTGACTGATTTATTCACAAACTCAAATATCAAGTTTGTCCCTAGAGTAGAGGGGAGCTAACTGGGAGCTGAATCAGCTACTTGAGTTATTGTTTTCTTAAGGGAAATAATCTAATTACATTTTTAGTTAATTTTTACAATATTAAGAAATAGTTTGGTTTATTTTTTTTTCTTTTTTGAAGAAAACTGTGGCTTCATCACAAATAGTCATTTTCTAAATATTACTGTGTCCACAAATAACCATTTAGATAGAGAAAATTAAATTAAATGAAGACAAGCTCATGTATTTATGTGACACATTTCCTTTAGGAGAGCTTTGAATGTAATCTCTACCGCAGTGGTCGGCAAACTTATCAGCCAAAGAGCGAAATATGAACATTACAATAATTTTTAAAAAAATTTGGAGCCAAATCTGCTTGTTTAGTAAACATTTATTAAACTAAATAAGTAGTACACTAAACTGTATACTAAAGAAAACTAAATGACAGAGCGGCAGTTAAGGAGGCAAAGAGCCACATGCGGCTCCGGAGCCGCACTTTGCTGACCACTGCTCTACCGCAATCTCCTATTATTGAGTTGTTTTAAATAAATTGTTTTTAATTTTAAGGATTTCATTTACTGTTGTATGTATTTATGAATTATTTTCCCTAATACTACTATTAGTCTACGTTAGTTTACTTATTTTCTTTGGCACACATGGAATACCAAATAATAAAAGTTCAGTCTCTAGCTCACATGGAATACCAAATAATAAAAGTTCAGTCTCTAGCTCACATGGAATACCAAATAATAAAAGTTCAGTCTCTAGCTTACATGGAATACCAAATAATAAAAGTTCAGTCGCTAGCTCACATGGAATACCAAATAATAAAAGTTCAGTCTCTAGCTTACATGGAATACCAAATAATAAAAGTTCAGTCTCTAGCTCACATTGGATTGAGCCTCTGGACTATGCCAGTGATGTTACCTGTTTAAACTTCATGTCACCAAACATTGAAACTTTGAATGCTAACACTATTGTACAGGAGATGTAAACACTTTTGTACACTTCATTTAGACTCCATTGAATCTTTGATAATTACTCGACGGAATATTTCAGGGGTGGCCACGCATAAGGTCTGGGTGACCACACATGAGGTCAGCGTGGCCACACATGATGTCTGGGTGACCACACATGAGGTCAGCGTGGCCACACATGAGGTCTGGGTGACCACACATGAGGTCAGCGTGGCCACACATGAGGTCTGGGTGACCACACATGAGGTCAGCGTGGCCACACATGAGGTCTGGGTGACCACACATGAGGTCAGCGTGGACACACATGAGGTCTGGGTGACCACACATGAGGTCAGCGTGGCCACACATGATATCTGGGTGACCACACATGAGGTCAGCGTGGCCACACATGAGGTCTGGGTGACCACACATGAGGTCAGCGTGGCCACACATGATGTCTGGGTGACCACACATGAGGTCAGCGTGGCCACATGAGGTCTGGGTGACCACACATGAGGTCAGCGTGGCCACACATGAGGTCCTGGGGTGACCACACATGAGGTCAGCGTGGACACACATGAGGTCTGGGTGACCACACATGAGGTCAGCGTGGCCACACATGAGGTCTGGGTGACCACACATGAGGTCAGCGTGGCCACACATGATGTCTGGGTGACCACACATGAGGTCAGCGTGGCCACACATGATATCTGGGTGACCACACATGAGGTCAGCGTGACCACACATGATATCTGGGTGACCACACAAGAGGTCAATGAAATCCGCAATCCTTCTCTTTATTTAATAAAAAAAAACAATGTAAAGAGTTGGCGGTGGTCAGATATAATAAACAGAATTCAATAAATAATAAAAAAAAATACAAAGACTCCACAAAGAACCACCATTGGACTAGCTAATACTAGCTCATACCAGCTCATATTAGCTCATACTAGCCCTACTTTATATACAATTCTAATAATACTATTTAGATCTACAACTGTGGAAAAAAATGCCATGACATTTCCCACATGAAACTCGCTTATATTCCATACACTCAACATACACTCAACTTACACTCAACATACATTCAACATACACTCAACATACACTCAACATACACTCAACATACACTCAACATACACTCAACATACACTCAACATACACTCAACGTACACTCAACTTACACTCAACATACACTCAACATACACTCAACATGTCTATTAGATTATCCTGGCCTATATATATACAACTAATTCAATAATTGTGTTTGTTCTAAATGTTTCGCTATTTTCGGTATTCATACTTTGATTTAATTTGTTTTTTAATTTCATAGATTTGAATAAAAAAAATTTTTTTCAGCCGCACCAGTGATTAATTAAAATGGTCATGAAAATTTCAGCAATTAAAATATTAAACTTTCATATTGTCGATTAAAGTTCATCATCAATGTTAATCAATCAATTTAATATTTCACATTATAGGAAGATCTTTAACTTTGTATCAAACTGACCCAGTGGCGCAACCAGCAAAAAATGCTGTGGGGGGGGGGGCTCACATATAAAAAAAAAAGACAGTTTATATAGTAAGTTATGTATGATGATTTGGTTGCGCCACTGAACTGACCAATTAATAAATAACTATCAATGCTGGACAAGTTCGAACAGATCTAAATCAACCCCCCCTTCTCCCCCCCCCCCCCCCCACGCCAATGTGCGAGAGAGTTGTAGCGGTATGTCCATGTTTACATACCAGAAGGGTCAAAAAAGAAAAAAAAAACATGAGAAAAACAGGGAATAATTAGCCTTGGCCGACAACTTTAATTAAAATAAAATAAAAAAAAACTGTTGTGTCTTTCAGTGGAAGAGGCTAAGAGATAATGGCGGCTGTTACAACATCGATTTAATTTTTCTCTTTTGCTTCCAGTGTTTGTTTGTTTTTTTGTTTCAGTTTCCTGAAAGCGTAAAACTATATGTAAATATATATGTGAACAAATGACGTAAGCAACACACAGCTGCTGACTTGTACAAGAGGACACGAAATAATGTTCTTCTCTGAATAAATAAAATAAAACAGTTTCAACAAATGAATATTCAGTCCATTTCTGGACTGGGTTTCTATTTTTTGGTGTGTGTCTTTTTATATTTATATATATCCCCATTGTAATCAGTTCTCGACATCGTATGGAATAAAAAAAAATGTCCTTATTAATTCTTACTTTCCATGAATCTTTCCTCATGTTATATTTTTGTATGGCTATAATGACGTTCACGTTTCTTTTCTCGAGGCTGATGTAAAAATAAAAAAAATAAAAAAATGAGGTAAGTAGAATATGTCCCGAGGAGCTGATGAATGGGCCTAGCGTCAGCTTACTGGGGGCCTTTACTTTAACTTCGCGAAATAAATATAATATATATATAATAGCGATATGGGTTCTGCGTTAAATCGTTAAAGCGAAAGTAAAGAATTAATACAACAGTATTCCAGTTTAAAATACAAGCCTAAGGGGATTTAACTCTATGCAAAGGTTTTGCAGGGTACAGCTAGTAGATTATATTACTCCAAAACACCATGCCTTAAATAGGAGTCCGTCATAGAAATTTACTCAACTAAGGGCTCTTTTAGTTCAAAACGTTGAGAAACGCCGAAGGAGTGTACTGTGTGGCGTCAGGACTTTATTTCTTTTTTTTTTTCTTTTTTTTTAAATAATGTCGCAAAGGGTCAAAGGTAATGAGACACTTTTTTTGTGTTTAGCTTGCTAGCTAGCTAGATAGGATAAGATGATTTATTGTGAGTGAATGAACTCAGCCAATAACTAGAGACAACATCTCATCAGCAGCTCATCAAAATGTTTCCCCTCTGGCTTGTCAGTTTGATCAGTGATAAATTTAATGGTGAAATTAAATTGGGAATCGCTAATAAGGAGGGAATGGGGGGGGGGGAAGGGGGCCAGCACACAAAGATAAGGGAACAAAAAAATATATGTCCTTATCAAGTTATTGTGTCTGTGTGTTGAAGTAATTCATATGAAATGAATTACTCTACGTACAAATTAAAATATAGAAATGATAAGCATAGAAACATCAGCTGGCTTATACTAATAAGTTATAGCTATTAGAATTTTAAATGAAAGAAAGAAATTTAAAGAAATACATACAAAAAGACACACAATCGTTAATTTAATAAACCGCAACTAGTCACTCCCAATACATTTGTGATATCAAGTAATCAACTGAGTTTAGGCCCTCTTGTTTAAAACTGTTTTCATCAGTATTATAACCTATAGTTTGAACCTATTCTCATCAGTATTGTTGTAGCTCTCTTTCTACTGAACCACGACTCTGTGCAACTTTATCACCTGGACAGGTGTGTGAAAAGGAGATGGGAGTGAAACAAAGTCGTTCCCCTCCCCTCCTCAACTGGCGCTAGCATCTCTCTCTCTCTCTCTCTCTCTCTCTCTCTCTCTCTTTGAACTCTCAGTGAATACTGCGGGCTGAGACTTAGTCTCTTAGAGCCCGTGAGATCAGACTTGTTGTGTCTCTCAACATCTGGAGACTGCCATAAAGCCAAATGGCCAGTAAGCTTCCGCACCGGTCCACCCTGCCCGGGGAACTCGAAAAGCAAATGATCTACGGTTTCCTCCACTTCCCTGCATGTCGGCAAAGGGTGTCGACATTGGGCCTCAACCTCCCAAAGTACGCGCCAATAGGACAGTGCCCAGTACGGAACTGGGCAATTAGCGCCTGCTCGAATCTCCTTAACTTCCACCACGGGTCAGTTTTGGACGGCCGTTCCATCTGACTTCGGACATTTCTGCCCGTCACCCCATTGTCCCAACTCGAAAACCACCGAGATTGTCCAAAGAGTCAGCATCAGGACAATTCATCGAGAGACACCGGTCACGTGACCTGGTTTGAGGGGGGCGGGTATTTACTTCGGACTCTTTGATATAAGTTAGTGACCAGAGAAAGTGCACAGTTAGTTAGTTATTTTTAGTTTGTTACCTTAGACGTAACACGTTCAACTCGACTGTAGTTATTTTCCTATTGAATGTATTAGCTTAGATTAATTGTAGATTAAATGTCCAGTGGATTTGTAGTAATAAATAAATAGTATTAGTGTAACTATTGAACCTAAGTGTCTTGTGTGTCATTCTTATATTAAGTTACAACAGTATTCTGCCCTCTAGTTTTAACCTGTTTTCATCAGTATTATGACCTATAGTTCTAACAACCTATGTGTTTCTATCAGTATTGAATCACATAGATCTTCCCTGACCTATGGCTCAAGCCTCACAGAGGAGTTGCGCCAATGTAATTGTTCATGGGGCTATTGGAAAATATTCATTTCTCCTTTAAAAAATCATTTTAAAATGTACTTCCTATGTTTCCTTTCACAATTCGTTAATGATTTCTTCTTAAAACATTTGCATTGAATCGCTTAGACTTCATTCCACGAACAACTGAGCTTTTCAATAATAAAATGTTAAAACACATGTGTATAGCTGTAGATGTATATAGTTGTACATGTATATAGTTGTACATTATATAGTTGTATATATATATAGCTTTACAGTATATAGTTGTTGTACATGTACATAGTTGTACAATGTACATGTATATAGATGTATATGTATATAGTTGTACATATATATAGTTTTACATGCATATAGTTGTACATGTATATAGCTTTACACGTATATAGTTGTTGTACATGTATATAGTTGTACATGTATACAGCTGTACATGTATATAGTTGTACAATATACATGTATATATAGCTGTACATGTATATAGTTGTACATGTACATAGTTTTACATGTAGGCCTATATATAGTTGTACATGTACATAGGTGTACATGTATATATAGTTGTACATGTACATAGGTGTACATGTATATAGTTGTACATGTATATAGTTTTACATGTATATAGTTGTACATGTATATAGTTGTACATGTATATAGTTGTACATGTATATAGTTGTACATGTATATAGTTGTACATGTATATAGTTGTTGTACATGTATATAGTTGTACATGTATATAGTTGTACATGTATATAGTTGTACATGTATATAGTTGTACATGTATATAGTTTTACATGTATATAGTTGTGCATGTATATAGTTTTACATGTAAATAGATGTACATGTATTTAGTAGATGTGTTAACTTGTTTTATAACCCTTGCACCATGGTACTGTGCACCACCAGGTCTACATATTTGATCACTATATGTCTGTGTGACTGATTCGGTTGATCAATAACTGACTAACATCAAGTGAATTTGATGCAGCTGTCTTAAGTTTTGGCTATAAATTCTAAAAGATTATGTAACAATCGAATTCTTTTTCAGCTACAATTTTCACCTAACATAACGCACATTCCAACTCCTGTGGTTTTGGCCTCCATTGTTCATTTTTTCTTATCTCAGATTTAATTCTTTTACTTAAAAAAAAATACATTTTTCCTTTTCTCGCAATTTTATTGATTACAGAATTTTTACAGGAAATGAAGACATGCGCAGTGAACTTGATGGAAGTCACGTGGGTATGACAGCATCTAAAAAAAAGAAAGAAAAAATCAGTATTCCTGGGAGTTTGACCGAGCTTATAGAAGATAAGGTTGGATTGTTTGGTCAAAGTAGTGGTTGCGTGCATGCTCGAACAGCTGAAGTAATCGTCTGCACGCACAACCAACACTAGTCATTCATTCACTGGTGAGCACAAATACCTCATACATAGTACTCATACTCCCATAATGAGGCTTCAGTTTTGTATTTCATCAAGAACAACGAACCAACAAAGAACGTAAAACTAAGAGTCTAATGTAAAACGTTTTTCTATATGATAGTAGGATTTAAATCCCTTACACTAAGAGTCTAATGTAAAACGTTTCTCTATATGATAATAGGATTTAAATCCCTTACACTTAGAGTCTAATGTAAAACGTTTCTCTATATGATAGTAGGATTTAAATCCCTTACACTAAGAGTCTAATGTAAAGTGTTTCTCTATATGATACTAGGATTTAAATCCCTTACACTAAGTGTCTAATGTAAAACGTTTCTCTATATGATACTAGGATTTAAATCCCTTACACTAAGAGTCTAATGTAAAACGTTTCTCTATATGATACTAGGATTTAAATCCCTTACACTAAGTGTCTAATGTAAAACGTTTCTCTATATGATACTAGGATTTAAATCCCTTACACTAAGAGTCTAATGTAAAACGTTTCTCTAGACGATACTAGGATTTAAATCCCTTACACTAAGAGTCTAATGTAAAACGTTTCTCTATATGATAATAGGATTTAAATCCCTTACACTTAGAGTCTAATGTAAAACGTTTCTCTATATGATAGTAGGATTTATATCCCTTACACTAAGAGTCTAATGTAAAGTGTTTCTCTATATGATACTAGGATTTAAATCCCTTACACTAAGTGTCTAATGTAAAACGTTTCTCTATATGATACTAGGATTTAAATCCCTTACACTAAGAGTCTAATGTAAAACGTTTCTCTATATGATACTAGGATTTAAATCCCTTACACTAAGTGTCTAATGTAAAACGTTTCTCTATATGATACTAGGATTTAAATCCCTTACACTAAGAGTCTAATGTAAAACGTTTCTCTATATGATAGTAGGATTTAAATCCCTTACACTAAGTGTCTAAAGTAAAACGTTTCTCTATATGATACTAGGATTTAAATCCCTTACACTAAGAGTCTAATGAAAAGTGTTTCTCTATATGATACTAGGATTTAAATCCCTTACACTAAGTGTCTAATGTAAAGTGTTTCTCTATATGATACTAGGATTTAAATCCCTTACACTAAGAGTCTAATGTAAAACGTTTCTCTATATGATACTAGGATTTAAATCCCTTACACTAAGTGTCTAAAGTAAAACGTTTCTCTATATGATACTAGGATTTAAATCCCTTACACTAAGAGTCTAATGAAAAGTGTTTCTCTATATGATACTAGGATTTAAATCCCTTACACTAAGTGTCTAATGTAAAGTGTTTCTCTATATGATACTAGGATTTAAATCCCTTACACTAAGTGTCTAATGTAAAACGTTTCTCTATATGATACTAGGATTTAAATCCCTTACACTAAGTGTCTAATGTAAAATGTTTCTCTATATGATACTAGGAGTTAAATCCCTTACACTAAGTGTCTAATGTAAAATGTTTCTCTATATGATACTAGGATTTAAATCCCTTACACTAAGTGTCTAATGTAAAACGTTTCTCTATATGATAGTAGGATTTAAATCCCTTACACTAAGAGTCTAATGTAAAAAGTTTCTCTATATGATAATAGGATTTAAATCCCTTACACTTAGAGTCTAATGTAAAACGTTTCTCTATATGATACTAGGATTTAAATCCCTTACACTAAGTGTCTAAAGTAAAACGTTTCTCTATATGATACTAGGATTTAAATCCCTTACACTAAGAGTCTAATGTAAAGTGTTTCTCTATATGATACTAGGATTTAAATCCCTTACACTAAGTGTCTAATGTAAAGTGTTTCTCTATATGATACTAGGATTTAAATCCCTTACACTAAGTGTCTAATGTAAAACGTTTCTCTATATGATACTAGGATTTAAATCCCTTACACTAAGTGTCTAATGTAAAATGTTTCTCTATATGATACTAGGATTTAAATCCCTTACACTAAGTGTCTAATGTAAAATGTTTCTCTATATGATACTAGGATTTAAATCCCTTACACTAAGTGTCTAATGTAAAATGTTTCTCTATACGATACTAGGATTTAAATCCCTTACACTAAGTGTCTAATGTAAAGTGTTTCTCTTTATGATACTAGGATTTAAATCCCTTACACTAAGTGTCTAATGTAAAATGTTTCTCTATATGATACTAGGATTTAAATTCCTTACCTCTGGTTTGTGTATTTATCTATCTCACAAAGCCGTTGTTTTCGATTAATAATCTAGGCAACAGTAAATAGGCCCCCATAGTTCAAGAAGCCCCTTCAGGTATGCATTTTAATTGGATCTGGTGCTAAGAGAGCCAGGACATGTGTTTTTTTTTTGCCTCGGGTCCCAATATATATCTAAGTGTATCTGCTTCCGCCCCCCCCCTTCCCCCCTTAATAAAAATCCTAGGAGTGGCCACGTTTAGATTCACAGGTTACTGTAATCACTTTTAACCAATCAATGTACATAATACTTCAGATTTTTTAAAATTCAAAAGCAAGATATATTATTATAGTTATACAGCTATTGCAGCTATTGTAAGTGACTGTTATTGATATTATAAGCAAGAGTAGAAGAATAGAGTTTTGACATCAACTAATATAAATTGATTGTAGACGTCATTACATAAAAGGGTAATGCTGTGCATCACTGTGAAACCATTGGCGAGCCGGATCAAACTGTCCAGCGGGCCGGATCAAACTGTCTAGCGGGCCGGATCAAACTGTCCAGCTGGCCGGATCAAACTGTTCAGCGGGCCGGATCAAACTGTCTAGCGGGCCGGATCAAACTGTCCAGCGGGCCGGATCAAACTGTCCAGCGGGCCGGATCAAACAACTGGCTAGCGGGCCGGATCAAACTGTCCAGCGAGCCGGATCAAACTGTCCAGCGGGCCGGATCAAACTGTCCAGCGGGCCGGATCAAACTGTCCAGCGGGTCTGATTAGGCCCGTCGACCGCAGTTCGCCCATGCCTACAGTAAAGAAAAAGAGATACTTATAAAGACAGTGAAGTTTCGGTGCAGGCTGTCACTATTTTACTTTGTTCGACTAACTCAGAAAGGAAACAAAAAAAAGTTTCCATACAAGAATTATTTACATTTTTATTTGAATTTATTACAAAACATCAAAAACACTTATTGCCACTTCATACCATGACGTTGCCGAGGCCGTGGTTGTGTCAAGGCAAACCAGACCACAGCCTAAGACGCCCCCCGCCCCGCCCCTTTCCAGTACAACATCCATCTCTGTTATTGTTGTCACAAGAAAGATCAAACATAAAAATGTCTTGCTCATAGATATAAGTGAATCATTTATACATCTATATGTTACATACTCAAAAAAATATCACTTACACACTTAAAACAATGAAGTGATATTTTTTTTCTTTCTGGTTTCTAGTTTACTTGGACAATCTACTTACATCCGTCAATGGCTGTCCATCTATTCTATAGCTATTACATCTTCACATAGGTGTTATATATCTATTTGTGTCTACCTACATATGTTTATCATGTTTGTCTAATTCGGTTTGTTTCCAGGTTCAGTAATTTCTTAGTTTAAAAAAATCTACTCTCGTTGATTCAACAAGTCTACTACTGTACAGTTGATGAGTTGAAACTATTTTTATTGATATATTTATATCCATTCATTTTTTCTTCATCTCCTTATTTCAATCTCGCTTTATTCCTATTTCGCCTTGTTTCTACCTCATCTTATTTCAACCTCACCTTTTTTCTACCTCACCATATTTCTATCTCACCTTATTTCTACCTCACCATATTTCTATCTCACCTTATTTCTATCTCACCTTATTTCTATCTCACCTTATATCTATCTCACCTTATTTCTGCCTCATATTATTTTAGCTCATCAATGAAGCCCTACCTCTTCTGCCCCACAAAGGCGTTCATTTGACCAGCTCCACTGACCCTCTCCGAATCAGAAATGACGAGATAGGATGACGAGATTAGTACCACCATAGTACCACCACAGTACCACCATAGTGCCACCAGAGTACCACCATAGTACCACCACAGTACCACCATAGTGCCACCATAGTACCACCATAGTATCAGCATAGTACCACCATTGTACCACCACAATACCACCATAGTACCACCATTGTACCACCATTGTACCACTACAGTACCACCATAGTACCACCATAGTATAACCACAGTACCACCATAGTACCACCATTGTACCACCACAGTACCACCATAGTACCACCATAGTGCTACCATAGTATCACCATAGTACCACCACCATAGTACCACCATAGTACCACCATAGTGCCGCCATAGTACCACCATAGTACCACCATTGTACCACCATAATTCGGATGACTACATCAAGTGCTGAGTCTATTTATTTTTAAGTCGTGCAGTCCTTGCGTGTGTGAATCCAGTGACAGACGAAGTCAGGACCTATCTGATCATTTCTTGACCTATCAGCAGCTTGTATCTGTGCCAGGGGTTAAAGGTTGCTGAGGATTGTATTCACTGCCTTCCCAACCACCTCTCAAACAGCCCATCCTAGAAATACTACTAATGTATTCTCACAGTCCAGTGTTTTAAGTGAATAAGCGATATACAAAAAAAAAAGATTATTAAAAACAGCGTGAAAATTAAATCCCTTGAACTCTGGACTTAAAATAAATCAGTACGTTTTAATGTTATTTTTATTTATATCTTCCAACAAATTAAAATATTTTAAAAAAAAAGAAATAAAAAGTCCAGAAATTATTCCGGACATATTCACCCCCCCCCCCCCACTGTGGGTACTCTGACAACACCCACCCGCAAATTGATAAATCCTTGTTTAGAATTTTAAAAATGTGTAGGCCTACTTGTTGCACTCTGTTAAGGTAGACATAGTAGGATTACATAATTACATTAAAACATACTACACACCATACTACACACCATACTACAAATTATGCCCTATACCATACTACACACCATACTACACATCATGCTCTACACCATACTACACACCATACTACACACCATTCACTACACTGGCCTACACCATACTACACATCATACTACACACCATGCACTGCACCATACTACACACCATGCACTGCACCATACTACACATCATACTACACACCATACTACACACCTTACTGCACACCACATTACATACCATACTACACACCATGCACTGCACCATACTACACACCATGCCCTACACCATACTACACATCATACTACACACCATACTGCACACAACACTGCACATCAGACCCTGCACCATACTACACACCATGCCCTACACCATACTACACATTATACTACACACCATACTGCACACCACACTACACTATACTACACATCATGCCCTACACCATACTACACATCATACTATACACCATACTGCACACCACACTACACACCATACTGCACACCACACTACACACCATACTACAAATCATGCCCTACACCATACTACACATCATACTACACACCATACTGCACACCACACTACAAGCCATACTACTCATCATGCACTACACCATACTACACATCATACTACACACCATACTGCACACCACACTACACGCCATACTACACATCATGTCCTACTTCATACTACACATCATACTACACACTATACTGCACACCACACTACACACCATACTACACATCATGCCCTACACCATACTACACATCATACTACACACCATACTGCACATCACTCTACACACCATACTACACATCATGCCCTACACCATACTACACATCATACTACACATCATACTGCACACCACACTACACACCATACTACACATCATGCCCTACACCATACTACACATCATACTACACGTCATACTGCACACCACACTACACGCCTTACTACACATCATGCCCTACACCATACTACACATCATGCCCTACACCATACTACACATCATACTACACGTCATACTGCACACCACACTACACGCCATACTACACATCATGCCCTACACCATACTACACACAATGCCCAACACCATATTACACATCATACTACACACCATACTGCACACCACACTACACACCATACTACACACCATACTACACACCATACTCAACATCATACTACACACCATTAATTTCTGTTTCGTCATCTCCTGGCTTATTGACATACTCGAACTACACGTGTGCTATTTTTTTTTAAATCTCAGATTAAGAAACAATTGTTGCTCACAGACTCATGTTTCTCATAGCGACCTTTGCGAACGGACGTTTTTGTTTAGTTTGGAGAGTGGAATAAAACGACTCATATGACAATTATTTTTTTTTTTTAATTCTGTTCATTTGTTTGTCATTTCTTGTATTTTGTAAAGGGAGAGAAAACGGCGACAATGTTCGAAAGCAACTTGGTTAAAATATTTGTTAGTTTTGTTTTTGTTTATATGTGCTGTGTGTATTAATGAAACAGTTGACTGCTATAATCGTATACTGTCTTTAATAATGGAACCAATGACTGCTATGGTCACAAATGACATCAATGAACATGAACATGTTGTTTCCCCCAATGACACGGGTGTTTGTATTGATCTGGACTCCAATTATTTGATTATCATCTGCTCGCATACATTTATCTCTAGTGACCGACTCGACCTTCCTCTGTTGTCTGTCACTGGTCAGTCTGTGTTTAATGTCTGTCACTGGTCAGTCTGTGTTTAATGTCTGTCACTGGTCAGTCTGTGTTTAATGTCTGTCACTGGTCAGTCTGTGTTTAATGTCTGTCACTGGTCAGTCTGTGTTTAATGTCTGTCACTGGTCGGTCTGTGTTTAATGTCTGTCACTGGTCAGTCTGTGTTTAATATTTGTCACTTAATGACATAGACAAAAAAAAAGAGTCTTCAGCAAACAAAGCCATTGAATATGTCTTGAGTTTTTGTTGGGTTTTTTTTAATCCGTAAAGTTTTGTGGTTTTGTTTTATCTTCCAACTTCAAAGAGTTCAGATAGTAAGAGACTTTTTAGGTCATGGTTCAAACCGAGGATCCAACCAGAACTCTCAGGTCGACAGTCGAGTATCTACACCACTCAACCATCCGTCCCACAAGAAACAATTCAATTTGAAACTTACCATGTCACACACAAAAAGTCAAAAATAGTTTTCATTCTTTTTCTTCTTTTCTTTACAATTATCTTCGCATTAATGATTAATTTATTTTAATTATGTTTTCAAACAAAGGCCTCCTGCTGTTTTATTATTTTTATTTCTCGCTATTTGATTTTTTGTGTAAAAAGTTAAACTAACTGAGTCAAATTAACCTTCATGTTTTAATCAGTTCATTTCATTTTATTGTGTGACGTAAAGTTCACAGTTTGTATCACATGGCTATTTACTTTTGACACGTTCAGAATACTTCTTGTTTAGAAACACAAACAATGATGAGAATAAACAACAATGATTAATTAAAACTAGCTTTACCGTTCAAAACCTTTGCATAGAGTTACGTCCCCTTAGGCTTGATCGGCAGGCTAGGTTATTTTTGGTTTCGGGCAGATCCGATTTTTTCATGATTTTATTTCAAACTGGAATACTGTTGTATTAATTCTTTACTTTCGATTTAACGCAGAACCCAAATCGCTATTATATTATTAGATGACTTCAGTCCCTCTAAGGATGCCACTTTGATCAGGGGTGGTTATAGTAGCGCCCAACTTTCGTCCCCACTGTAACAGAATGTGTCATGGTTAGTGAAGCACCAATGTTGACAAGAGTCAGGCGACAGCATGGATTCGAGCCCGTAACATACAGAATACAGATCGGGTTCTACGACATTACTGAATGATGGACATTAATGAAAGGATGGAGATTACTGAAATGTTAAATTTAACTTTAAAAAAAATCAAGAAATCATATTTTTTTTCCATTGTATGTAAGAAGATACTATGAAATATTAATTAAATACCGACAATCCAGATTACCGATATTATTTCCGCTGTTTTTTTTTCCCTCTCCTGCCTTCACCAGTTTGGTAACCATGACAACGTAACAGTAAACCACTCTATCCTTCTACAATATGTAATGACGAAGCTGCTGACCTTTAAGGGCTGACAATAGATTGGCGTCCCCTTGATTAACACAAGTGGCTGGCTAAGATCAGGGTTAGATAATTTGCGTTCTCTGCAGGGAGAAAATGATTGTTGTGGATCCGGAGTGAAAGGGGAGCCAATCGCCATGAGCTCCTGTCGTGTTGTCATGGTGCTGAGGGGGTAAGACGGAGGAGGGCGCCAGGAATGAATTGTCGATAATATTTTTTTGATGTCCTTTTGTTTTGTCGTTTCACAATCAAGTATGATTTTACAAAAAAAAAAGTCTCCGTGTTCCATAATAGCAGACCTTTATTAATGTGCCAGCTGTGGAAATGTCAGTCTTTATTTCTAAGTCGATAGATGCAAATATAACTGTACTCAATCAGTTGTGGCTATGGTTATGTGAAGAGACGGTTAAAACAATTTCAATCCTGGAAACTTGTTTTTAGTTAAGTGAAGTGGCAAATGCAACGTAGCCCATTCGCGAAGATAGATTTGTCCTAAGTTACGTATAAATAGCATCTTTGTATTTACCTCTGGCAAAGGCTATTCAACTGACAAATCTATAATATATTGAATCTGTGGCGAGCTGAGAACTTCGGTAAAAAAAATTCAACGAATGTATAGCAAAGAAGTAAAAACCAGCAAGCATTTAACACATCTCATAAACCAACTGCAAAATTCATCCTTCGCTAGTACTACTACACATTAAAAAATCTTATTAATAAATAATCCCATTATAAGTAGGAACTATTACTAATTACATAATAAAATACAAAATTCAACAGATTTTAGCAAAACTCAGAAACCTAAATGAATAAGTAATTTTTTAGAACAGAAAGTAAAATGTGTAGAGTCTTGAAATGTTTCTATAATTATGAATGCCTGGTTCCTGAGTCAGTGGACTCAATATTGACCGGTGCGGTCAGGGAAATGTATGAGTACTTCCAAATCACTGATGTCAGATGTCAACTTAAAGTAGCCATCTGGATGACAAATACGGATGGCCTCACAGATTTATTGGCCAATCATGGTCCATTCTAGTCTTTATGTTTAAAAAAAAAACTGAACTAGACCAAATATTTCTATATAGTCTCTCAGATTGTTAACAAACTAATCCAAATATTTCTATATAGTCTCCAATGTTAACAAACTAATCCAAATATTTAATAATTGATTATTAATACATTTGGTAACTCATAACAACCTTTATTCTGCATCAAAGTTTTGACAGGTTTAATTTATTATTATAAATATTTGATATCAACTGTACAAGACTATATTTCAAATCCGTTACAGTTACTATAATCGGAAGGTCTGAGTAATTAGGCATCTTCTGGGAAGAATGGTGAGCAACTGTGAATCGATTCACACGGTGAGTTTGAATCGATTCATGGTGAGCTGAACAGAGAAATTCACAGATGGTGAAGTTGTTCAGTCGAATCGATTCACATATGAATGAGTTGAATAGTGAATCGATACTCAGATATTGAATTGAATTAGAATCGACTCACTGAGTTAAACAGAGAATCGATTCACAGATTATAGTTGTTTTGGTTTACAGATGCACTGGAGTCTTGAGCTAGATTTTTAGTTATATATCAATAAGTCAACAAATCAATGGCAATTTGGGAAACAGAGATATCATGGCAATAGTCAAATGATCAATGAGGCGCCATGGGAGAGTATAGAGTGACTATTTTACCCTGAACTGGAGATTGAACCTATGACCACTCTAAGGTCGACTATCTTGGGAATATCCGACTGTCTATATTTATATCTATCTATGCGACGATCACAGATAAAGATTCATTCACTTATCATTCTGTACTTGACATGTATCTGCGGTAACCGGATCATCTCTACAGTTAAATCAACTAGACTACCATTTAATTAAGCCCCCCTTTCCCGTTTTGTAAAAATATGAAATCTGTTGCTCAAGAACTACGACAGTTACTTTTACCGGGAAACCCCAGAGTATTTCTTAATCTCAGCCCAAAGCTCTAAAAAAACACGTAAAACAGGCTCTGATATAACCATTCTTCTCTCCATTCAGGCAGCGCTAGGGGCTCATCATCCATCCGTACGTCTGAAGTTCTCAAAGGTTTCGAGTCGTCAGGGGACCTGACTGGATGTGGGATGAGCAAGATGGCGGAGAGGGTCATGGGAACTGTCACCAAAAAATCGCAGAATTAGACACCGTGAAAGTTGTCTGGGACTCTGGAAAGAAAAATAACTACAGAGCGGGGACGGCGGCCTCCTTCGACTTGCTCCTTTATGACAGCTCTCCTGTGGTAAGATGCTATATTTTTGTTTACCTATTAGTTTGAATGACTTCAATGAACTTTAATTGCAAATGTTTTCACTTATTATGCAACAATTTAGGAAAAGATGGGGTGGGGGGTAGTGACAGAAGTTTGACATAAATGATAAAAAAATGAGAAGGGGGGAGAGGAAGGTAAAATAATCAAGGAAAAAAAAAAGCGCCATGTGAATGGCTCCTGAAGTGATAATTCATAACGATTAATAGAGAGTATTACCGGTGATTATTTAGGGAGAGTATTACCGGTGATTATTGAGATAGTGATAATGCAGATTAATAGGAGAGTATTACCGGTGATTATTTAGGGAGAGTATTACCGGGTGATTATTTAGGGAGAGTATTACCGGTGATTAGTTAGAGAAAGTATTACCTGTGATTAATTAGGGAAAGTATTACATGTGATTACTTAGGGGAAGTATTACCTGTGATTAATTAGAGAGTATTACCTGTGATTAGTTAGGGTATTACTTGTGATTAATTAGGGAGAGTATTACCTGTGACTAGTTGCTCTGATATTAGCTCTCCAGACTGCTTTATCTGGCCTGCGACGTTCGTTTACATCACTGATATTTAGATCAAATTTTTAGTTATTTCATATTAAAACACTTCCTTACATCTGCCCTTTATCCGGCATTTCTGACAAATTAATGAACTCAATGTATCCGGCGAGTAAAAAAAAAAGATATTTCCTACCCGTTATCTGATCAACGACGTTGTGTGAATCTTTTGCATGGCATCCATCGCTTCCACCACAAAAGCCGGCACCACTGCGGTTCTCTTTTCTTCATTCTCTCGTTTTAATATCAAGGTCCTTTATAATTCTACATTTTTCAGTGTTGTTGGTAGTTAAAATTGTTCGCAGTAGGGACAGCCATATCAGTTACATGATTCTATTTTATTTTAATGATTATCAGTCTTAGTCCTAATCGTAAATACAACATTGTTCTTTATATTATTTTTTTTAGTTTATTTTCGACTTTTTTTTCTTGCTTCATCCTTACCTTTTTAAAATATTTTTTTTACGGTCTAACTTTTTCATTAAATACTGTATTTTAAAATATTTTTTAAAAATGTTTATTGCGTTATAGTCTGTCAGATTTTCAGTGGTATGAGACTAAAATATTGGCTGTACGGCTGAAGGATATTGATCAGTACGGTTGAAGATATTGACTGTGTGCGGTTGAAGATATTGACTGTGTATGGTTGAAGATATTGACTGTGTACGGCTGAAGATATTAGCTGTGTACGGTTGAAGATATTGGCTGTGTACGGTTGAAGATATTGACTGTGCTGAAGATATTGACTGTGTACGGTTGAAGATATTGACTGTGTACGGCTGAAGATATTAGCTGCACGGTTGAAGATATTGACTGTGTACGGCTGAAGATATTGACTGTGTACGGCTGAAGATATTGGCTGTGTACGGTTGAAGATATTGACTGTGTACGGCTGGAAGATATTAGCTGTACGGTTGAAGATATTGACTGTGTACGGCTGAAGATATTAGCTGTGTATATTGTTGATATTGACTGGCTGAAGATATTAGCTGTGTACGGTTGAAGATATTGACTGTGTACGGCTGAAGATATTGACTGTGTACGGCTGAAGATATTGGCTGTGTACGGTTGAAGACGACTGACTGTGTACGGCTGAAGATATTGACTGTGTACGGTTGAAGATATTGACTGTGCTCGGCTGAAGATATTGACTGTGTACGGCTGAAGATATTGACTGTGTACGGTTGAAGATATTGACTGTGTACGGCTGAAGATATTAGCTGTGTACGGTTGAAGATATTGACTGCATGGCTGAAGATATTAGCTGTACACAGATATTGACTGTGTACGGTTGAAGATATTGACTGTGTAATGGCTGAAGATATTGGCTAGTACGGTTGAAGATATTGACTGTGTACGGCTGAAGATATTGACTGTGTACGGCTGAAGATATTGACTATGTACGGTTGAAGATATTGACTGTGTACGGTTGAAGATATTAACGTGTACGGCTGAAGATATTGACTGTGTACGGCTGAAGATATTGACTGTGTACGGCTGAAGATATTGACTGTGTACGGCTGGAAGATATTGACTATGTACGGTTGAAGATATTGACTGTGTACGGCTGAAGATATTGGCTTTTTGCGGTTAAAGATATGGGCTGTGTACGGCTGAAGATATTGATCAGTACGGCGAAGCATTGACGGTGTACGGTTGAAGATATTGATCAGTACGGCTGAAGATATTGACTATGTACGGTTGAAGATATTGACTGTGTACGGCTGAAGATATTGGCTTTTTGCGGTTAAAGATATGGGCTGTGTACAGCTGAAGATATTGGCTGTGTGGTTAGAAGATATTGGCCGTGCGGCTGAAGATATTGACTGTGTACGACTGAAGCGATATTGGCTGCGGTTGAAGATATTGGCTGTGTGCGGCTGAAGATATTAGCTTTCGTGTACGGCTGTAGATATTGGATACATGTGAAAAAAAGAACGATAAAGAAACGTGTGCGCTCGAAGTAATGTGTCTGGTCGCGATCAGTAAGTTATGTGTGTCGCAGTCAAGCCTAATGAGTTAGACGGCTTAATTTTAAATAATATATCAAAGATTCATTCATCACAGCCCTAAGTCAAACTTTTCTCACTGCAGGTGTTCTACATATGAACATTAATTGCGACGAGTGCCAAGAGAATCCCATCTTTCGGGATACGTTGGAAATGTTCCGACTGTAGGAACTACGACCTGTGCTCCCGTGCTACCACGCAGACAAACAATTGACACTAAACATTCACTAGAATCGATAACGACTCATGCAAACCGTAAGTTGATAAGCGATACTAATGTACAAAAAAAATTATGACAGTGTATTCTCATATGCTAATTTTACTTGTATAGAAAAAATAACCGAACATTTAGTAATGTATCATGCAGGAAAATGGAAGTTTAACCTCCAGAAACAACGAAATATATATATATATTTGGGTGGCCCAAAAACTCAACTTTCACCTACAGAGCGAGACACCCTCTAACTTTTTTCCTTATAGATAACCTTTAATTAGTGCAGAGTTTCAGCCTCTGTGCCAACTGCAAGGTGATGCTCAACGACCATGGATTTTTAAAAAAATTTCATCGAAAAATTGCCGAACTTTCATGTCATTTACTTTTTGCAAATTTACTTATTGTATCATGTTCTTTGTTTTAAATTTTACTTACTTACGGTTGGCTGTTTAACTATTCTATGTGATAACTTTCTTTTGATGATGACTGCGCATTTGCAAGAAGTAGTTCTTGGTGATGAAACTGAATATGTATATACCGATCAAAATTAGCAACTCAGGTAAACAGCAAGGCTAGATAACTCATATAAAGAAAAACCTCTCAAGACCAATTGTTCAATCCAAGTGTAACAAGTTCCTTGATCGTAATAAAACATCTGATCGTGAAGCTGTTTGACTACTTCGGCCTCATTGCTGCAGCCCTTTGTCACGATCCAAATGCACTTTCTATTTCACGTAGCACTATTCAACGAGAGTAGTCATGCTAGGCATATAATTCTCTAAAGCAATGAAAGATAATTTTGAACCAACCTGCACCTATTAGTAATCCATTGGGATGGAAAGATACTTCCCAGCAATATTTGGGGAGGGCTCAGTTGACAGGGTACCAGTTTTACTTTCAGGTGATGGGTTGGACAAACTGTTAGGTGTACCAAAGGTAAGCCCTGGAACTGGTGAGAATGAAGCATATGCTGTTTACAAATTGTTAGTGGAGTGGCAGCTGGTTGAGAAGGTTCTATGCTTATGTACTTCGAAACAACCTCAGGAAAATACCGGCAGAATAAATGGAGTATGTGTTGGTCTTGAAAATAGGCTAGGTCGTGAACTTCATTGGTTAGCCTGTCGTCAATATGTAATGGAGATCATCTTGTCAAAGGTTTTCTACTCTCTGCTTTGGGACCTTCAAACTCCCCAGATATCCCGCTTTTCAAACGATTCAAGAAAGGCTGTTGGAGTGTCATCACCGGGCAGAATTTTCAGACTTCCAAGTGACACCTGAAGCTTCCAGTTTATCACATGCACCCATTGCAGTCCTAACCAAAGAGCACCTTAAAGGAACAAGTCAAGATGATTACATCGAGCTTATTGAGTTGACGTTGATCGATTGGGACATCCACCGGAGTACAATCCACTGGAGGGCTCCAGGACCATTACATCGTGTTCGCTGGATGGCAAAATTAATTTATGCCATAAAAATAAACCTCTTCACAACCAAACAGATGTATTAAAGGCTACAAAGAAGAAACTCAAGTTGAGTGCTTGTAGTTTGGTACTAATTTACACCAAGAATTGGGTAACTGATCCTCGTGCAACCAGTTCCATCCAGTGATTTACAGCTGTGGACTGATCTCAGCAGTTACTTGATCATCGATCAGGACATTATTTCAGATGCAGCAGTGTCCCAGAAAATCATCTCTGGTATCTTTCAGACGAGCTTGTTGGATTGGCCTTGTTCTCAGATCCTCTGACAGCAACTGCAATGATGGGAATTGTGCAGGAATCACCAGTGAAGCTGGCAAACGAAAAGTGCGTGGAGATCCATCAATTTAAAGAAAAATCCAGATGTATGTTTAGGTAACTTTGCAACTACCAGATAGGGGAACCTTCTTTATTGTTATAACAATGACAGTGCATTTCTTGATTGATCACCACAAGAGGCCAGCAAGGAACAGTATCGATATGGCCAGACACGATTCAAGTCATTATGTGTTGTGAAAGACAATTACAGAGCGAGCTTTTGAAGAATACAACACACTGCTTATTAAAGACGAAGAAGAAAAATTTTATTGCAAGTTGTAGAAGCAAACCGCATGGCTGCTGTTCAGCCTTAATGTCAGAATGACAATAACATTGACTGATAATGCATGCTTTTGTGACTTAATCTTAAGTAGGTTAAATTTTAAGTTTTTTGATGGAACAGCAATAATTTGACCTTTTAATTGTGACAAATGCCAATAGCCATATGTTTAAGGTGATAGCTTGTTAATTTGCAAAAGAGTGTTGAACTGTTGATAGTAAAAGCTATTGATGGTTGTAATTTTAAAACATTCAACATATGCGCGTATTTCTTCATTTAGCTAGAATTTGCAAAATGTGGATAATATATTGCTATTGAGCACCGTCTTGTAGTTGGAATTTAAAGCTGTAAACTTTACCTAAAACATTACTATTAGCAGATAAAAAATTGGGAGGGTGTCTTGCTCTATAGCACACATGTTATTTTTGCCATATCTAAATGAACCACCCTAATATATATAGTATGCGCCCGTAGTTTTCAGCTTCTGCTAATAGTAACAACAATATATATCTACACCTCCTACGCACATACATACACACACACAAACATATATATATACTTATTATATATATACTTATATATATATATATATATATATATATATATATATACTATAATATATATAAACATTAATGTTTTCATCACTAACTTCTCTTAACTGTTGTGGTCGTTGGAGGAGCGAATGGACACAACAACAGATACATTTCTCCATTATGACCTGTCCTGAATGGTTGTGTTGACTTTATTCATTAGAAGACCTGTCCGTACTTCATTTTGTCTATTGCAATACTCGCTGCCGTCCATTGCGATGGCTTCATTTCTAGAGTTCCTTGAAGAATGGTTTTTCGGGAAGGCTATATTATTACGCCTTTACACATGACCGAATTATGCCATCTTACGTCGCTTAATCGTTCCCATAATCGTTTCCGAGGCCCGCGATTGAGAAACATTTTTTGAGCTCACCAGGCAAGAGATTCGAAGGATTTTTCCTCACGCATATATTTTTGAATGCTTGTTGTGGCTGCTAGAAGTCAATGCCTCAGCCATACAGGGCTATACTATCCTAGGGTATCGATGACATGTCCTTTAGCTCTGACATTGTTTCAAATCGCCTTTTTGGCAGATATAGTGAGTATCCTGGTTTTCCTTGGGCTAAACATTATCTTTCCATATTTTCGGTCAGAGCATAGCAATGAATTTTGCTGTAGTCTCTTAGGAGACTGACCCCTTTAAATTTTACATTTGTTTTCTTGAACTCACTCAGCAGCACTGGTAATTCAAAAGTCTCTTGGTTTCGTTTTTGTTCTGTACTATCTCTGGTATCTGGATTGATCTTGTAGTTATACAGCTCTGTGCAGTAGTCAGTCTAAAGCGTTCGAGTACCGCAGTGTTTTCAGAGGAGGAATTTTTTTGTGTGAAGTATTGTTTCTCTAATCTATAAAAATTGACGCCATTTCTTATTGACCAGAAAAAACATTGAATTGAGATCAGTAATAATCCAATCTTCGTGACACTTACCGGTAATTATTAATTACCCGTCTACTTACTCATTTATTTTCGCAAAAAAAACATTCAATTCAATTCAACTTTTAAACTGATTATTTACTAATTTATGACATTTCTTCATTATGTCTTTTGGTAAACTTTCTTAAGCGCCATTAAAAATGATTATGACGTCATCAGTACTCTCTAAGGGAGAAGGTAGTGATTGTTTTCTGTTATCACTCAGTGATGTAGATTTTAGTTTGTCATCAAACATTGTAAATAATCATGGCGGCTTCAATTCGTTGTTTTTTTTTTTTTAAATGCTTGTATTTATTCATTTTTTAAGCACAAAAATGATTGCGCGACTTGGAGAGATAATGGGAGCCACCAAGTCTATAACCCCCCCCCCACAGAACGGACGTTTCAAAGCACACCTGTAAATGTGTCCATTCGTTCCTCCAACGTCCACATCGGGAAATTAGGGGAATTAAAATAGAAAAGTCTGTACAATTTCAGTGTAAAATTGCACCAATTTGTTTTGTTTATTTTTTCCTTAAGAATCTGTGGAAATGTTCATTAAAGATCTTTATCATGTAATATTTTAACGCACTGGACATAAATTTCATGGTTGAATTTCTAGTTATTTTTTTATTTAATAAACTCAATTTATTTTTACTATGAATGGTAATTTCCCCAGAGCTACTGATCATTTGGAGACACACACGCACAAAAACCTCTCCAAGCTTGGTTTAGCTGTTCTATGTATAGGATGAGATGACAAATTAATAAGAGTAAAATATCCTGGACTTAATAATAAAAGCAACAGTAGACTTTTGTTTGATCGCTAACTTGAACAGAATATATACCCTACTTAACATTATGTACAAAGAAGTAATTGTAGAATATAAGAACAATAAATAACTCTAGATGGGCTTGATAAGTTGGTAGCCCGCTAGCCATAGGCTGGGTAATGTAGCAGTCTTCAGATGCTATGGAACACGGCGGTTTGTGTCTAACAAGCCATAAAGACTAAACCCTAGCCCTAAATGGACTAAGCCTGGCACACATGCTTATATTTTTTAAGTAATTATGAATTATTTAATGTGTATGTGATCTAAATAATTTATTCTTTTACTTAAGTAAAATATAATTTTCAAGAATGTTTCGTAATATTTGTGTGTGTGTTTGTATAGATTCCCAGTTGGCAAGAGATGTGACAGTACAAAAGTTTGCTATGGGAATATTCTCTGGGGCCACTGTGAAAAGAGGCAAAGACTGGAAATGGAAAGATATAGATGAGTCGTAAGCTGATTTAAGAGCTAAACAGTGAAGAACAGTTTTAAAATTGTCTTGTGGTACAATGTAAATGGCCGACCATAGCAATGAAACAGGTGATTTTAAATGGAAAGAGCTAAATTGATAATTGGTTGCTCAAGTTAGTTTATTCTCCAATAGAAATGACTTTTTCCAGTGTATTTTTTAAAATATTTTCTTAATGAGTCTTAGTTATCTTCCCCTTCTTCCCCATTACTCTGGACCGGTCTTAAATCTGTGGCATAAGGTAGAGGTCTCAAGTAATTTGTTGCCCTAAACAAGAATACATTTTGGAGGACTATGATATGTCATACTAGAGGGGGCTTTTTTGAAGTGGTTTGGGGGAGAGGGCGTGGAGACTACCTACTTTAGATTTCAATAAGAGTCTCTTCATGAGCACATATTACTAAGTAACTCTTATATACCATATTTCCTATTTACAGGCTTGTCTGATAGGAATGATTCCCACGGAATCCCATAAAACGTACCATGGGATGGGACGGGATGGTACAGCACACATTTGTATTTTCCATGTCCCATGGGACACGGCATGGGACAGAGTAGCCGCGTCATAGAGCTCTGATGTGCACCTGAGCTAATCCAAATTTGTTAATTTCTAAAGAATTAATCCTTCTTTTTTATTTAAATATGTATTGCGTAATCTTGTTCTTTATCTTGTGGTGGGACAATTTGATAGCAGATAATAATAAATAAATAAATACACATAACCTTTTATCATATAGGATGGTTCGTTTGCATTTAGGTGCGTCACGCCCAAAGATGCGGTATAAACAACTAGACGGAGCGCAAGCTATTAACACCAATAGTACGGCCTTATCTTTAAGAGATGGGCGGAGATTACATATAAATTTGCCATGCGTAGCTGAAGCAATACGCATTAATGCATAATCTGTTTATCGCTTGCGTGGGCGGAGGCGCAAACTGCTACGCCAGTAATCAGACTGTCAGCCATTGTTGTAGTTGATATGATTAAAAGTCGTTTGCGATTTCATGGAATTCCCCGATGGGAATCCCATGGTACGCGGCAGACATAAATTACCATGGGATGGGGGATATCGATAGAAAATCTGTCCCATGGACAAGTCGCCTATTTATTATTTCACCAATTGTAGAATATATATTGTATACAACTTAATGAGGGCACTTCCTAGACCTTGCTTATAAAACTCAGATCATGGTGTATTGCGCATACTTGTGGCTTTCGGCCCTGCATTTTGGCACTACCCCCCCCCCTAACGTAAAGCGCGAACTGCTAAGACTGTACAACGGTGCCAATATATAACGGAAATATTGTTCTTAATTTTGTACCAGGTGGTGAAGACAAAGAAGGCTGCGTGATTTGAAGATAAAAAAATGGACACCAGAGACCCGGAGAAGCGTTACTGCAGATGTCCAGTGGCCAGGTCCATCCAAACGACCAGTTGCTCACCGAGTCGGTCACAAGAAAGTGGGATCTAAATGCACCAAACCTGCATCTGGTGGATTTTATTACAAATCTCACTTACCTGCTGTGGGTAAGTCCTCCCTAGAGTCGGATTGCAAAGTGCTGTGGAGATGGCGGTCACTTGTTTGGGGTGGTCATTTTTCTTGGGGGGGGGAGGCAGATTGTCAATTACTTGTGTTGAGAGTTATAAGTTGGACCCTGCAGGCTGTATACTACTGGTTTGATCAATAGAAGAGAAAAAAACAACTCTTTGCCGCTAAAATATGCTGGGGCCATTATGAAAATTTCACACAAAACTTTTCAGTAGTCGCAATGTTATTGTTGTGTAATAAAGTAACCAGTGTCATCACAACGCAGGACCAGCACAGAACTCACAATGGGAGAGGAGGAGGTTTAAGTAAATAAAACATTCTAGTCGAATATTCAGATATTTATTTGTGTAAGTGGTAGTCTTAGGGCCCCATCACATTTTTTTCCAAGGGCCGAAAGTTGTTGTTAAAGCGGCTTGACTAATAAACGGTTCTTGACTTCAACTGACCATTGATCAAGCCGAAAAAAACTGAAGATAATGTATAACTGATTTTCGTCATTTAATACAGTTACAACAATTCTAATACTCGATTAATAACATTTTACTACTAGCTGTACCCTGCTAAACATTTGTATAGAGTTATATCCCTTTAGCTTGATCGGTAGGCTGGGTTATTTTTTTGGTTTCGGGCAGATCCGATTTTTTTCTGATTGTATTTTCAACTGGAATACTGTTGTATTAATTCTTTACTTTCTATTTAAATCAGAACCCAGATCACTTTTATTTATATTAGTAGGTTTTAAAAAATGGCAAGTATCAAAATAATATATTGATATTTAGGAATTCATATGTCTAATCTAAGCAAAAATTAACATATTGCAATTTTAAACTTTCTTTGATACTAGGTACAAGATACAAAAAGTTGTACCCAAATATCAAGCTGGCGATAAAGTGAACATAATTCTCTGACATAGAAAAGGTTAAAAGATGCAACATAATAATGGAGGTTGGACCGATAATATGAGAGTAAGGTATGATGATATGATTATGGTATGATGATATGATTAAATATGATGATATGATTAAGGTATGATGATATGATTAAGGTATGATGATATGATTATGGTATGATGATATAATTAAGATATGATGATATGATTAAGGTATGATGATATGATTAAGGTATGATGATATGATTATGGTATGATGACATGATTAAGTTATGATGATATGATTAAGTTATGATGACATGATTAAGTTATGATGATATTATTAAGGTAATGCTTATATGATTGGGGTATGTAGAAATGATTAAGGGCTGATATATGTTTAAGGGATGATGTATATGATTAAGGTATGATCAAGGTACGTTTATTTGATTAATTTACGTTATAAATTAGGCTATAAAAACAACACAGTTTTTTTCTAAAAATAAAACCTTTTAAAATATAGTCATGTCAATCTCACTGCTTCGAAAAAAGATGGTACGACAGAGTTACGGGGCTAGTTAGGACATTAATTATGAGGATTTTTAGAACATAATCTTTGACCCAATATTCGATAACTACATATGAATGAATCTGTTCGGGACACTATTATGAGCACTAAACAAGATGCACCATAATGGGCCTCTATATGGGATACCTTTCTGGGCACTATATGCGACATTATTCAGGATTACTAGTCTTGTCGAACACCGAACATATAAAACACAAAAAACCCTTTCTCTGCCAGATATAAAGATATAATATATATATATATATACATATATATATATATATATATATAAAGTGATGTTTTTGTTGAAATTAACATGGAAATATTTCAACAAAACTAATAGTATTTTCTTTCTTTTAGTACATGAAGAAAGTTGGCACTGTTAAGAAAAAACAGATGAGTATGGTGTTGTTACTGTGAAATATGATGACGACCAAAAAATGGGCCTACAATCAGGATGTGCTAAACCGAGTGTCATAAAATCATCATAATTTATGTCATGGTAACACAGCTACTGCTTAATCCGTGATTCATTTACTTTTGGGAATGGCTGTGTATATTATTGTAGTGGAATTGTAGTAATACGTAGTAGTAGTTCTTACTAGAAGTGTTTTATTTAATTTATTTTCTTGCCTGTAGTCATCGACATTTATTGGTGAGACGTTATACATCTAATTAAAAATCACTGAGAATAATGTTGTCTAAAAAAAAAGTGCGTCTTTCCATAATGAAAAAGAATGTACGACATGTAGCCAGGCAATTATTTTAAAATAAATTTTTAGGCAAAATATGTATTTACAACCTGTGAGTTTCATTTTTCATCTGAAATTGTACAGATTCAAATTTACCATTCTAATCCCATGCAAACCGGATGAACTTTATAAAATTCATGCATTAATTATATTGATTATTTTGATTTTCAATAGGTAATTTATGACGTAATTATTTGCTTAAGTTGTACTTGATATTAGGTGGCGTGGTTGCCTTAAATTTAAAAAGCAGTTAATGCAAAAAGTGAAGCAAAATTTTATTGATAATAATCCTTTATATGAATCTTTATGTAAAATAAAACTCTTCTTGTGTCCATGTTACAATTAACTAAAGATAACTATTTTCAATGAAGAAAAACTCATTTCATTTGAAATGCTCTTTTAAATGAGGTATATTATTTTTTGAACAAATGAATCTCATTCTATGTGGGCAAGCCAACAAGAACTAAATATTGTAACCTTATTTATCTGAATTTATCATAGCAAACATTGTGACGTTTGTCCGTTGCGGTCATCTGATCATTTGTCCACATTGCACTAAGGACTGGACAAATGTCCAATATGTCATTCTCTCATAAAAATTATCTGCGAACGCGAACCTAATAAATATGCGTTGAAGGTGTTTTCTTCGCCTTTATTCAGAATACTAAAAAATAGGTGATTGAAAAATATAGAGGCAAATTACTTCATTGATCGCGGTCAGTAAATTTACTCAAAGATAGGGATACAAATTTTATCCCAATATAAACTAGCTGTACCCTCTGCAAAAACCTTTGCATATAGTTATATTCCCTTAGGTTTGATCGGTAGGCTAAGTAATTTTTGGTTTAGGGCAGATCCGAATTTCGTCATGATTGTATTTCAAGCTGGAATACTGTTGTATTATTTCTTGGCTTTCGATTTAACGCATAACCCACACAGCTATTATATCTATCTATCTATCTATCTATCTATCTATCTATATATATATATATATATATATATATATATATATATATATATATTAGAGCTGCTGTTCGATTAAAAAAATTGATCGCAATTAACGCATGATTAAAATTTTTAATCGCAAACTAACGCACTTTTTAATCGACACAATATAACACATTTTGTTTCTATTCAAACATGTAAGTTAGAATACCATAGCATAAAATTGGTATAATTAAGCAATTCAGATTAATTTACGAAAGAGGTATAATTAATTGTAACAGATTTATTAAGCATCAGCACCATTGTCTGTTGAATTAGTTATTGAGGCCAGTTTATTGACATGTATCAATCACGTCAAGTGATGCGAGTTATTTTTTTTTAATCAACAACATTGCCAAACAAGTGTTTTTCTCGTACCATAGGTTCCGAGATAATGACGTATTTCAACCCCTCTCCTCTATCCCTGTCATATTTTGCTACACTTTGGCCCCCACGTATGTCTTGTTTACCCAACCCTCCACTACCGTAACTACCCCTTCACTTCCCATCCCAAAACAAAATACACACGTCATTTTATCTCATATGTGCTCTTTTCCTTCATAAAATAATAGTAGCTTATAGCCAGAAAGAACTTACTTGCTCACTTATTATTAACGCGTTTTTTTAAATCCCCCCCCATTTCCCACCCCTGTTAGATTTTTGACACTCTTAGCAGCTTCTCTCCCACGAAGATGACGTTACTACCAACCGTACCGTACCTCTCTGTCCCATTTTTCCAAATCATGGCACCTGTCAATCAACCAGATGTTCACTAATGGTATCATTGAGTGTCATAATTATTATAAAGAAAAGACATTCCTATTGTTTCAAGGTCATGTAGCTGCTATGATTTTATGTAAGGTGACAGTTTTTGTATTCGGTGGATTTTTTTTTTTTTAATCTTGTCTGATCTAGTTATGGTTATATAATTGGATTATTTACTGATTACTGAAATGACAATATTTGGCTAAAATTTAACGCATTTAGGTGTTTGCGTTAAAAATGTAATTGCATATGTTTAACGCATTAATTACGCTTTAATTGCAGTTAAAAAACAGCCTGATATAAAATATTAAATTTAGCTCAGTGTCACAATAATTCTGAAAAATACAACCACTGTCTCGTGTACAGTCTAGACCTTGATTGACAGGTGTCATGTATATGAAACTATTAGTGCAGCTGTTGCAAACGTGACCGGCCTAATGCTGTATTATCAAAATGCTATAAAAAAATTTGCGCAAAAATTGATGATATAAAATGTCCAGCATCTCGTTATTTTGATCTAGTTTTAACCTGACTCATTATACACTTAATTTTTTTTTTACCTACAAGTTGACTTCAATAATACACTACAGTATATAATGTAAACTAGTGAATGAAACTTTTCTCTTTTTACATCGACCGGGAATGGACCAGAGGTTTACTTGTCGAAGGGCTAAATAACAAAAACATCTTCATTTATATTACAAGTGGGGATTTTGTCGACATTTCTGAGGTAGAGGGTGTATGCGGATTGCGACAGGGTGGGGTGGTAGATCTACTTAATAAGTGAACAAACCTTAACTTCAAATTTGTTGAGTAAAATACTGTTATTTAACGATTTCTTGAACTTAATTGCAATACTTTGGTCAAATTAACGCATTTAGGTGTTGCGATAAAAATTTTAATCGCAAATTTTTTTTTTGACGCGTTAATCGCAAATTAACGCAGTTTAATCAGCAGCCCTATATATATATATAATGATTTTCGCGTCTATCATAATCAATAATTATAGTTATTAATTAAAGTTTGTCTATATTTAAGTAGATTTTATTTGAAGTCATTTTTGCACCGTCCCCTCAACAATGCCTCAAAATCCGAGAACCCCTGAAAGCTCTGATAATTGGGTGCCCTCTTCCCGTCTTTACTTTAAATTTTCAGCTAAACGAAGAATGTTTTTGTAATCAAAAAGGGCACCACAAAGCTCCGGATGACTCCTGCAGGGGCCCTGCCTGAACAAACACACTAGCGTAAAAAAAAAAAAATGTGCTGCAGATCTTTTACATTTTTTTCAAATTTCATAATTAAGCCTGTGTTGAAGTTTATAATAATGTCGGCTATTGAATTCTTCTTAATGACAAACATAGCAGCTGTTAAAATAGTAACAACGACGGCAGCTGTTAAAACAGCATTGATAATTGAATTAATAAATCAAATCTCATTAATGGCTACAAGTCGTCGAGTACTGACAATGAAGTTAGTAAAAAAAAGTGCTTTATCTATTTTTGGTATGTCCCTTTCCTTGCTCGTATTTCTATTAAACTGCTGAAATTGTAATAAAGATTGAGAAAGGCAAATAATAATTATATCTTTGTTTTCTTATTATTATAAATATATACATTTTGGCTTCCATTTAAGTTTGGGTCATTTTATTGCTGATGGATAATGTTATGACTTTATACAAATGAATTGAAAAAAAAAACAATTCATTTCAGAGGCTTTTAGTTTTCTTTTTTTATGTTTTCCAAAATTATTATTATAAAATACTGATATTTATTAAAATAAATTATGATCCACCTGTTTATTTCCTTTTCATTGATATTTTTATATTACTTATTTAAACCTTGTCGGGAACTGGAGTTTGCATATCTACTCCAACTCAAAGCGGCGTTTACGAAGGTCTTTTGAAAAAAAAAGGAGAAAAATTAAAAGTAATTTTAATGAACACTTAAAAAAAGAACACTGGTGCTTAAAATTTGATGGAAAGACCTTACAAAATAATGCATATGAGGTTGTTACTGTAAACATCAGTAATACGACATGGAACTCAAGGGCAATTTATTGTTGGCTATCATTCATTCTAATACCGGAGTATCTAAGGCAGCAAGTGATTTCATCAGTGGTACGTGGGCTGTCATCTGGTTCTCTGCCCAGTGCTCCAATTATCAGAAGCTTGTAACCAACTATCAACAATCAAAGTCATTAAAGACATTTTGGTCCACAGATCCAACACCTATACCAATGCAGCGTTCAAATATCTAAGCATGAGCGTGCAATTAAAGTGATGGAAGATTTACCACTTTCAAAGTCCATTGAAAAATAAAACATTGCATTTCTTTGGACTAATGCACGATATAAATGTACATTGTAACAATTATCAACATTATTCTTATGTCACTTTAATTAGTAATGTGAAGTTTTTATCAAAATATTTGAAAATTTATATATCCCAAAATATTTGTGTCGATTGGAGAATGAACTATTTTATGCAAAATTACTCATATTCTCTTTATTTGTGATACAAAGCTCCACCGAATATGATATGGGGATATATATTGCTATAACTCTCTCATTGCCCTCGGTAGTATCTGGGAATTCCCTATATCAGCGCACCATAGAATGTACAATTGAACGCAATGACGGTATGAGCGTGATGACGTAGTAACATGAGATGGACGGAAGGGAAGAATAACGAAGCTGGCAAGAACAATGGCCGTTATTGTTGTTTTATTGTTTATAATCATTAAATACTCTTGTATGGAACCCATGCCTGTGCGTTCAGTTATTGAACAGTGATAGTATTTAACAATATTTAGTCATACTCCTAATATATATATATATATATATATATATATTTAGACGAATTTCTACTGTATATTCATGCAAATATTTCCGCACATACATAGACATAGGCCATATATATATATATATATATATATATATATATATATATATATATATACACACAGACTTATATTTACATCAATACATTGGCTGATATATTAATTTAAAACATAAATATGTGGGTAGACTTATAGATAGAAAGCGAGATAATCAGACAGAAAAAAGAAACATAAATTGTAGGATTGACGGCAGGATAAAAAGGTATAAACAGACAGATTTTAAAATATAATGTAACTTTAATCAAGATATTTTAAAACTTTTTAGTGAACAGAACTTGGATAGATAACTATGGTTAGTACTTTTCAATAATGAACTTAGTTTCTTCCTGTCTATATTAAACTCTCACATTTTTCCATAGTATTACCTCCCCTTCCCCCTTTCCTCACCAAGACATGCAAATGTATTAGTTACTATGGAGTTAAGACTCATTACCAATTAAAAGTCGGTTTTTGATATTCAGAGAAGAAAATTGACAAAGTATTTCATAAATATGAGATACACTGATCAATTAGGGCCAATTTTTGGCTCAGGGCTTAATGATACAGTCTTATTAGTCTAACGTTCAACCTGCCCTGCCAACACATCAAAGATCTGCGTATTGTTTTCAGTATATATAAATAGACAAAGTGGCAATGTAAGCAATAAGGTAAAAAAAAACAAGAGACTATATTGATACACAGGGATTTATTGATACATAGAGATATAATGATACACTTGGATATATTGATACACGGGGATATAATGATACACAGGGATTTATTGATACATAGAGATATAATGATACACATGGATATATTGATACATAGGGTTATAATTATACTTAGGGATATAATGATACTAGGAATATAATGATGCATAGGGATATAATGATACCCAGGATATAATGATATGCAGGATATGAATGATACATAGGGATATAATGATACGCAGGGATATAATGATACTAGGGATATAATGATACATAGGGATATAATGATACTTAGGGATATAATGATACATAGGATATAATGATACATAGGGATATGATGATACGCAGGATATAATGATACATAGGGATATAATGATACATAGGGATATAATGATATTTTAGGATATAATGATACATAGGGATATAATGATACATAGGATATAATGATACGCAGGGATATAATGATACATAGGGATATAATGATACATAGGAATATAATGATACTCAGGGATATAATGATACATAGGGGTATAATGATACATAGGTATATAATGATACATAGCGATATAATGATACATAGGTATAATGATACGCAGGGATATAATGATACGCAGGGATACAATGAGTTATAGGGATATAATGATACATAGGGATATAATGATACTCAGGGATATAATGATACACAGGGATATAATGATACATAGGGATATAATGATAACATAGAGATATAATGATACATAGGGATATAATGATATGCATGTGGGATATAATTATACGCAGGGATATAATGATGTAGGGATATAATGATATATAGGGATATAATGTATATACAGGGATATAATGATACATAGGGATATAATGATTTAGGATATAATGATACACAGGGCTAATGATGATACACAGTGATATAATGATACACAGGGATATAATGATACACAGGGCTATGATGATACACAGGGATATAATGATACACAGGGATATAATGATACACAGGGCTATGATGATACACAGTGATATAATGATACACAGGGATATAATGATACACAGGGCTATGATGATACACAGTGATATAATGATACACAGGGATATAATGATACACAGGGCTATGATGATACACAGTTATATAATGATACACAGGGATATAATGATACACAGGGCTATGATGATACACAGTGATATAATGATACAGGATATAATGATACACAGGGCTATGATGATGTTACAGTTATATAATGATACACAGGATATAATGATTATAGGGCTATGATGATACACAGTGATAATAATGATAATAACAGGGGATATAATATATAATAGGCTACATGATGATAATAGGGATATAATGATACACAGGGATATAATGATACACAGGGATATAATGATACACAGGGATATAATGATACATAGGGATATAATGATTAATAGGGATATAATGATACATATGGATATAATGATACCTGTGTATACCTCATTCGCACCGGACACAATACCTTTTAGCGCCCCCTATCTGAAAACCATATAATATTATATGTATTATATACCATTAGGGCGCCCCTTTAGGAGTAGCGCCCGTGGCATGATGCCCTCACTACGCCATTCAATGATACAAAGGCTATAATCATAAATGGGCTATAAAGTAGTATGTGCTATAATGATACACAGGGCTTTTGCGATACATGGTTTGTAACGATATATGAGCTTTAATAATAGTCTTAATGTTATCTTACTGATGGTGTTTTTAACCCGTGTCACCACGGTGTTGATCCAGTAATGAAGGTTTGGAAATTTAACAATTCACGTCATGTGTTTTAGAGGTCTGTATGAAATGCCTCCATAACTATTGCCATCTCAGCTATGATGGGGATGGATGAAGGGCGAGATAAAAAATCATTACTAGTGGTTTAAATGATGTAAGAGATAATACATACCTCCCCGCTTCATAGACCATATTAAAAAATATCAGAGCTTCGGGGCAACTAAGCACCTTCATCGTTAAGGATCGCTGTGTCACCCACAGGGAAAAAATGACACTAGGCTTAAAATATACCTGAATATACTTTGTCGTAGTGGGCATTGAATCAGTCATCCAATCTTCGGTAAACGCTTACAGATGACATCTCAGTGTATTGTATTACTGCAATGGTTAATACACCTGTCGATACTAATCACCTAAAATATATAATACGTGTAGATGCGTAACTTTAGCTTTAGAGGCGTAGCGGGGCAGAATCATACAAATGCCGCCTCATCATTGTTCCAAAAAATGTTTGAAACTGACGACAAAGTGTATCCAAGTAGGGGGGCTGCCCCTCACCCCCCCCCCCCGCTAAGTGTACGCCTCTATGTAATGTTACAAGATAAATAAATACTGACGATATTAGCATTAGAAACAAACACTTTAGACTAGTTGTATTTCTCAGAAGATTTATTTATCTCCTTAATCTGTATATCTCTCAGTTTTTTAATTCCCTAGAAAGAGACACCTTGTAGTCCTAGAATGTATTGAACAAATGGTTTTTGGATCTTTTTTATAGCTAGCCTCACTCTGATTTTCTGAGCTTTGAATTACGCTTATGTTAAACGCATGCAATATACATCATATATATAGCCTAACTTAGGTTGTAAATGAACTTTTACCTGTAAAGTGTTTTTTTTTTTCTTTACATTGTATTAGTTTGTATGTAAATATTGAGTGCTTGATTCATATTTACCTTTTATGGACATACGAGTATCAATAGTGTTGTAATGATACAAGGTACCTAACTGCAGCTTATCTTTTGCTATTGAGAAGGATCAGTGTTAGCTTTTGTCTTGCTTTCTAAATTATACTGAGTCATTCCTGCTCTCATTAAAAACTATAGGCCTATGTTAACATATATATGATGACCAGTCTGTAACATGAGTCAACATTTGGTTTGAGTATTTTAGTCGCACATAAATTTAGACCATAACTGTTTGACTTGACGGTTCAAAGGTCAAGATAGAAAAACTGGCTGATAATATTGAAAAAAAAACAATTTCGCCGACAATGATTCTGATTCGTTGATTAAACACAACCCCTATCATAATCGATCAGTGTGTGTGTGAGGTTCTGTAAGGATGAGATGAGATCATTAGATATGGGACTGTTCTTATGACACCCTACTTTACCATCACCAGATATATCCACCTGGTATCGAACCAATGACCCTCGGGTCGACAGTAGAGCGCTTCATCACACGATCACCCGTGTCACATACAAAATTAAATGGGGACAGTTTTTTTGGTTTTCTTAGTGACATTCTTTCATCCCCATCACGACTGGGATTTTAATATCCACGAAGGTACCACGGAAGAGCTGAAAAATTCCCTAGGTTCACACCGGAGATAAACACAGGACCATCAGGTCGACAGTTGAGCCCTTTACCAATTTTTCTGATAAACGTGTTACACTTACATACCTTCACTCTTATATTAACGCCATACTTTTTGTCTGACTGGGAAAGGGGAAGCGCTGAATTCAGAAAAAATCTCGTTAGTCAACATTTCCTACAAAACGAAATCTACCAGCCGAGAATTCCTTTTCACTGAAAGATTGTTGCTTAACAACAATGTAAACATTAGCGACACAAACACTCAGCTTTAATTATAACATACAAACAAACTAGTGATTGGTAGTTTGGTATATATATATCACTCGATTATCGATCGCAGGAGTACCTGGTTCAAACCTTAGAGAATTTTTCATGTTCCTTTTGAAAGTCCACAAGTCCAACCAGCTTAAAATGGTATCCATAACTTTAATAGTAAAATTGCTGGGCGTTGTGCTGACCACACAATTTCACTATATATATAGCGAGGTAACTGAAACGGATACTTTCACTCTTCATTAGCTCAATGAGCCCTTTAAGGGCTTAAGGGAACTTGAATTTAACAAACAAACAAGTTTCATCACAATCTTTTTTTCGTTTATGGGGACATTTTTATATAAAAAAGGAAAAGGGGCACAGAAGTGTCTGAAGGTGTGGTAGGGGGTAGGGTGAGTGGGGTCTTAAGAGGTCACTTTGATGTATTGTAAGAAGGATATACTCGTATAAAAAAAGAGTATTTTCAGTGACCAGTAAAGAGAATAGAAGTCTATGTTGTTAGAATTGAGACACATTTAAGATTTAATTATTTGATCATTCAATAGCAATATGGTAGAGAGTTTTGCTTTGGCTTTATTTAAAAAAAAAACAAGACGGATGGTCGTATGAGAAAGAGCCGGGCAGTCGACCTGAGAGTCCCTGGTTCGGTCTCCGGTTAAGACTAATGGATATTTCAGATCTCGGTTTAAGTCCTCGCTAGATCTCCCGTGTTGCCTCCAAGGTCATAACACTATCAGCTATGGTGGGGGGATGAAAGAAGGGCACCATAAAAACAAACCTATTAGTGGTTGATATGATTTAATAAACTTGATATCAGCTCTACAGAGATCTCACTACACAATGTAGTTGAGAACGTTTACCAAAGTCAGAGTAAACGCCCTTGCCTCCCAAATCCACTTTACACCCTGAAAACAACAAGAATGTTATTCATCTTTATGTTAAAATAATCGATTTCAGTAGCTTTGCTTAGCTACATATTTTCCCCCATTCAGATAGGCTTTAATACTGTTATGCATTTATTTTCTTCATAATATGCATATGATAGATTCATAAACCACATACATAAGTACATTTCTGTAAGCCCGACTTTTTTTCTTGAAATTGACGATAATTATTGATCGTTCACCTTTTTCTTAATACAAAGACAGTTATAACAAAACAGACGTAAATGGGATGGGGAAATCCCATTTTTTTAAATATTTTTCTGGGAAAGCAACAAGAGAAATTATAATGACATTTCATTTTCAGTTTTAGCTTCTAAGTGTTGAGTGAACTATCGCTCTAAATATCAAGTCACTTGATGATAAACTGACAATAGTGGTTGTAAAAAACTTCTTGCAAGTAACTAGTTCACTTTTAGAACAAATGAAGCCAGGTCTACGAGTGGTCAGGGGGCCTGATTGGAATTCAGACGATCAAGATGGTGGCGATGGTCATCTAGGTACCGTAGTGGAAGTAACTGGCCAAAACGGCTCGACGATACCGACAAGCATGTAGTGGTCCAATGGGACACTGGAGCAAGGCATCAGTACAGGGCGGGCGCCAACGATTCCTACGACCTGTATGTGTTTGACAACGCCCCTGCAGGTGAGAAATGTGTGTCTGTTTGTCCAGTTATTTAGTCTAGGATGAAAAATAAAACAAACAATTGCCACTGTTTCCAAAAAGCACTCAGCAAATGAGACGTTGGAGCAGGGGCAGGTGCTAACGACTTCTACGATATCTGTGTGTGTTTGACAACGCCCGTACTGATGTGAAATTGTGTTTGTCTAAGAGGAATAACCAGTGCGTTGCTACTAACTTGTGGGCCTTTCAGCTAAATGTTGGTGGTTGAACGCTCAACACCATTTGCTCGCTTTTCGACGGTCATATAAGAGCTTTTTTTAAAGAAAACTGTACTTTTATTATTATTATTTTTCCTACAAGTTAATGTGTATGGGTGATCACAGTACTTTCATTATTTCTATATTTTCAAAAGCTAATGTGTACTTTCATTATTGTTGGCGACAAGCTGATAATTAGGTATGGTCTGTCTAAAAAGCCAATGACGACGAGAGGAATGCAAGTTTATTTTCCTTTGTTTGTTTAGCTATATTTGAAAAATTATACTGTATTCTATTAGAGGGTTGGAAGAGTTCTAGAGCAGTGGTCCCAAAACCTCCGGTGCTAGAGCAGTGGTCCCAAACCTCCGGTGCTAGAGCAGTGGTCCCCAGCCTCCGGTGCTAGAGCAGTGGTCCCCAACCTCCGGTGCTGAGCAGTGGTCCCCAGCCTCCGGTGCTAGAGCAGTGGTCCCCAACCTCCGGTGCTAGAGCAGTGGTACCCAGCCTCCGGTGCTAGAGCAGTGGTCCCCAGCCTCCGGTGCTAGGGCAGTGGTACCCAGGCCTCGGTGCTAGAGCAGTGGTCCCAGCCTCCGGTGCTAGAGCAGTGGTACCCAGCCTCCGGTGCTAGAGCAGTGGTACTCCAGCCTCCGGTGCTAGGGCAGTAATCCCCAACCTCCGGTACTAGAGCAGTGGTCTCCAGCCTCCGGTGCTAGAGCAGTGATCCCCAACCTCCGGTGCTAGAGCAGTGGTCTCCAACCTCCGGTGCTAGAGCAGTGGTCCCCAACCTCCGGTATTTCAGAGCAGTGATCCCCAACCTCCGGTGCTAGAGCAGTGGTCCCCAGCCTCCGGTACAATGGATCAAATGGTACTGGGCCGCACAAGAAACATTCAATTTTTTTTCCCTTTTATTTACTGCTATATTATTTCTCTTGGATTGTGCGACTTTTCCCAAGGACGACGAAAGATTTACCTGAAGTTTAGCGGCTGTGAGCGGACTGTGGCATTGTAAATCAAAATATTATAAAGTAAAAAATAAAAAAAGACCCCTCCCCCTCCCCCAGCATGTCAATTAATGCCGGAAACTTCTTCGGGTCCGATTGATGTCCACCCATCTCTTTAAAACAAATGGGTACCTGATATTTATTGCTGAAGTTAAGGTGGCTGGACAGGACATTCTCCTAACTACACAGTCCAGCAAAAAAAAAAATAATTAAATAAAAGCCTAGGCTTCATAAACAGTTGAGATCTACATCATCTACTCTACGTCATCTGACCTTGGTGACCTGAATATATTTTAAAAAGAACAATTTACCTATAAGTTGTTTGGTATACTGTAATGTACTATTTTTTTTTTTATTTTATTTCAGTCTTTTTTTCTTTTCTTTCCGAAATTTATTTTTTTCTTTACTTCTGCCGTCACCCACCCAGTCATTTGCAATGAGTGTTCGACCGTTGGAGTGGAAGGTTACTGCTGGATCTGCTCCAGTTGCATCGGCCACATCTTGTGCAACCAGTGCTACACGTCTGACAAACACGACACTACGCACACGTTCATAAGGCACATCAGCCTCTCTTCAGAAGGGTAAAACTCTTTTTGGTTTTTCTATTTTAAAATCCTACAACAGCGTAAACGTAATAATAAAAGTAAACTTAAAAAAAAAACAACAACAGAAACAAATTTTGAAATGAATGGTTGTAAAAAATTAAACAAAGATAATATTCCTTTTGAAGCTATTTATAGAATTGTTGATATATTATTATAAGAAAGCCGCTAATTGTAAGTGTAACAAAATATTGATTCCGAAAGAGTTTAGTACTTTGAGCCTTTTTTTTCTAGTGCAGCCATGGGCAAACTACAGTTTAGTACACGTATATTATACTGATTGCCAATGTTCGTTTTGAGACAATGTTTTCATCGCTGCCATTAATGGTATTTACTAGGGGCTGTACCGGAATCCGATTCCGGTTCCTGTTAAGCCGGATTCCGGCAGTTTTAACAAATCCGGTTCCGATTCCGGTTCCGGTTAAAATGTGCCGGATTTAGGCCGGATTTCTTTGTTGTTTGAAATCTGTAAGAAATTTTTTTAGCGCAACATAATTTTGAAATATTTAGGGCTATACAATTAAATTAAAGCAATAACTTCCTTGATTTTTTAAAACTACAAAAAAAACGTCGATCGCTTTTAGTTCTATATATACGTACAACATATATTAAAAAGGAAGATTTGAATCGTATTTATATAGTACAGGGGTCGGCAACCTGCGGCTCGCGAGCCGCATGCGGCTCTTTCGATGTCAAGTTGCGGCTCTTTCGATGTCAAATTGCGCCCTAATCAAATACCATAATATTTAAACAACAAATTTAGTGACTCCCCTTTAAAAACTGAGAAAATTTCAAATTATAACTTTAGGCTCTTCCTTCTCAAAAGGTTGCCGACCCCTGGTCATGGCACAACCAGCAAAAAGTGCCTTCGGGGGGGGGGGCTCACATATTGAAAAAAGACAGTTTGACAGTCTTTTTAGTAACTTTATATAGTAAAATATGTATTGATGATTTGGTCGGGGGGGGAGCTGGTCTAGTAATACGACACCTTATCTTCCGCTACTTTTGATTCCGAGTTTGCTATAAACTATATTAAGCTATCAAAATTTAACTTCTTTAAAGATCAGACAACGATCTATTTTTGGATGTTTACAGTTTAAAAATAGTTCAATAATTTATTTTTCCTCACATTTTTAATTTAGTGAATTTTGTCACGATTGGGATAAAATTCCTCGCATATTTAAATAAATAACTTGAAGATACATATATCTTTTTATGTTATGAGAAATTACTACTCGTTCGAAAATACTATTTAATTCGGTAAAATCCGTTCCTGTTCCGATTCCGGCAGGATTCAAATTTTAAATCCGATTCCGGTTCCGATCCTGCAGGATCTAACAATTACAATCCGGTACAGCCCTAGTATTTACTCTCATCAGTCCATTCATTAAATAGAAAATGTTTACTATATATATATATATATATATATATATATATATATATTTAAATATATATATATATATATACATAAAGCCTCACTAAAAACCCATGAAATCATGAATTAAAAAATATAATTATCGCTTTTTTATATATTTATAAAACAAGTCGAAATCTTTTTCATTCATATTTCATGTCTTGAAAAAAAAAACGAATAACAACAATGGCGGGGAGTTTTGATCACAAAACTGAGACTATTTATCTAGCGATGCGCTGTCTGTATAATTTATAATCTGTGGTTAAGTCTGGCCTTTCAGTCGTTTTAGAGTGACGCACAGCACTTGCCTGTATGTTAAGACGTTTACAATCAATTTATATTAGTTTACGTTAACACTCTATCCTTCTATTCTCTATCCGGCCCGCTGACCAAATTTATGAAAATAAATATTACCATTGACAGTTTAGTCCAATGAAAGTTTAGTCCAATGACAGTTTAGTCCATTGACAGTTTAGTCCATTGACAGTTTAGTCCATTGACAGTTTAGTCCAATGAAAGTTTAGTCCAATGACAGTTTAGTCCATTGACAGTTTAGTCCATTGACAGTTAAGTCCATTGACAGTTTAGTCCATTGACAGTTTAGTCCATTGATAGTTTAGTCCATTGAAAGTTTAGTCCATTGACAGTTTAGTGTTCCATAATTGATAAAATAAAGCAATGCTTTGATCTAAACTGAAATCAAAGAGTATAAAACGAGGTGAGTAAGTCAATTGACATGTTCATATGATAGGAAAATTTATTGTAAAATATAGTTTTAAAAAATGTACTATTGAATTAAATTTCATTTAATGGAAAAGTATAGTTTGAATAACAGAAAATAACAGATAAATAACAAATAAATCTTTTGCATGATATAACAAATGCATGTGCTTTCTGTTAACATTTGTTTTGTGAATTAATTACCCTAAAAAATGAACCCTAATCCTAACCGCTACCCGTCTATTCAGTGCCATCTTAGCAGTGTTATGGGCCATAGGTCAACAATTGTTCTGAGGGCCTCTACTTTTAGCCCCTCCAATATTAAAATGTAAATAATATATTAGTATGGGGGCCCAATCAATAACCCCTCTCATTTTTTCCGAAGGCTGGTGTACGGTAAACATTTCTCACTGTATACATCGTAATGAAACATTTGTGATTGATTAAAGTTGAAATCAGGGTGCGTGCTATGCGAGTTAGATGGAAGTACAAACACGCACAGCTTGTCCCAAACCTAATGCCTCCCCCTTTTCAAGCAAGTACCCTTTCATTTCTACGATCATTTATGTTATATATTAATGTATCTATATATCTATTTATCTATCTAATCTAATCTATATCTGTCATCATATCTACCTATTGATATACATCTACTCATCCATGCATCTAACTAATCTTGTTACCTACATTTTGAATGTTTTACGCACAACATACAATTCGTAGGAGGTGAAGGACAGCAAGGTACAGTTTTGCAAATCGGCAATCCACCTTTAGGTTCACTAGTTATAGTGCGGTGGACTGTGACAGAAAGGGAGATTACAGACTAGGCACCGATGGGAAAGTCGATCTAAGGTGCATAACTCCTGCCTCCGGTGGACACTACTACAAGAGTCATCTCCCAGTTTTAGGTAGACACACCTTTTTTTTTCTTCACGCCAAAATGAGATACTAATAGTGTGAATGCTTTCTTAGATAGCTGTTATGAAATAATTATTGCTTGCTAATTGTTCCGTCAGACTTAGGGGTGGGCAAACTTTTGAGTTGCGGGCCACATTGGGTTCATAAATTTGACCGGCGGCCGGTATTGAAATTAGTTAATATAATAATAATATATACAAAGGCGATTTGGGATCTGAAATAGATCGAAAGTAAAGAATTAATACAACAGTATTCTAGTTTAAAATGCAATCATCAAAAATCGGATCTGCCCGAAACCAAAAATAACCTAGCCTACCGATCAAGCCTAAGGGGATTTAACTCTCTGCAAAGGTTTTGCCGGGTACAGCTAGTATTAAATGTAGACATCATGACGTAAAAGGTTGGTGGTAGCAAAGAGTGACGGCCCTCGAGTAGGTTTAGACAGTCCGGGTACTAAAAAATATGTTATTGTCGACTCGTTTTCATTCTATTCTCCCAATGATCGCCTCCATAAGTTGTTATTTTTTAAAATTATTTTTGGTCGTCTGGCTTGTATAATTTGAGACATACATTAGTATCAAGGTCGTTTTTCGAAGATGTTTGGACGATCAAGTCTATCAATCAATGCAGGCTGCCAACTATTTCTTGAAGAGTTATCCAGAATATTTATAAAAAAATATTTAGATTTATTATTATTTATATATATATATATATATATATATATGTATATATAGCAAAAAATCTAAATTTGAATTCTGAATTACGAAAATAAGAATTATACAGACTTATTGTTCGGTAGCATTTTATTTTATCTCAGAATTCTTTAAAAAAATATCTGATATAAAAAATACCTAGATTGGCAGGTCTGCAACCATTGTCTTTCTTAAGATGGACTACCCGTTGGTTGCTGTAATCTAGTAACATATTATACAGGGGTCAATATAATAATTGGATATACATAGCCTCGTAACGCATGTCCACTCACCCGGCCCACTCACACACACACACACACACACACATATATATATATAACAAACAAATCACGAAATGGGCTTCTGAACAAAGCAATGTCTTTCTGCAACCATTATATATATATATATATATTGCAGTATGCTTTGATTGAATTCTTTAGATGTGGTTTAAAACAAAACTTCTTGTTTAAAAAAAAAATGACTTGGGTGAAAGTGGATGGGGGTGGGGGAATAATAAAACAAATGCGTTTGTTTGGATACCCCCACCCCCCATACAAGAAAGTTGCACGCTGGCCTTGATAATGCTTAACTAGATATGTAACTAGATATGTAATTCGATATGTAAGTAGATATGTAACTATATATATATATTAGGGTAGGTAAAAAATGCACTATGTCTACATTTTTTTTTTTTTTTTTTTTGTACATTTTTTATAGAACAGTCTATAAATATTTCTAGAAATATTTGCCACAAAAGGTAATAAATTTCAAGATGGCGGCATGCCGCACCCACACATATCAATATGTTAATATTTTTTTTAACAAAATTATTTTTAAATCTACTATATCATTACTAAGATATTAAAATGTCTTAAACTTTAATAGTAAAAAGATTTGCTTTGACCCCCCCCCCCAATGTATGACATTTTACAACATTTAGAATGTTTGGTATAAGTAATATGAAATTGTACAAATCTATAAATCGTTCATGCAAATATACAATGTACATATGAATAATATTGTTTATGGATTGTCACAGAAAACTTGCTTTGCTTTCAATTTTCGGAAGAATCCCTTGATTTCTTCGTTTGCAAAACCATCCCATGTCGAGAGCTATGTCCGTACACTTTCAAACTAACAGCAGTAACTTCTTTAATTGCTCTTTCAACAGCTTGAGAGTGACAGGGAATTTGATCCAGTATGATTGGGTTGTTGCGTTTAAGTTCATCATCACAAATATGTTCCAGCAGAGGAGGGGATGTCACTGCACAAAGATCCCAGTTAATCATCTGATAATATGATTTAGCTGCAATATTCAGGATTATGTCATTTTTGTTGAAAAATTCTAACTCTGCATGGAACTGGTTTATGTCGTGCTGTTATGATTTTATTTACTGCATACCTTCCAATTTCTTCATCAATGTCCTAACTGCAGCCAATAGAATGTTTTCTGGATGTGCAAAGTAGCAGTTATTTTCCAATACAGGCAATATAATAGATTGATCAGCAGTATCAAGGCTCTGAACAGTTGTATTATATAGAAAAAGTTTCTAGCTCCACTTTGACAAGGTGGATCGCACAAATCATGTTCGCTTTTGTTAACCATCTTTACTCTCATCTGTATGTTCCTTGGCTGCCCTATCTATGTCGACGCATCTTTGCTGAATCCAGAGCTGTAGATGGTGTTAACATGTTTAAGTCCTTCAACACAGCTTTAACGATAAGACATGTATCCCTATTGCTTAGTTTACATCGATCCACAGCTTCATATTGATATCTGTTTTGTTATTTGGAACATTCCTCATCGCTGGAGAAGTCTGCATCAAGTAGTTCATCATCTTCAGCATCCTGATCTGGAATATCATTATCTTTCTCATCATTGACGATATCATTTGTGGTTCCTATCTGATCGCCACCCTGCATCAATGAATGTTTTCTTTTCTGTCGATTTTGTAATATTTTTGTTGTTTGCTTGTCAACATGCCTCATGAACATAATTCTTGCCTTCTTTTGATCACCCAAAATGCCCACTCAAGCACAGAAATTATTACTGATTGTGGACATTTACAGTCTCCCTCTATCCCTAACACCTGCATCTTTTTACTCGAACAATTATACTGGTAATGTCATTTACAGGGATACTAGTCTGGTCATATAATTGATTAACTTCATGCGCTAATGCGTGCGCTCGTGAATGAAGGCTATGATTGTATTGTTCCATTTTAATCATCCACCAATAGCCTTGAAAACATCTTCACTGGTTGGAAGTTGTCTTTTAGGCAATTCAGCTGCTGACCCAAAACACAGAATGTACAGTTGCACTTCTTGTAGAAGAACTCATATTCATAGAAGAACTTAATAAAATAATTGAAAAAATTAATCAAAAATGAAATAAAACAACTATACATGGTACACCAATTATATTGAGAGAAAAATGGATGCAATACTTATCCCAGTTGTCTGAACTAATTAGTTATTCATAAAAAAGGTTATAAAGGTTATAAAGATAAAACAAAAATTTTATATGCATATCATTTCTTTTTTGAATAACCTAGGTCACAAATTTAACATGTCCAGTCACAAAAAACTCATAGTAAATATAGTTAAAATTTCGAACAAAAGTTGGGAGTAGTAAAACTATTTAGTTTTCAAATATTTGCATATTCCATGTACTACCATGATGTAACAACTTTTTAATAATGTTTCAAGAAAAAAATTTTTTTTTGACCCACCCTAATATATATATATATATATATATATATATATATATATATATATTATGAGAAGTGATTTTGTTTTCCTTTTGTCTGTTTTACCCATTTACCCAATCAAAAACATAAAGGTAAAGATGTGATTGTTGAGGTCAGACATGAAGCTGATTTTCTGGGACTGATGTAAGGACTCGGTGCAGCTAATGCTGCGTCCTCTATGGGACTGGAACTGTTTGGAGTGCCGGTGAGTTGGTGGGCTGTTCATCTGCCCGTCTAGATTCTGTCTGTGTACCAGATTGTTGTCTGGCTATTTTTTTTTAATCTGTTGAAATATTATATTGACCTAAATTTCACCGTCCAATGTTTGCATCTTACAGGCAGCGCACCAGGAATCGGCCATGGGTAAATCTGAAATCAAGAAAGGTTTTCGAGTCGTCAGGGGACCTGATTGGAAATGGGCGGAGCAGGACGGCGGGGAAGGTCACGTAGGAACTGTCGTGAAGATCGTCCAACCGGATGTAATGAAAGCGCTCACGGTGGAAGTCGTTTGGGACTCCGGAGTCAAAAATTCCTACAGAGTAGGGGCAGATAACTGCTTTGACCTGCTTCTTTACGATAGCGGCCCTGCAGGTTGTATTTTTCTTTTACCTTATTTCATTTAATTGTCTGTCTACCATATTTGTAAATTTAAAGGAAAACTGAAATTTAAAAAAAAGACAAACACAATCAGATCAAATTCTTATAAAGAGGGTAAAAAGGTAGGATTAGTTGCAAATGTTCCCCCCCCCAACTTTAATGTATTCACCAAAAATACAACTAGGCAAATTTTTGTAGTATTTACTGCTGTTTTCGGAGAGGATAAAAAATATTATAAGATACATTTGAATGTTTGGTCTGCATTTTTAATGTTATGGCCATGTTTTTCTGTTCAAGCCATCCCCCTCCCTCTCCAACTTCCTCTTTCCCTATTTTGAAAAGCTCTTTGGCTTTTGACAACTTGGAGGCCGACAGCCCTTTAGCTATTGAAGCCTACGGCATTAGAAATTCGGCACTTTTTTTTATTCAAAATGATCAGCACCTAATTAAATTAATTCAATTGATTAGGAAGGGGTTTAACATTACATCTAGATTTTCCGGGCATCGCCGGGCTTACTATCTAGTTTCAAATAATCGTGCAAGGTGCATATGGTGTGTCCAGATCACGTGTCCCAGTTACTGGCACTCATTAAACATTTAGTTCACCTGGTTGACGTTGGAAAAAAAACCTCCCTGAAAGTTCATATTTTATTCAGAAAATCCCCTAAACTTCTATCATCGTTTATTAATATTTACTAACTGTACCTCGCAAAGCCTTTGCCATGAAGATAGACTTGTAAAGCCATCGCCGAACCTAGATTTTTTGGCCCCGCATTTTGACATTCGATACCAAGGACATGATATTATGTATTTAATATTTAATGTAAAAAATAATTTAGGGGGCTCCCCTCAAGCTCGACTTTCGATTTTGGACCCCCCTCCACCCTAGTTTCGCCTCTGTGTTCAGATTTGATACATTTTTTCAAAATTATTTCGTTTTTTTTTTTAAAGTTACGAAACAGTTAAAAACCTAATTAGTTGTTGTTTTTTTTTCTTACAACATCCTAAAGGAAACATTATTTCAATCAAAAAAAAAATGTCAAAGAGATCTAATTAGTTACTTTTCATTAAAACAACTAAAAGGGTACACTCTAAAAAAAAAAATGTCCAAGAGAGGTATCGTACCTGGATAGTCAGCATCAGGGTTGTTAATACTAAAAAAGTATTGGCAATACCAATACCAATACAATTTTAAAACCAGTATTGCAATACCAATACCAATACAATTTTAAAACCAGTATTGCAATAACAATACCAATATTAATTTATTATTGCCAATACCAATACCAATATTTGGGTCATTCAACGAATGAAATGCAAATACGTAATTCATTGCTCTATATCACTTACATCGATAAACGATAACAACATTTTTGGCTGATTTAGATGATGTATTTTAACCAAACTTTGTTCAATAGTTAACACGTGCTTCATCAGTTTCCCAAAGCATCCAAAAGTCTTTGACAACATAATAAACTACTATTAAATGTCGGCATACAAAAAAGCAACAAGATTTTTAATATAAAAGTGATGTACACATATTGTGAATGAATGAATGAATGAATGAATGGATGGATGGATGAATGAAGCAAATGACTCATAGAAAAGCAAATGATACATAAACAGTTCAACATCACACTATAGTTAAAGCAGTCAGACCGAGTCAGTGGATTGCATTACATCTGGAAAACTAACGATGAATTCCAGTAGAGTTCATATGCACGCCACCTCAACTGGCAGTTACCACTTAGCCAGGCGAAGAAAAGTAACCATTTCAAAATGCGCAGTGCTCAGTCGTGAACGAAGAGGGGAAAATACTCGTCCTCCTAATGAAACAGTGCCTTTCAACAGCAGAGCTTTGAAGGAAGTCCTGTATTCAGGTCTATGTATATTTTACGGATATGTGGATATGCATCCAATGATGCAATACTGTTCGAAGTGTCTGCCAAGTAATATTATTAATTTCTGATTCACATCAGGTAAATCATTCACACGATGTCGTCTGGCTGACAATACAGCGAAGAAGTCTGACTGATTATCTGTACCATCAGCAGCCGACGTTGCTTTCTGATCAGTCGTAGCAACCAATAGTGATTGTGAAACGCGTCTCTTAGTACTTCAATAAGATGCGAATGCTGCAAATCATCATCCATCCAGTCCAACTTGAATTTGGGATGTACAACGGATGCCAGCTGAGCATCAATGCTGTCAAACATGTTTGAAAATCTTCTTATCGATGGCATTCAAAATACATGAAACTAATGGAGAACAAAACTACGAGCCCATCATTCTTTCCATGATCAAGAAACACTTTTAACTGAGCCTTCATCACAACAAGTGTTGGTAGAAGGAAACCAAGTCCAATGTCTTTTTTAGCTTCACCTTGCAAAATATCAAGTCCACAGCAAACAGGCTTCATAACAGCAACATACTCTTTAACAAATGTTTTCTGTACAGGCTGTAGTCTTTTGATATCAAGCTCATCACAAAGTTTGTCAAACTTAACTTCCATGTCACTTACACAGAGAATGCTGTTAACTCTGGTGACAGCATCATATTGAATTCCACCGGGTTTCACCAGGTGTTACCAAAAAGCATACCAAGTGAATCCTTGATCTTTTTCAGAAGTTATAATCTGATCGGTTTTGTTATTCCAGAGTGCACAATTTGAAAATGTTCCTGAACTGATGTTCTTTCTTATAAAGTGGTCCAGCAATTTTGGCACAGTCACTTGAAAATATGGCACAAGGCTGATATGACAATGAGCAGTTACTTCAATGTGCTTGGAAGGTGATAGGAGGATCTGATCATCATCTAAACTGCTTGTTGGATTCAAGGTCTCATCAATCTCCTGATACTGAATATCTGAATCGTCAGAACTGTCCTCACCATTATGATCCATTTCCACGCTGCTATCTCCAGACTCATCAACTGAAAAGAGACGGAATGCTTTTATGAAGTTTGACCCACTGTCAGTGACAGTGAAACATATCTTTTTTTGCAACTCATACTCTTTCAAAGATCTCCCTCCAGGGTCTTTGCTATTAAATCGTAAGTATGTTTGCCCTTAGTTGACGAACAGCAAGACAGGCAGCCTTTCGTGACAGGGTATGATTATCTAACCAATGCACGGTTATTCCCAAAAGCTGCGCCTCCGAGACGTCCAGCAGTCTGCTGTAGTGCAAACACGATTCACCGTACATAGTGTTTCTTTAAGTTCTCGTTTCTTTAACTTGAAACGTTCTTCCAACTGCATTGTTACGGTTTGTCGACATGCTGGATACAGTCGGCCTTGTGTGATTTGGTGGATGAGACGACGGAAAGAGTCAGTGTTGATTATGATGCACAGATAGAACACTGTCCACTATGTAATCTACAACAAAACTATCAAGCTTTTGTTGAGTCAGCACTGAACAGGATTCTAGCTTTTGTCTGTATCATTTGAGATCCTGAGTTATTATTTTCATGTAATTGTTCACTGTGACGTTTCGTACCACACTTCTCCTGCCACAGTTCATCACAAAGTTTGCTGAATTTGGTAAGACATGACGGGTGCACAGCTGCAATGTGTTTCTTAAGATTCTGACGAGATGTGTTCACACATGATATTGACTTTTGTTGGCCACCAAATGAACATTTCTCACAACGATACAGCGAATTGCCTGCCTTTTCTAGCTGGACCAATGCAACTGGAAGTATTCTCTTTGGCACAGATAAACTACTGCTACCACTGGACACTTGTTGAGGCAACAGATATAATCTGTAAAGTTGCGGAAGTGTCGTGATCTGCCATGGTTTAATGTCTCTGAAACAAACAAAACGTTACATAGTATAATTATAGTTGGCAGACACACGGACACATGCATTGGGTAGTGGAATGGTGACATGAGTCACATGACCCAGCAAAGGCCAGCATTATATCTTGTTCAAAGTAATATAAATTTATATTAATTTGTTAATTAATCGCAAGTTTAGGTAATACATCATTAAATTATCGAATTATTTTTTGTTCTAAGACCAATTTTCAACAATGAAAACAATTTGCCCTCATCACTTCCGGGGTCAACATTTTGCCCCCGTCAAAGTTGTCTAGATCCACCCCGATCATTTCTTCAGCACCCCCCCCCCGAAAAAAAATTTCACCCCCCCCCCCCCCAATCCAATATTCCTGGCTACGGGCCTGATTCGAGGCATGTTCCATTTTATGAACACTGCCGGGAAACAGGTTAAAGCAACAAGAAAAATATAAAACTTACCCTGAGACTGTAGGCCTTAAGGTACTCCACGTGTCAAATGTCGATTTTTCAATTATGATAGTTTCTCTGTGGGAAAATATCTCAGGAATCGTTTGGTAAAGTCATAAATATACCTTTATATTATGTACGTGTTTTTTCTCGAGATGGAAAAAAAACACCATTTCAAACCGGCGATTCTAAAAAATGTACCGGTAGTACGGAATCGAGTCTGGTATAGTTGGAAAGCTCATCATCTTCGCTCGCTTTCTTCTGCAATTTTTCTTCTGCAATCACACATTGACCTATTTAAGTCTAATGACACAAGAGAGCCTTGAATGAACTGTATCACGCACAGTTCGCGCGGATAATCATTGCCTTCTCTTGTTAGAAGCGGATTCCGTAATGGATTTAAAAAATAAAATTGCAGTAACTATATTGATTAGATAAGGCGGCGTATTTTACGCCGCGGAATGACTAGTTTATTATATTCAGCTTTATTCACAACCAATGTGTTGCAGAGAACTTATTGAATATTTAGTTTTTAGTATTGGTTAAAAATCAATACCAATATCAAAAAGAAAGTATTGGCAATACCAATACCAATATCAAATTTCTGCGAAGTATTGCAATATCGTACCAATATTTAAAAGTATTGGCAATACTTCACAATACCAATACAATATTGCAATATTAACAACCCTGGTCAGCATAAAAAGAATAACCTAAGTTGCTTAGCCATTAAGCCACCAGGTCACACAAACATGTTGTAACCTGCAAAGCCTTTGCAAGTAGAGATCGACTACTCTAAAGCTAGTAAAGCCAAACTGCCTGTGGCTTTTCAGCCCTTTGGGCCCTGAATTTTTGACGCTCGATACCAAGTCATGAGATTAATGTAGTACTTAATATTTAATGTAAAAAAATAATTTCGGGGGTCTCCCCGCTGGGGCCCGGCGGGACTTTCGATTTTGGACACCCCCCCACCCTAGTTACGCCTCTGTGTTAATTTTTTTTTAAGTTCTGAAATTATTAAAAATCTAATCAGTTGTTGTTTCATTTTCTTACAACATCCTAAAAGATACATTATTTAAATTTAAAACATGTCAAAGAGATCTAATTAGTTACTTTCTCATTAAAACAACTAAAAGGATATAGGCCTATTCTGAAAAAAAAAACAATAAAAAAGATTGTCTCAGCGAGAAATCGAACCCGAGATCTCTGTATAAAAGTTAACAATGTCCAAGCTGCATAACCATTGTGCTACTGCGCCACACGAGTTAAGATGCAATTTTAATGAACTATTTAACAAATATTGCTCGGTTATGTTTTCATTAAGAAATAATTCAAAGCCGTATTTATTTTTAAAAAATATTATAAAAGCTGAGAACTTAATTAGTATAGAAATTTGCAGAATTTCTTTTTTTAAATATTATATCGACTTTTAAAAAGAACTTTTTTACGAAATTAGATACGGAAAACACGGTCAATAGTCTTATCGTCGCCGACGTCGGAGATTTTCGATTATTACCATAGATATAAGACTAGATCGCTTATGGGCTTTTATGCATAGACATATATTGTGCGGACCATAACTTTAAAAAGAAGAAGTACACATTCTGTATAACCTGATGACGTAGTACGCATAGAAACCTTAAGTAACCGAAATAAATAGCAGAAGACATTTTGCATTGTTTTCCTTGACAAATTTTGAAAAACTTTTTTTTTTCAATTATTAACTTTAAATAAAAGCGCCAACCTCTAGCATGAATGGGGATTTTTTTTAATCAAAAGGAAGGAAATCTTTTTCGGTAAAAATAAAGAACTGTACAGAATTGTACTCTTCTCTTTTAAAGTAGGGGTCTCGAATACAACACTTTTTCGGTCTCTATTATATAAGCATAAGCGATCTAGTCTTATATATCTATGATTATTACTATTGTTTACGTTTAACGTTGTTAAAATGCTCTGTTGTAATAAAAACTACAATGATTTGAATGATATGCAATTTGAATGATATATGCTAATTATTACTTTTTAATATTGGGGACTTTTACATTTCATAATTAAAAGCACAGAAACGCCATTTTGAATTCTTGTTTTCCGTTTTCTGATTTAACGCACACTGAAATGGATATTATTATATATGATTTTTGTTAAATTAATATCTTAAGCTTTATTGTAAATCTGTTATAGTGAATTGTGAGAACAACACTAGATTGCTAAACAACGTATAAAGATTTCTTCTTTAGGTTACGATATAAATATAAAGTCGTATTTTTTTTTGTTCAATCACCGACCTTGCAGGTGTTAAGCACTGTTTCATAACAAAAACAGAAGATCGTACTGCAGAGTGTAATGGATGTCAGGAAGAGCCCATTTCCGATACGTTGGAAATGTTTGGACTGTGAGAACTATGATCTGTGTTCCCCGTGCTACAACGCAGACAAACACGACACAAACACATTCCTTTGCAAGACTGGACAAGATTACATCCAGGCCGTACGTTGATTGGGCACTCATTACAATTTTTTTTATTAGAAAATAAATTTTAAAAAAGACGCTAGTGTTGATTTTAAGGAAGTCGAAACGGTGTAGATACAAGACAGTCGACCTGAGAGTCCTGGTTCGGATCCTCTTTTGAGGACCATGGGGAATTTTTCCAGGTGAAATGTGTTTCAAAGTCGTCCCACAAGTCCACCCAGCTTTAAATGGGTTCCTGACTTAAGTTGGGGAAGTAAAGGCGGCTGGGCGTTGTGCTAACCAGACAATCCCTTCATATGCAGAGGTTATAGAAACAGATGAATTCTACACACTTCATCTTCCTGATTGCCCGTTAGGGCTAAGGGAACTTTTTAATAACAGCAACAATACAGTAAGAATAACAAACAATAATTTGCTTCTGAATTTTAAAGAGGACATCTATGTCTATTAAGTACGATAAAGCTACATCTCAATGTATGTAATCGTTTTTACTCAAACCAGAATTTTGTGTTCAAAAATATAAAAAAATGAACAACATTTAAGTCTTAAAAACTATTAGCTTCTCTTGTTGATGTTTTTTTTTTTAAATTTAACACAAAAATGGTCACTGATAAATACTCTGAATGGCGTAGGGATGTAATAAAAAGACATCTCTGGCAAAAGGGTTGAGTGCTGCATACTTTTTTTTAAAATAAATATTCTCGAATACTCTATGTTCGTGAGGTTTATTTCTCCGATCTTATGAACAACTAATGGGACAGCTATTTTAGAGCCATTCTTTTATCTATTCCCCCTCCCTCGCCCCACATAAGTTATAGAGTAGCTGGCCGTGAAGGCATCATGAAAGACGTAGAGGGAATTGGAATCTTTTACAAAGACCCGAGTAATTCCAGTGGTTATGGGTGAGAGATCGAACCTCTGGACTTCCCTAGGTCTTGACGCTTATAGTCGCACAACCCCTTCCCCCCGTCATTTCATTTTATCCTCCTATTAGCTCATTTCACTTCTTAAAATTACAAATGTTTTTTTATTATCATTTTTTTTAAACAGGGTTCCAGTAGGCAGGAGGTGTGAAAGTCAAAAAGTTGAAGTCATGGGGATATTTCCTGGATCCACCGTGAAAAAGGGCAAAATTGGAAATGGCAAGACTCAGATGGTAGTATAAATTTTCGCCCTGCCTGTATAATAATTTGTCTGTCTCTCCTAGCTACCTTCTCAGCTTACGGTTTTTTTTAACTCAATCTTACCCCTCCTATCTCTTCCCCATCTCATCCCATCTCTGTCCCTCCTCTCTGTCTCTCTCTCTCCTCTGTCTCTCTCCCTATGTTATCCCCTGTCTGTCTCTCTCCCCATCTTTTCCCCACTTTCTCCCAATTGTCTCTTATATTTCTCTCCCTTTCTCAAATGAACCCTCGAAGTGTGGATGAAAGCCACCAGGTGATTTCAATGGTCCCTACATTGGCTACTATTATTAGTTTAGTTCTTTTGTCCAACATCTCACTGGGGTCCCAATCTAACCCCTGCTATTTCTGTTAATGTTATAAGTTGAGAGCGAAATACACAAATATATCTAATGATGTTGCCACATAAGATAAAGAGTCATTCTTTTTAATTTAAAAACTTAATGAAAATATTTTAATGAAGTTCCCATTACTGCTTCCTATAGCTACCTCTTGAAGTGAACAGTGATAAAAAGAGCTCATATACTATTAATCATTTGTTTGTTCATATTACTATCAATCTGTTTATTTATAATTAATCAGGTGGTCAAGACAAAGAAGGCATAGTAACAAGGATAAGGAAATGGACGCCAGAAACTCGCAGAAGTGCAGCAGAAGTCCAGTGGCCCGGTGAGAACAGACGACCGGAGACATATCGTGTAGGTCACAAAGGGAAGATGATGACCTGAAATACACCAAGCCTGAATCTGGAGGATGCTATTACAGATCTCATTTACCTGCAGTGGGTAAGACCAAAACCTTGCTGTGGCTGCGAAACAGTGCTTTTAATCGATACAATGCGCCTTATGGGTTTGTTTGTAAAAAAAATAATAAAAAGGTTCTCTTAGCTAGGAGGGTCATCTAGGGCAGATGAAGTTTATAGGAATGCACTCCATCAGTTTCTATAACCTCGGCATATGAAAGGATTGTGTGGTTAGCACAACGCCCAGCCTCCTTAACTTCCCCAACTAAAGTCAGGCACTCATTTAAAGCTGGTTGGACTTGTGGTACTTAAACCGATTTTCCCCTGTACAAGGAACAATTCTATTGGTTCTCACCGAGGATCGAAAGGCGAGCATCTACGCAACTTGGTCAATCAGTGTGTCCAACTCTTATGGGTTTGAATCCTGGCAAATTTACTTTCCTAAAGCATATCTCGAGACGATCACTTTATTGTTCGTCTATAAAAGAGAAACATTAAGAGCTCCAAAGAACACCTCATAAGAGATACCTTTTTTTTTAATAAACGTACAATTGAAACTCTTTAACTTTATAGAACAACACAAAACTACCTGACTGTGCAAGAGGCTAAACTTCAAGATTAAAGACCCATTGTTTTTAATTCTTGCACATTTCAAGATTAAAGACCTATAGCTTTAATTCTTGCACATTTCAAGATTAAAGACCTATAGCTTTAATTATTGCACAATTCAAGATTAAATCTTTAAAACTTTAAATCTACTTCCAGTGTCTATGGGATTGAAACATTGAAACTGTATTGTTAAATTAATTAGTGTACTATTTTCACTTCTTACCATTCATTCGCGGAAACCAATACGGTAAAATTTTGGTGAAAGAAAAAAAAAGATTTTTAGGCCTATATATGTATTGTTTTCTCTTACTGTTTAGGTAAAAAGGAAAAAAGTCGCTGCCAAATTTAAAGTCGGGGATAAAGTGAACATAATTCTGGACGTTGAGACTGTTCAGTTTTTGCAAGAGGATAATGGAGGATGGAATGATGGTATGGTTAAGGTAAGTTATGATGGGTGAACATGTTACACATAGTGATAATTGCACCTGTGGTGACACGTTTGGGCTTCATCACCACAATACTGCTGCTCATATATCATACAGTCACTGCTTTCAACACGTAAATCATACGGTGCGTCTACGTTAATTCCCAGTCCGTAGCGCACCATCGAGGGCAAGGAGAGAGAGAGAGCTATAATAATATATATTTAGTAAAGTATAAATATAATATTCGTAAAGGGGCTTAATTATATAATGTCACTTTATCTTTTGCTGCAGTACATGAAGAAAGTTGGCACCATCGTTAGAACAGACGACTATGGCGTTGTCATAGCTAAATACGACGACGGTAGAAAATTGGTGTACAATCAAGATGTACTCAATCCAGTAAGTCCCGTCTTATTTAACATGATTTTTAAATATTTGTCGAATTAAAAGGTAATCCTATCTTTGTTTTAACTGAAAACAAAACGAATCACAAATAGTACGTAATCTAATATAAGGGAATCAAAATAGTAAATCATTGAGTGACGCCCTTTTCTTTTTTCAGCTGATAAACCTTTCAGCGAGACACATGTCCTTAATACTGTTAGTTCTAACTTTTTTTAACATTGTTGACCCAGTTATTTTATCCAGGTTAACATTAAGATCATTCCAGATTTTTTAAATATACCATCATAAAAATACTTATATATTGGATATTTCGATAGAACAAAGCTTTTCATCTCGATATAATTATATCATCTAGGAACTTTAATATAAAGTTTACAAAGTAAAATCTATTTGCTTCTTACCAAATTAATGATAATTACATTATATTTTGTAGAAATAACATACAAAAAATTATAGTTTTAAAAACAATCATGGAAAAGGTTAACTCTATTTCAGTGTAAAAGAAACAAAATAAGCAAATGTAGACAGATGGTATCAAATGTAAACAAATATAGACAGATGTTAACAAATGTACACAAATGTAGACAGATGGTATCAAATGTAAAAAATGTAGACAGATGTTAACAAATGTAAACAAATTTAAACATTTAAAAAACAATTAAATCTAGAAGCTCTTCAATGGGTTCCCGGGCATGTGGACGTGCCCGGAAATGAACCTTTAGACTGCATTGGCAAGGCGATCCAACAGTCGACAGAGCCCAAAGCGCTGCCCGTGGGTGCAAGAAAGAGCTCATATCTGAGGCAGCGCGTGCCAAGATCTGTCTCTTTGGACAAACTAAGTGGTTCTCGAGCTGGGACGATGGGGTGACCGGAAGAAATGTCCGGCAGTCAGTGGAGCGGTCAGTCCAAAACCGACCCGTGGTGGAAGCTTAGCAGGGTCGAGCAGGCGCTAATTGCCCAGTTCCGTACTGGACACTGTCCTATTGGCGCGTACTTTGGGAGGTTGAGGCCCAATGTCGACTCACTTTGCAGACACTGCAGGGAGGTGGAGGAAACCGTAGATCACGTGCTTTTTGAGTGCCCCGGGCTGGCGGACCACAGGGTGGACCAGTCCGGAAGCTTGCTGACCATTGGGGCTTTATGGCAGTCTCCAGATGTTGAGAGACACGGCGAGTCTGATCTCACGGGCTCTAAGAGACTAAGTCTCAGCTCGCAGTTCCACTGAGAGAGTTCAGAGAGAGAGAGAGAGAGAGAGAAACCAGAATTTCTCTTGAAAACTAAAACCACCGACTGGTCTCGATAGAAATCGAACTGTATATTTATATGTATCACCAAGAGCAGGGGTGGATAAACATTTTGAACCGCGGGCCACAATGGGTACTTAGATTTGAAATGAGACCCGCATCAAGAGTAGATGATTTGGGGCGTGTTTGAGAACAAAGGACATTAAATGTGGACAGCGTTGCGCAAGAGGATTTAAACAGCCTGACGGGTTGGTTCAAACATCCTGACTATTTGGTTCAAACAGGCTGTCGGGTCGGTTAAAACAGCCTGTCGTGTCGATTCAAACACTCTGTCGGGTCAGTTCAAACAGCCTGACGGGTTGGTTCAAACATCCTGACGAGTTGGTTCAAACAGGCTGTCGGGTCGGTTCAAACAACCTGTCATGTCGGTTCAGTCTGTTGGGTCGGTCAGTTCTAACAGCATGACGAGTCGGTTCAAACAGCCTGACTGGCCAGATCCAACACCTAAACTAAACGCAGTTCGCCCATGACGTTATATTTGTTTACGTTCGAATGTTAACTGTTAAACCTGGCTGTCGAATTCATCCACAGGTTTGGCTGAATGTGGAGAAGCAACAGGATACAGCTGGTAAAGTTAAGCAGGTAACGCCCATAGGTTCTCACACTTCCGGCGATAGCAACAAGGACAGCATTGCCGGAGATGAAACGATTGAGTTGGAGATCAGCGATCACACCAAGACCAGTCAGCCCCAATGTAAGATCTGCTTGACCATGACGCCTGTGTGGCCTTTGTACCCTGTGGTCATCTGGTCAGCTGTCCGCAGTGTGCCGAAGGGCTGGACAAGTGTCCGATATGTCGTTCCGACATTAAACAATGGCTTAGAACATATATTCAATAACCGCACACTGTTTTCTTTACTCTACGACACTTGCTTGCTGTGTTTTTAAATGTTTTTTTGTACACAAACTGTGTTTTTTAAATGTTTTTTGTACACAAACTGTTAGTTTGTTTTTCTCACTTTATCATATTTTCCTAAAAAAAAAAAGTAGTTTTATCAAATTTTTAAAAGAGTCCAATTAGATAGGTAACTTGTTATCAGCTTAGTGGCCATTATGTTATCTCCACGCAAAAGAGGTTTTATCTAAGTAGCTAGACTATTGATAAAGAGAAAAAAAATGGACATCATTCACATTTATTTAGACTTCCATGTTTCGACTTATTTCCTTTCATATAGCCACGTCTCTACAAGATTGCTCCTCATCGCTCGTTCACATCGACTCATTCCCCTTCATATAGCTACGTCTCTACAAGACTGCTCCCATCGCTCGTTCACATCGACTTATTTCCCAACATATAGCCACGTCTCTACTAGGCTGCTCTTCACTGCTGGTTCGCATCAATGGCTTGTATATTTAATTAATCTCATTTCTTTTAAAATCTCCATACAAATGTTCTTTGTCTGGCCCTTCTTTTCAACTAAAAAATCAATGTTGCCCGCGGGTCAAAAAGTTTGTACAACCCTTGACTACATTTGTTGGCGTCTAGAGATGGCCTTAAGAGTTTAAAGTTTGTAACAAAACAAAAACGAATACAGGTGCGTGGCATAGATGCAGAATCTTAGACCGTGTATTCAAATATTGAATAATGTTGACTATCCACACTTTTTGTATTTTATCTTGGTCTGCTTTCATTGGGCTTTGCCTGCTGTCACTGGCCATGTTCTGCTGTCACTGGGCTTAGCCTGCTGTCACTGGCCATGTTCTGCTGTCACTGGGCTTAGCCTGCTGTCACTGGCCATGTTCTGCTGTCACTGGGCTTAGCCTGGCTGTCACTGGCCATGTTCTGCTGTCACTGGGCTTAGCCTGCTGTCACTGGCCATGTTCTGCTGTCACTGGGCTTAGCCTGCTGTCACTAGCCATGGTCTGCTTTCACTGGGCTTAGCCTGCTGTCATTAGCCATGGTCTGCTTTCACTGGGCTTAGCCTGCTGTCACTAGCCATGGTCTGCTTTCATTGGGCTTAGCCTGCTGTCACTGGACTTAACCTGCTGTTACTCGGCTTTCCCTGCTGCAGTTATTTAAGATAGTTCACTGAAGATCATTGATATTGTTTATTGTTGATATTTCAGTATCGCAAGTGAAATAAACTTAACGGCCAGTAACTATTTGTGGATTGCTTTTTTTTTTCTTGATGTAACAAGTGAATCCAAAGCTAGATAATTATCTTTATCTTATTTAGTATGGGGAAAAAAAATTACAAATCTCACTTGATTAATCTAACCGTAACTATTTTACCTTAGGATTTGGCCGGTCGAATCAGTAAAAACTTATGGATTCAGGTATGACCTAAGACTTATATTTTCAGTAATAATAATAAATATGAATATTTGCATGATCAGTGTGTGGGGTGGGGGGCGGCAAGTGAAACCATGGGCACGTGGGCCAAATCCTGTCAGCCTAAATATTTAACTCGGCCCGCCACAGTTTTAGAACTGAGCACACAACAGTGGGCCAATTATATTACAGACGTTAATATTTAATGTATATAAAGTTTTTGTCAGCATCCCCATCCATCTATCACCTCCCTGCTCCCGCCGGTCTAATTTGTGGCCTACGGCTCAAAACGTTTGTCCACCCCCCCTCCCATGATATGAAGATTTCTTTCTTCCCTTTTTAGTTTATTTTATTAATGAAAAAAATTTCTGTACACACAATGGCTCACATTCAGTGACAAACACGCACACACACACTCACATACATACACACACACACACAATATATGTATAAATAGTCAGCAGAAGTACGAAATAACAAAAAATTACGGCTATCATATGGAAAATTAAAAATTTGACAGCGAGTTATAGTACAGATAAATAAGTTGCGTAACAAGACAAGTCAGTTTTAAGTTTTATTTTGTTACGAAATATCACAACATTGGCCATACATTATTTTCTCACTGGTATATATATATATATATATATATATATATATATATATATATATATATATATATATATCAAGTCCTATTCCAATGAAGAATTTCGACATGTAGAGCACAGTTCAGGGTGTAAGAACCGGACAGTACATGACTGCAGCCATATTGTTCATTTTCTGAAAGAAATATATAGATACATATATATATATATATATATATATATAATATATATATATATATATATATATATATATATATATATATATATGAAGCCTGTTACATCTTTTGATATCAGCTTTAGAGTTTTTAAATTGTCTTGTTTGGTTTGTAAGTCAGTGGTTTTCAAAATAATTGTATGTTTGCATTTTTTGTTTTCGCTATCCGCCTAAGAACAGTTTTTGATTTCACCATCCACCTGCAAACAGTAACTACGATAAAAGCAATAAAATAAAAATATTTGTAATAGCATAAACTACAAGTGATTTGTGACCTCCAATTTCAGAACCGATGAAATAAAACAAAAAACGCTGCAGGATGAAATAGTTTTAATAAAATAATCGATGCAGGATACATTAGTTTTATTTAAGTAAACGGTGCAGGATGAAATAGTTTTATTCGAGTAAACGGTGCAGGATGAAATAGTTTTTATTCGAGTAAACGGTGCTTTTTAATTTCAAATTTCAATTAACACTTTCAGGCTTTATTTTTTGAAAAACTAAGTTTTTTTTACTCTCTTGCTTATTTTGAGTTGTAATTATCAAACATAAATTTATATCTTTCGCACCCTTTTAAATATATAAAATTGTATAGCAATCACGGCCAAGCTTACGACCCGCTGGCCACGTCTGGCCTTCAGTCTGTCTGGTCCGGCCCCTCGAGTTCTAATCCTCACCATCTATGACGTTTACATACGTCATCTCACTAACACTCTATTTCATTATTGCTCTTTTTGGTCCAACCCTCCATCAATTTTAAGAGCCAAATTTGGCCCACAGTTCAAAAATGCTTGCCCACCCCTGTTTTTTAATCATTATTCTTTTAGAGCCGGAGACCTGCTGCCTATTTTAAAATGAACATTCTGAGTTCAGAAAAGTGATTTTCTTTTTTTCAATCTGGTACGGACTAATATAACTATATATATATATATATATATATATATATATATATATATATATATATATATATATATATATATATATATATATATATATATATATATATATATATATAAGTAAAAAATTAATAAAACAGTATTCCAGTTTAAAAAACAATCATGAAAAAATCGGATCTGCCCGAAACCAAAAAAATAACCTAGCCTACCGATCAAGCCTAAATGGGATATAACTCTATTCAAAAGGTTTTGCAGGGTACAGCTAGTAATAATATAATTTTAAAATATGTGAATGTTTGTGTATAAGAATAGTTTACAATCTTACCATTTCTTTTCTTTCTGCTTTATTGGGATCGTGTAAATTACACCGCCCTCCACCTATCCTGTTACACAAATGTAAAAAAAGAGGTTTTATTGTGTATTGAATCTCTTTTATGTTTATCTGTGATTACAAAGTATCTCAGAAATCATTCAAGTTGTAGTAAGCCCTTTCACTCATTTGAACAATCTAATATAATAATAGCGGTGTGGGTTCTGCGTTAAATCGAAACTAAAGAATTAATACACCAGTATTCCAATCTGTCACTGTTATTTCCCTATCTGCAACTGTTACTTCCCTATCTGCAAATGTTATTTCCCTATCTGCAACTATTATTTCCCTATCTGCAACTGTTATTTCCCTATCTGCAAATGTTATTTCCCTATCTGCAAATGTTATTTCCCTATCTGCCACTGTTATTTCCCTATCTGCAACTGTTATTTCCCTATCTGCAACTGTTACTCCCCTATCTGCAACTGTTATTTTACATACTGTGGGGATATACACTGCTAACGAGACCCTTATGTATTTCGGTGCACTTCCAATATGGCTGGACTACAGGGTTGTTAGCAATACTCTTAAATTGTATTGTCAATACCAATACTTCATGAAAAGAGTATCGCCAATACCAATAAAAATATCAAGTAAAAAATGTATTGCCAAAATCGATACCAATACAATACCAATACTTTTGAGAATATAAATATAAAGAGAGCAAGTTTTTTCAAGTTTTAATATAACTGACACATCGATCGATAAAGAAATAAAGTTTTATTTTCTGTCGATCATTGAAACATTGAACAAATAGTTGATAGAGTAAATGAATGAAAGAATATAAGAATAACATTTATAGATATCGACGCGCAAAGCCAAAAACTTCAAAAGATAATTAAAATTTAATTTTTCCTTCAACTCCGCCAACCGTGGTTGTATTGGTGGGGAGGTGAGTGGTGATAATATTTGGCAGGGTTGATGGCTATGATTACTAGTAGTGGTTGAATGCATGTAGATTACTTTTAAAACAAAGTATTAAAATCGCTACTGTTTTTCTGCAATTTTTTTTTTCTGAATTGTATGAACAGTACAAGTGTGATGTTCTGATTTTTTATTTTCAAAACTGATAAACATACAAATAGTGGGGTTATTCTATTGGGTTTATGAATTATAGTTTTTTTTCATTTCGAATATTTTAAGATACAAAGTTATTTTTTTTGTTAGAGTTTGTTATATTGCATTCTTACAATACCAACAGAAAAGTAAAGGTATCGAGTATCGAAAATTTTTTCCTTTAAAATGTATCGGCGATACACAAATCAAAACTTGATACAAAATGGATCGGCAATACAGCAACCAATACTAAAAAAAGTATCGCCGATACTGTATTGGCCGATACCGATACTTCGATACTAACAACCCTGCTGGACTATGTGCTTTTTCATTAAACGCATTTGTTGTTTTGTTTAGATTTCAGCTTAATTTTTAAACTCAATCAGTGAAAATATGCCATTAATAAAAACAAAAACCAATTCACAACAGCGAAACAAAATATGAATTGATCTAATATTCTCTAATTTTCACTGTAATAAAAAAATATGTTACATTTTCTAACATGATAATGCAACATGACTCTTAAACATTATAATATAACAAGCTTTCAATGAAGGAGACATAAAGGCAAACATACATATACACAAATACACGCATACACAAATACAAAGACATATATATGGAAATACCCTTCATTGGAGCACCGTCCTGTGCAACAACGGATGTTAATGTTACATATTGCATCAGTACAAGAGCAGCTTGACACTCCTTCAATATAAAATATATATTTTTTTTATGAAAGATTATTGATCAGGGTTGGCAAACTTTTTAAAACCGCGGGCCGCATTAGGGGGTCTAATAATTTGAGTAGATATGTTCTGGGTTTATGACACAGGGGTCGGCAACCTGCGGCTCGCGAGCCGCATGCGGCTCTTTCGATGTCAAATTGCGGCCTAATCTAATACCATACTATTGACACAACAATTTTAGTGACTCTTTAAAAAATTGGTGGGACGGGTGGCCGAGTGGTGTAGATACTCGACTGTCGACCTGAGAGTCCTGGGTTCGATCCTCAGTGAGGCCCATGGAATTTTTCCAGGTGAAATTTGGTGCAAGTCCACCCAGCTTTAAGTGGGTACCTGACTTTAAGTTGGGGAAGTTAGGGCGGCTGGGCGTTGTGCTAACCACACAATCCCTTCATATGCCGGAGGTTAAGGAAACAGATGAATTCTACACTTGATCTGCCCCGAAGGCCCGTTAGGGCTAAGAAGGAACTTTTAAAAATTGAGAAAATAGTAAATTATAACTTTTTGACTCTTCCCTTTCAAAAGGTTGCCGACCCCTGAGCTAACATATTGTATGTTTTCTTCTAGTCCTCCTTATGATCGTCCTAGGCAATATTGCTTCGTTGTGTGTAAAACTTGAAGGATATTTTAATAGGGATGTGACGAAGTTCGAATGTCTTCGAATTCGACAATTTTTGAGTTAATTCGAATCCGACGGATTTTAAAAAAAAATTCCATCGGATTCGAATTTGAAAAATTACCGTTTTCAGATCAAATACGGTCGTAGAATTCGTAACTAAAATTTAAAAACCTAGAGACTTTCAAAAACCCGAAATAAAGAAAACAGATAAAACTAAACTCCTGGACCCTTACTCGGCTGTCCATAGATTAGACGTCGTATTTGGTCATGAACGTATTTTAGATACCCATCGCCCCATTCGCTAAATCCGCATTCGAATCCGACGGATTTATATTTGCCAAATCCGAATCAGACGGATGCGGATTTTCATCAGCTCCGTCACATCCTTATATTTTAATATAATACACATGTAAAGCTTTCCTATAGATTTCGGAGGCCCTAGAAACACATACATGGGGGGGGGTATTAAATGGTATTAATTAAAATTTGAAGATCCGCAGACATAAATACTTGCAAAGACCGCAAATTGCACATAATTTTTGACCCAAAGAAAGCACCCAACTTTTTTTTTTTTATAATTTTAGACATGGGACACATAAAAGCGCTAACTAACCCCTTCCGTGTGACGTTAAAAATACGAAAATTAGGAATAGAGCCTTTTACCCGTTAGTAGTTGGGTCTTTTTGCATTTTTTGGGGGTATTATTACGGAAAAATGGTTTATAATCGCCCAAGGACAGTGCGATGAATTATATTTTTCTTATTTGTCTTTAAATTTGCCGTTTTTTTTTTAATTTATGTTAGTGGGACATTTTTACCTTTGCTAAGTAAGACCAGAACAATCAGAACAGTGTACAATCTAGCCATCTGTAAACGAGCAATATTGAAAGATTTTTGTTTATTACAGTATAAATAAGTAAATAAATATGTATATATATATATATATATATATATATATATATATGTGTGTGTGTATATATATATATATATATATATATATATATATATATATAAGTAAAATAAGTTAAAGCTTTTTTTTCACTTAAATAGAATATTAATGTTAAAAATATTTTTTTTTTAAAATAATTCTATTAAGAACTAGCCCATTTCATTTAATTGCTTGGATAGTAATACTTATTGAAAACTAAACATCTAAGAATATTATCATTAAGATAGAGTGAAGTTTACCTTTTAAAAAAATGAAACGACTGGTGGACTAATTGAGTGTCAAAGATGACACGAGCTCGAAGTCCTGCGTTATATATATAGCCAACTATTCTCTCAGTGTGCCTGTTGCAATAAAATTTCCCCAGTCCTAAGCCGATGGTTATCAAACTGTGTGGAGTGTAATATAAAATAGTTCCACATAGTGTTTATTCAAATAGTTTCGCTCCTTTCAGAAATAAAATACCTCCCCTCCCCCATCGGAGATCGAATCTGACGGATTTCATGCATTTCATGTTTTATAATATCATCTAGCCTGCTCTCACTTATACTTCCTTAGTATGAATATCCCATATTCCTAAGAAATGTCTTAGTGTCTGTCATTAGTGCCGAACCTAGGGATTTGGGGTCCCCGGGGGGTGGTGGTTTGGTCTCTTTGGGGGGGGGGCTCCATTTTGACAATCGACACTATGACATAGGACAATATACTTAATATTTAATGGAAAAAAATATTTGGGTGGGCCCTCGTGATGGGGCCCGGTGGGGACTTTCGAATTAGGACCCCACCCCCTCCCCCACCCTAGGTACGTCTCTGTCTGTCATTCTACACTTGACTATCGTTTTACACTCATGGATAATATTATTTTTAATACATCAAAATGTTTTTGTATATATATATATATATATATATATATATATATATATATATGTAATCAATGAGCTAATGGCTCAGAAACTTTTCTACCCTAGAGCAGAGGTCGGCAACTTTTATGCCCTCACGGACCACCAGAAGTAAAGTAATAAGTCCCAGAAATTCCTTTTCAATCGGGAATAAATATGATTGTTTTCAGTCTTTGAATTAAATATAGTCCGTTAATTGCCAGGTCTTGGATCTTCTTCTTCTTCTTCTTTTGGCCACATTGATTCATTCTGTGATTGTGTTGCTGTACATTGGATATTATCAGGGCCCGTATTTAACCATGAAGCTAATAAGTGTATAGTCTGAGACTCTGAACAGAAAAAGACCCCCCCCACACACACACACAGAAACACACCACATTTATCAGTTTAACTCACATGTGTCATGTTTTGGTCATTTATTTCGCAGTATCAGGCCAACAAGACCTAAGCTTACTGTAACCTTAATCCTGCCCTGGATGTTGTTAGGCTTACACTAACCTTAATCCTGCCTTGGATGTTATTAGGCTTACCAGTAACCTTAATCCTTCCCTGGATGTTATTAGGCTTACAGTAACCTTAATCCTGCCCTGGATTTTATTAGGCTCACAGTAACCTTAATCCTGCCCTGGATATTATTAGGATTACAGTAACCTTAATCCTGCCCTGATGTTATTATGCCTACAGTAACATTAATCCTGCCCTGGATGTTATTAGGCTTACAACAGTAACTTTAATCCTGCCATGTGTGCTATTAGGCTTACAGTAACCTAAATCCAGCCCTGGGTGTTATTAGGCTTACAACAGTAACATTAATCCTGCCCTGTGTGTTATTAGGCTTACAGTAATCTTAATCCAGTCCTGGGTGTTATTAGGCTTACAGTCACCTTAATCCTGCCATGGATGTTATTAGGCTTACAGTAACCTTAATCCTGCCATGGATGTTTTTAGGCTCACAGTAACCTTAATCCTGCCTTGAATTTTATTAGGCTTACAGTCACCTTAATCCTGCCATGGACGTTTTTAGGCTCACAGTAACCTTAATCCTGCCTTGAATTTTATTAGGCTTACAGTAACCTTAATCCTGCCCTGAATGTTATTCACCAACTGAATTTTTCTTTCTTTCTTCGGTTCATAAAAATGATAATACAATTCCAGTTCTTACTTCCCTAACCCCATTTTCTTTTATTCTTTTTTTTTTTAAAATACGCTTTTTTGAGTTCGGCATTAAGCTGTCCTATTAAGGTCATAACAATTTGTGCCACGGCTGGAAGTTTGGCTCTTCGTTTACACCGTCGGACTAAAGTTCTTAAAATGTCGAAAATTTCTGAACGTATTATTTAAAATTCTTCGTGCCTGTTGAACAGTGTGGAAAGTATATTTTCCATCTATACCCATCTCACATCAGAGTGAAAAAGTGGGTGAACAATCTGGCTGCACAATTCTTCACATTATTATTCAAATATTCCAGATTTTTCTGCACGTTACATTAAATTTCATTTCTGATTTTACAGTTTATTTTATCTCATGTATTCTGATGATATTTTTTTCCCTCTGCAAGTGACTAATGATGCATAACCCAAAATTTTATCACTTGTAAAACTATTCCGGCTTGATGACCAAGTACAAAGTTATCCCATCCAACATCATATTCCAGGAAATAATTCATGAAGGGCTTTAAAAAAAGACACACACAACCAGTTTATTTATCAGGCAAGTGAATCAAAAAGAGTAGCTCCTCTCTTAAAGTCAACCATCAGTCAACTTTCTAAGTCAACCCTCAAAGTTAGAGCCAACTCCCAGTGTAAACCCTCAGAGTCAACCGTTGGTCAACCAAAATAGTCGGCATTCAAAGTAAATCAATTCTCATAGTAAACCATCAGACCAACCATCAGACCAACCGTCAAACCAACCGTCTGACCAACCAACTGACCAACCGTCAGACCAACCAACAAACAAACCATCAGACCAACCGTCAAACCAACCGTCTGACCAACCAACTGACCAACCGCCAGACCAACCATCAGACCAACCATCAGACCAACCGTCAGACAAACCATCAGAACAGCCATCAGACCAACCATCAGACCAACCGTCAGACCAACCATCAGACAAACCATCAGACCAACCGTCAAACCAACCGTCTGACCAACCAACTGACCAACCATCAGACCAACCATCAGACCAACTATCAGACCAACCATCAGACCAACCATCAGACCAACCAACTGACCAACCATCAGACCAACCATCAGACCAACCATCAGACCAACCATCAGACCAACCGTCAGATCAACCATCAGACCAACCATCAGACAAACCATCAGACCAACCGTCAAACCAACCGTCTGACCAACCAAATGACCAACCATCAGACCAACCATCAGACCAACCATCAGACCAACCATCAGACCAACCAACTGACCAACCATCAGACCAACCATCAGACCAACCATCAGACCAACCATCAGACCAAACATCAGACCAACCATCAGACCAACTATCAGACCAACTGACCAACCGTCAGACCAACCATCAGACCAACCATCAGACCAACCGTCAAACCAACCGTCTGACCAACCAACTGACCAACCGTCAGACCAACCATCAAACAAACCATCAGACCAACCGTCAAACCAACCGTCTGACCAACCAACTGACCAACCGCCAGACCAACCATCAGACCAACCATCAGACCAACCGTCAGACAAACCATCAGAACAGCCATCAGACCAACCATCAGACCAACCGTCAAACCAACCATCAGACCAACCGTCAAACCAACCGTCTGACCAACCAACTGACCAACCGCCAGACCAACCATCAGACCAACCATCAGACCAACCATCAGACCAACCATCAGACCAACCATCAGACCAACCGTCAGATCAACCATCAGACCAACCATCAGACAAACCATCAGACCAACCGTCAAACCAACCGTCTGACCAACCAAATGACCAACCATCAGACCAAACATCAGACCAACCATCAGACCAACCATCAGACCAACCATCAGACCAACCAACTGACCAACCATCAGACCAACCATCAGACCAACCATCAGACAAACCATCAGACCAAACATCACACCAACCATCAGACCAACTATCAGACCAACTGACCAACCGTCAGACCAACCATCAGACCAACCATCAGACCAACCGTCAAACCAACCGTCTGACCAACCAACTGACCAACCGCCAGACCAACCATCAGACCAACCATCAGACCAACCGTCAGACAAACCATCAGAACAGCCATCAGACCAACCATCAGACCAACCGTCAGACCAACCATCAGACAAACCATCAGACCAACCGTCAAACCAACCGTCTGACCAACCAACTGACCAACCATCAGACCAACCATCAGACCAACTATCAGACCAACCATCAGACCAACCATCAGACCAACTATCAGACCAACCATCAGACCAACCATCAGACCAACCAACTGACCAACCATCAGACCAACCATCAGACCAACCATCAGACCAACCATCAGACAAACCATCAGACCAACCGTCAAACCAACCGTCTGACCAACCAAATGACCAACCATCAGACCAAACATCAGACCAACCATCAGACCAACCATCAGACCAACCATCAGACCAACCAACTGACCAACCATCAGACCAACCATCAGACCAACCATCAGACAAACCATCAGACCAAACATCAGACCAACCATCAGACCAACTACCAGACCAACTGACCAACCGTCAGACCAACCATCAGACCAACCATCAGACCAACCGTCAAACCAACCGTCTGACCAACCAACTGACCAACCGTCAGACCAACCGTCAATCAACCGTCGGTAATCACACTGAAAATCGGTTTAAAAATCTACCGCTAGCCACAGCGTGGAGGCAAAGTAAAATAAAAAAATGGACGAGAAGATAAGTGGATTATCCAATCGATTTGTTCCTAGTTGAGATGCCCATTTGTTTTTGTTGAATTGTTTTGAAACCATAAAATAAGCTTTACTGCCTAAAGAAGTTAAGAAGAGATGAATTAGTAGTTTTATTGCTGAAAATATTTAAAAAACAATTATCACCTGGGTCATTCCATGTCAACTCAACCAGTTTTTTGACAATTGTTAACCCGACCCTCTCAGATCTTTCTGAAATTTTCAGGGCTTGTGGTACATTCAAATTTGAGTGATTCCTGAAAATTTCAGGCCATTTGGTCAAAAAATTATATATTAGTTCTATAAATTCTTACGTCACATTGAGGAATAAGTTATATCAGTAATGAGATTAAAGAAGACAAAGAAATGAGTACTCATGTGACCTCTTAACAAAGACTCCAAAGATCAAATATTAATAAATTGTCATAAATTTTTTTGAAAGTAAATTTTTCTTATAGAATTAAAAAAATTTTTTTATAATTTTTAATTAAATTACATGAAATCTGAACATACAGTGATATAAAATGAAATAATTAAGAAACTATTGAAAAACAATTTTTTGACACTTTTTGTATTACATTCATGATGTTTTTGCAAGCAAATATTACACAAAAAATTCATTTAAAAGTATTCACTTAGAAAAATATCAGAAAACATCTGTCAAGTAAAAAAATGAAATTCACAATAAGAAAACCCAGTCCATCAAAGATGTCAGTTCAAACATTTAAAATTACTACGGTCCACGATAGTGTATAAATCATCTCTATTGCAGATTTTTCACCAAGAAGGCGATTAAGACACAACATGAAATTTTCACCATAGCTAGTACTTCTTAAGGTTAACAAGTGTGAAAAATATGAAATGTGTCTTGAAATAATTGGAAACTATTGAAAAACAATTTTTTGACACTTTTTGTATTACATTTATGATGTTTTTGCAAGCAAATATTACACAAAAAATTCATTTAAAAGTATTCACTTAGAAAAATATCAGAAAACATCTGTCAAGTAAAAAAATGAAATTCACAATAAGAAAACCCAGTCCATCAAAGATGTCAGTTCAAACATTTAAAATTACTACGGTCCACGATAGTGTAGAAATCATGCAATTTCATGCAGATTTTTCACCAAGAAGGCGTTAAGACACCAACATGAAATTTTCACCATAGCTAGTACTTGCCAAGGTTAACAAGTGTGAAAAATATGAAATGTGTCAATTACTGTCCACTTGGTCATCTGGGGGTCGCAATGCGTGCAAAAATGGACGACCATGATGCTTAAAGGGGCCCACCATGAGTACACTATTATTGATTAACAAGAATTCTCTATCAAAATAATAAACACATATATGGTACTTACTAATTGTATAACATACATCATTTCATGTCTTATAGGTTCTTGGCTAAAGAGGGTCAAATATTGATGAAAACTGTCTGAAGTGCAATGTTTGGAATTTTTAGGGATTTCTGTGTGCAAGCTACACTTAAGATAAATACATTATTCAACTCAGAATAACACAATGAGTAAATACTTAAAAATTCAGCCTGATACCTCATTTAGTTTTTGAAATATTCACGTTCAAATATCGCGAAAATGAAAACGTCACGCGAACTCGTGACTACCCTTAAAACTTTAAAAAAATCATATCTCACAAAGTTTTTGACCAAATGGCCTGAAATTTTCAGGAATCACCTAACTTTGAATGTACCACAAGCCCTGAAAATTTCAGGAAGATCTTAGAGGGTCGGGTGAACACCACTGGTTGAGTTGACATGGAATGACCCACCAGTAAATGTATGTTGTGTGTAAGGGACAGTGGTCGTGTTGTTTGTAAGGGACAGTGGTCGTGTTGTTTGTAAGGGACAGTGGTCATGTTGTATGTAAGAGACAGTGGTCGTGTTGTGTGTAAGGGACAGTGGTTATGTTGTGTGTAAGGGACAGTGGTCATGTTGTGTGTAAGCGACAGTGGTCATGTTGTGTTTAAGAGGCAGTGGTCGTGTTGTGTGTAAGAGGCAGTGGTCGTGTTGTGTGTAAGAGGCAGTGGTCATGTTGTGTGTAAGGGACAGTGGTCGTGCTGTGTGTAATGGACAGTGGTCATGTTGTGTGTAAGGGACAGTAGTCATGTTGTGTGTAAGAGACAGTGGTCGTGCTGTGTGTAAGGGACTGTGGTTATGTTGTGTGTTAGGGACAGTGGTCATGTTGTGTGTAAGGGACAGTGGTCATGTTGTGTGTAAGGGACAGTGGTCATGTTGTGTGTAAGGGACAGTGGTCGTGTTGTTTGTAAGTGACAGTGGTCATGTTGTATGTAAGAAACAGTGGTCGTGCTGTGTGTAAGGGACAGTGGTTATGTTGTGTGTAAGGGACAGTGGCCAAGTTGTGTGTAAGGGACAGTGGTCATGTTGTGTTTAAGAGGCAGTGGTCGTGTTGTGTGTAAGAGGCAGTGGTCGTGTTGTGTGTAAGAGGCAGTGGTCATGTTGTGTGTAAGGGACAGTGGTCGAGCTGTGTGTAATGGACAGTGGTCATGTTGTGTGTAAGGGACAGTGGTCATGTTGTGTGTAAGGGACAGTGGTCGTGTTGTTTGTAAGTGACAGTGGTCATGTTGTATGTAAGAAACAGTGGTCGTGCTGTGTGTAAGGGACAGTGGTTATGTTGTGTGTAAGGGACAGTGGCCATGTTGTGTGTAAGGGACAGTGGTCATGTTGTGTTTAAGAGGCAGTGGTCGTGTTGTGTGTAAGAGGCAGTGGTCGTGTTCTGTGTAAGAGGCAGTGGTCATGTTGTGTGTAAGGGACAGTGGTCGAGCTGTCTGTAATGGACAGTGGTCATGTTGTGTGTAAGGGACAGTGGTCATGTTGTGTGTAAGGGACAGTGGTCATGTTGTGTGTAAGGGACAGTGGTTATGTTGTGTGTAAGAGGCAGTGGTCGTGTTGTGTGTAAGGGACAGTGGTCATGTTGTGTGTAAGAGACAGTGGTCGTGCTGTGTGTAAGGGACAGTGGTTATGTTGTGTGTTAGGGACAGTGGTCATGTTGTGTGTAATGGGCAGTGGTCATGTTGTGTGTAAGGGACAGTGGTCAGTATTGAAGGAAGAAATCATCTAGTAGAGTTCGATCTGATCAAGTAAATCGGATTGTGGAGTCCACTTCCTGGATCATCAGGATGTTTCGACACAACAAGTACAGCAGAATTGACTGCTGTGAGGTTAGATAACACTGATCTAATGTCACGTTCATCTTGATAAATTGTTTTCATTTGGCCTTAGGTAGTGCATCTTGTCTTGACTTTTACTTGTGCTGTGTTTGTATAGTTTAGTTGATACAGTTTAGTTTGTATATGTTAGTTTGTATTTATACACACTGGCTTAAACGCAAGGGCTTTACTAGCTTTCAAAAACAATGATGGCTAGATTCTTTACATTTTAACTTAAGTCGACTATGAATTTTTTTTCATTTAAGTTTCATGGAACTGACGTACAGAATGCCATTGAGTTTGACATCGAGTATTGCATGATAGTGACAAACTATATCACTGACTTGATAGTCACTGACTTAATATGCAGCTTACTCGAGTATTAAATGATATTGACTCAGTATATCTATCGCTCGGTATGTCACTCAGTATATCACTGACCTACTGCATTACTGAGTTAATATATAGCTTACTCGCTTATGTCAATATGTTGCTGAATAAATCTATTAAATGATGCTTCTAACTAATTATGTTACAGTTTCAGTATGTTACTGTCTAGCGTATTACAAGATAATGGCTAACATGTGTTACTGACTGAATATGTTAATGAGGCGGTTTGTTACTGACTTGTATGTTGGATGCAACTGACTCGTATGCTGCATGCAACTGACTCGTATGCTGCATGTTACGATCTCGTATGCTGCATGCTTCTAACTCTTATGCTGTATGCTACTGACTCACAAATTCATATTTTTAAACGGGTCGGTCATTGAAAGCTGTGTTCTGGTCATTACAATCTATCAAGTCAAAGTAGATGACATAACTGACTGACCAATCATGAATGAAGTTTGGACGTAACAATAGCTAGAGAGTATGAGGAATAAGAGGATTAATAAGGAGAGGGAAGTTCCGCTCGGGGCGCCGCTCAACTTATCGCCAGCGAGGGGTGGAATGTTCTTCAGTAATTTTTGACGCAGGAATAAGGCGGCAATCTTAGAGATCAAATCGGGCACCACTCCATGTTGGTTACGCCGCTGTATTCTACTTTACAACACACATCAAATTAAATTGTCAGTTTCAACAGAAAAGCCGTGAAGAGCCACCATGAAGAGCCACCATGTAGAGCCACCATGTAGAGCCACCATGTAGAGCCGCCATGTAGAGCCACCATGTAGAGCCACCATTAGATCCACTATGTAGAGCCACCATGTAGAGCCACCATTAGATCCACCATGTAGAGCCACCATGTAGAGCCACCATGTAGAGCCACCATTAGATCCACCATGTAGAGCCACCATGTAGAGCCACCATTAGATCCACCATGTAGAGCCACCATGTAGAGCCACCATGTAGAGCCACCATGAAGAGCCACCATGTAGAGCCACCATTAGATCCACCATGCAGAGCTACCATGTAGAGCCACCATGTAGAGCCACCATGTAGAGCCACCATTAGATCCACCATGTAGAGCCACCATGTAGATCCACCATGTAGAGCCACCATGTAGAGCCACCATGTAGAGCCACCATGTAGAGCCACCATGTAGAGCCACCATGAAGAGCCACCATGTAGAGCCACCATTAGATCCACCATGCAGAGCTACCATGTAGAGCCACCATGTAGAGCCACCATTAGATCCACCATGTAGAGCCACCATGTAGAGCCACCATTAGATCCACCATGTAGAGCTACCATGTAGAGCCACCATTAGATCCACCATGTAGAGCTACCATGTAGAGCCACCATTAGATCCACCATGTAGAGCCACCATGTAGAGCCACCATGAAGAGCCACCATGTAGAGCCACCATTTTATTTAACGTTCTGGTCACCAAAGGTTGCTGCTTCCAATATCACTAAATATTCACTATAATTGTTTAAAACTATTTTTAATGATTTTGAAATAAAAAGAAAGCAAAATACAAAATGAATTTTTCTAGGATCAATGATGAATGCTTTTGAAATATTTTGTAATTTGAAATGAGAAATTTGAATCTGACTGATTTGTTCACAAACTCAAATATCAAGTTTGTCCCTAGAGTAGAAGGGAGGTAACTGGGAGCTGAATCAGCTACTTGAGTTATTGTTTTCTTAAGGGAAATAATCTAATTACATTTTTAGTTAATTTTTACAATATTAAGAAATAGTTTGGTTTATTTTTTTTCTTTTTTGAAGAAAACTGTGGCTTCATCACAAATAGTCATTTTCTAAATATTACTGTGTCCACAAATAACCATTTAGATAGAGAAAATTAAATAAAATGAAGACAAGCTGATGTATTTATGTGACACATTTCCTTTAGGAGAGCTTTGAATGTAATGTCTACCGCAGTGGTCGGCAAACTTATCAGCCAAAGAGCCAAATATGAACATTACAATAATTAATAAAGAATTTGGAGCCAAATCTGCTTGTTTAGTAAACATTTATTAAACTAAGTAGTACACTAAACTGTATACTAAAGAAAACTAAATGCCAAAGCCGCACTTAAGGAGGCAAAGAGCCACATGCGGCTCCGGAGCCGCACTTTGCTGACCACTGCTCTACCGCAATCTTCTATTATTGAGCTGTTTTAAATAAATTGTTTTTAATTTTAAGGATGTCATTTACTGTTGTATGTATTTATTAATTATTTCCCCTAATACTACTATTAGTCTACGTTAGTTTACTTATTTTCTTTGGCACACATGGAATACCAAATAATAAAAGTTCAGTCTCTAGCTTACGTTGGATTGAGCCTCTAGACCAGTGGTTCCCAAACTTTTTTGACCAGTGGACCCCTTTTATAGTCAAAACTTGCCCACGGACCCCCCAGTGAAAAGGTTGCATAAATTCATGGTATGAAAATTATAAATTTAATTAAAAAAACATTTTGTTGAAAAAGTATATATTGAAATTATAATTTTCGTTTAAAATAAAAATACAATGACGTGGGTGAACTTGATGAGATGATATGAGTGTATTTATGTCCAGCTCAATGTTTGTGAGTAGTGACTGCAAATTCCCACGAGCACCAATTTCTGGTCGGTTTTTGTTGTTGTTTTGTGTGTGTGTTTATGATGAAGTTCATAACGGCACTGAAACAACGTTCTACCATATAGTAAGACGGAAAAGCAGTTTACAAATTCTGTACAATAACCCATAACGCGGAATATAAAATTGGGATCTGTTTTTGAAGCCAGAATTTAAAGATTGGTTAAAATTCCTCTTTTGTGAATATTTTAATAAGCTGCTCCTGTATTAGTAAGGATTCATATGTGTCCAAGCGTGCACGGGCTCTACGCCCTGTCGGGAATATTCAAGTTAAGAATGTCTTCAAATCTTTGGTTCAGGTCTGCAAGAAAAACCGTTAAGTGTTGACAGTAAGCAAGCTAATCTTCAACTTTATTTTGCAATTTCGAAATATTTCAAACCTGAAAACATTTTCCTCTTTCCAAGTTTTGTTTGCACAGAAAAAGTTTTGCCACCAACGCAGCCATTACGCTTTAAGTTGTAATTAAACTTAATTTGTTACCTTGTCGGTTCAAATTAGTTTCGTTAAATTTGTCAAATGAATCACTCATAAAGGCTATGTTGAATTGTGTCGCAAATCATTGTCTTTGCTTTCCATGAATTCCAACACTAAATCAAAGAGCGAAATAATCGATTTAAACATGCACCTTTAGATTATCAACGTAATACTGTGTGAAGTAGTAAACGATTATAAGGCCTAGTCTTCGTCATTTTTCAAACAAAGTTGAGAAAACAATATCTATTTTTAGACATTCCTTCTGATTTTATTAACTGCTTTAATGACATAATCTAGTGATCTATGCAAAAGTTCACTAAGATTTTTCGCGACCAAATTATGTCAATGAATGACACAATGCACTAAAAATACATTTGGTGCAGCTTGTTTTAAGTATGCCAGACAGCCTCGGTTTCTTCCTACACTTGCCGGACCATCATCAGGAGCAACATATATGATATTAGTCAAGGGTGAAGCTTTTACATTGAACAATCTTTGTAATTCAATAAATAACGTTTCATCGTTTGTTTCCAAACATTTAGTAAGAACAATTCTTGACCAAATTTTTCTTCATTTACAAATCTTACATAAGCTAAAAGTAAAGCTTCGTTTCCTGGTATAGTGGACTAGTCAAGCTGTATAGAAAATTTAGAAGTTTTTAAGTAATAACATAAATAATTTTATACGGACTGAGCCAATTCGTCAATACTTCTTTGTACTATGTTATTACTAATTGGAATTATTTTTATAATTTCGAAAGCTGGTTTGTGTAACACGGTGCGTATTACCTCATTTACAGCTGGTAAAATAAGTTCTTCACCTATAGTATCAGCTTTCCGGACCCTGCAATCAATAAAGAAATGATATAAGAAGCAACTAGTGTTGTTTTCGTCGACGAAAACTAAAACTAAAACCTTCGTTAACGAAAATGTTGACTTTTCGTCAACGATAACTAAAACTAAAACTAAAATTATCAGCAAGACTAAAACTAGACGAAAACTAAATCTCGTAGACAAAAGACTGAATAAAAACTGAAACTAAAACTCCCCAACGAAATAAAAACTAAAATCCCCATTTATCGTCTTTTCCGGTATAATGTTGACACATGAAAGAAAGAACAACAAAAGATTAAAAAAAAAGAAAAATGACAGCCGACGATATAAATTTTGCTTTGAAAGTTTGAAATTGTCATGCGGTTAGATCAAAGAGTGTCGTTTTACAAGATACAGTCGATTCTGCTTAATTGGGACACATCGGGACCGAGGCTTTTTGTCCCAATTAAGCGGCTGTCCCAGTTAAACATACAAATTTACTATTGGCTTCTTGGTTTGGTTTCTTTGAGATATGTCCCACATAAGCGGTGTCCCAATAAAGCGGAATCCACTGTATTTTTTAAAAATTTGTTGATGTTCATGTATTTCTATTCAATTAATTGTTTTTAACCACCCAAATTGTATTGTTTGTTGAACTCGGCATATTATTTAATAATATAATATGTGTTAATTATATGATATTGTTTTATTACAAAGTTTTCAATTTTAATTAAAACATACAGTTTTAGAATTTAATACCATTCAATTAATTATTTTTAATGAAATGTAGTAAATACTAAAAAAATGAATTAATAAATAAAAACAATTTATAAATATAAATAAGCACAAATGAATTAACAACTCAATTAGCAAACATACACACAAGAATACAGTAAGGTATATAATTTATCACTATATAACCTATAAACACTTACAGTATATACATTTATATATATTTATATATATATATGTGTGTGTGGGTGTGTTGTGTGTGTGTATAACTGGCAGATGGATACAAAATTAAGTTTTCTTTTCTGTCGTTCATTAAAACATTGAACAAATAGTTGACAGAAAGAAAGTAAATGAATGAAAGAATCTAAGAATAACATTTATAGACCTCGGCGCGCAAAAAGTCTTCAAAAGAAGATTAAAGCTAAATTTTTCCTTCAACTCGCCGACCGTGGTGTATTGATGGGGAGGTGGCTGTCGTTAATATTGGTAGAGTTGATGGCTGCTAGTAGGGATTGAATTTACGTAGATGACAATGTATTAAAATCGCTTTTGTTTTTTTGCAAATAGTGGCACTAGTAAAGTATCGGTATAGAGTATCGAAATTTTTTTGTTTAAATTGTATCGGCGATACACAAATCAATACTTGATACAAAAAGGATCGGCAATACAGCAACCAATAATAAAAAAAAGTATCGCCGATACTGTATTGGCCGATACCGATACTTCGATACTAACAACCCTGAATATAAGTCATCAAAATAATAGAATTACTTCACTCTTCAAGTAAACTGTTGTTACTTAGTTTAGTTATTTCAGAGTTCTAGGTCTTAGAATAAACACGTTTGTTTTAATTTTTACTTACGTTTTCGGTTTCTTATTGTTATTATGTTTTTAGTTGTTTTTTTTTTGTACATGCACTGCAAGTCTGCTAGTCTACAATATAGTCAAAAATTTAGTCATGGTATTGGCATATAACACAATGTGATAGTGTGACTTATAATGTGACAATGAAGTGAAATGACTCAGTTTTAGTACACTGAGCTGTCATCTCTGTGACTACTATTATTATGCTTCAATCTGTTTCAACAATTGGTCATGAACAATGATGTTATTTGTAATTGGTGTTTACAAGACTAAAACTAAAAGTGAAACTAAAATGAATAAGACGAAAACTAAAACTCTGGTGTTTTAGTCGACGAAAACTAAAACGAAAACTAAAATTGGGCCTAAAACTAAAACTAGACTAAAACTAAAATTATTACAGAAAAAACGAAATTAAAAACTGAAACTAAAATAGGACCTGGGACTAAAACAACACTAGAAGCAACAGTCCATCATCATCTCGCTTAGATGTTGTCTCTATGAGTTGTTGCAGTAACGGTATTTTCAAATATTTTTCTTTGACTGTTTGATAAAAAACGTTAATTCCTTATCCTTTGTGTCTAAGGCTGAGAAAATTAGTTTATACACTTTGTATCAGCATAACATAGAACTTAATGTGTTTATTCACTTTGTATCAGCATAACATAGAACTTAATGTGTTTATACACTTTGTATCAGCATAACATAGAACTTAATGTGTTTATACACTTTGTATCAGCATAACATAGAACTTAATGTGTTTATACACTTTGTATCAGCATAACATAGAACTTAATGTGTTTATACACTTTGTATCAGCATAACATAGAACTTAATGTGTTTATACACTTTGTATCAGCATAACATAGAACTTAATGTGTTTATAGACTTTGTATCAGCATAACATAGAACTTAATTCTATGTACGATGTAGAGCTCTTTTATAGTTTTTGTTGATATTGTAGACAAGTTAGTTCGCGCAGCGGCGTTATTTCATTCCTGTATAAACGTGTTTTCGGCCGTCTGTCTCACACCGTGCTATGCTTGTTGTTAATTTAATTAGCGTGCGTTACTAGTTTATTTATTGTTTTTTTTTTAATTTTAATTACCATAATGATAAAAATAGATCATAATTGTGTATTTACAGATTAGAACCTTTCGCGGATCCCCTAAAGCGAAACATATCCCCAAATGAATTTTACTCTTCCACGATCATCTGAATGATGCCATGACCTCTGAAACCCATAGGGACCACTTTGGGAACCACTGCTCTAGACTATGCCAGCGCTGTTACCTGATTAAAGTTCATGTCAGCAAACATTGAAACTTTGAATGCTGACACGATAAAATAGGAGATTTAAACATTATTCTATACTCATTCAGACTTCATCTAATCTTTGGAATTACTCGACGATGACTGTAGCGGGTCACGTATAATGTCTCACTAGACCACATTTAGGTCTTCGTGGCCATTAATACAGGCCCGGGAGGCCACAATATGAGGTCTCGTGACCACACATGAGGTCAGCGTGACCACACCTGAGGTCAATGAAACCCGAAATCCTTCTCTTTGTTTAATTAAAAAAAAAACAATGTAAAGAGTTGGCGGTAGTCAGTGTATCAGATATAATAAACAAAATTAAATAAATAATAAAAAAATACAAAGTCTCCACAAAGAACCACCATTAGACTAGCTAATACTAGCTCATACCAGCTCATATTAGCTCATACCAGCTCATATTAGCTCATACCAGCTCATATTAGCTCATACCAGCTCATACTAGCTCATACCAGCTCATATTAGCTCATACTAGCTCATATTGGCTCATACCAGCTCATATTAGCTCATACCAGCTCATATATTATGACTCATACCAGCATTTCATATATAGCTCATACCAGCTCATATTAGCTCATACTATTACTACTTTATATAAAATTCTAAAAATACTATTTAGATCTACAACTGTGGAAAAAAATGCCATGACTTTTCCCACATGAAACTCGCATATATTCTATACACTCAACATACATTCAACGTACACTCAACATACATTCAACTTACACTCAACATACATTCAACTTACACTCAACATACACTCAACATACACTCAACATGTCTATTAGATTATCCTGGCCTAGATATATAAAACTAATTTAATAATTATGTTTGTTCTAAATGTTTCTCTATTTTCGGTATTCATACTTTGATTTAATTTTTTTTCAAATTTCATAGATTTGAATAAAAAAAAATTTTCAGGCGCACCAGTGACTAATTAAAATGGTCATGAAAATTTCAGCAATTAAAATATTAAACTTTTATATTGTCTATTAAAGTTCATCATCAATGTTAATCGATCAATTAAATATTTCACATTATAGGAAGATCTTTAACTTTGTATCAAACTGACCCAATGGCGCAACCAGCTGGGGGGGGGGGCTCACCTATAGAAAAAAAATGCTGGGGGGGGGGGGCTCACATATAGAAAAACGACAGTTTATAAAGTAAAATATGTATGATGATTTGGTCATCATACATTTGGTCATCCCCCCCCTGGTCGCGCCACTGAACTGACCAATTCATAAATAACTATCAATGCTGTACAAGTTCGAACAGATCTAAATCAATCCCCCCTTCCCCCCCCCCCCATGTGCAAGAGAGTTGTAGCGGTGTTTCCGTGTTTACATACCAGCAGGGGGTCAAAAAAGAAAAAAAAAACATGAGAAAAACAGGGAATAATTAGCCTTGGCCGACAACTTTAATTGAAATAAAATAAAAAAAAAACTGTTGTGTCTTTCAGTGGGAGAGGCTAAGAGATGATGGCGGCTGTTACAACATCGATTTAAATTTTCTCTTTTGCATCCAGTGTTTTGTTGTTTTTTTTTTTGTTTCAGTTCCCTGAAAGCGTAAAACTATATGTAAAAATGGTTTTAAATACATAAATATATATGTGAACAAATGACGTAAGCAACACGCAGCTGCTGATTAAAAATATTATGGCACTTGTACAAGAGGACACGAAATAATGTTCTTCTCTGAATAAATAAAATAAAACAGTTTCAACAAATGAATATTCAGTCCATTTCTTGACTGGGTTTCTATTTTTTGGTGTGTCGTTATATATATATATATATATATATATATATATATATATATATATATATATATACATATATATACATATATATATATATACTAGTTGCAAGTACCCGGCTTTGCCCGGGTTTAAAATAAGGTTTTCTGTTTATCTTTTGTTTTCTCCCTACCCCCTCTCTCTCCCTCCCTCCCTCCCTCTCCCTCTTTACCCCCCTCTCTCCCTTTCTCTTTCCCTCCCTCCCTTTCTTCCTCCCTCCCTCTCCTTCCCTCTCTAACTCTCCCATCTCCCTCTCTCCCTATCTCCCCCTCTTCCTCTCTCTCTCCCTCCCTCCCCCTCTCTCCCTTTCCCTCCCTCCCTTTCTCCCTCCCTCTCTCCCATCTCTCTCTCCCCATTCATCCCTCCCTCATTCCCTCTCTCTCCCTCCCTGCCCCCTCACTCTTTCTCTCCCTCTCTCCACCCTCTCTTTCCCTCCCTACCCCCTCTCTCCTTCACTTCTTTTCTCTCTCTACCTCTCCCCCTGCTCCCTCTCCCATCTCCCTCTCCCCCTGCTCCCTCCTCCCATCTCCCTCTCCTTCTCTCCCCCCTGTCCACCACCTCCCTCCCTCTCTCCCGCTCCCCTCCCACTCTCCCTCCTCCCCTCCCTCCCTACTCCTTTCCTCTCTCGCCCCCCTGCCCCCCTCTCTCTCTCTCTCTTTATCTCTCTACCCCTCCCTCACTCTCTCTCTCTCTCTCTCTCTCTCTATATATATATATATATATATATATATATATATATATATATATATATATACTTATTATTATGGCTTCACACTTCTTCTAAAATCCTTCTTCATTCCTTTCTTTACCTCAAACTGTACATACATATCAGGGAGCATGAAAAAACAACAACAATTCTTCGCAGCACAAAGGAACTATACAGCACCAGCGCGCAAGACAGACAGACAGACAACAAATGCGTCTTATAAGTATAGATATATATATACTAGTTGCAAGTACCTGGCTTTGCCCGGGTTTAAAATAAGGTTTTCTGTTTACCTTCTGTTTTCTCCCCTCCCCCTCTCTCCCTACCTCCCCCTCCCTCCTTACCCCTCTCTCCCTTTCTCTTTCCCTCCCTCCCTTTCTCCCTCCCTCCCTCTCCTTCCCTCTCTAACTCTCTCATCTTCCTCTCTCCCTATCTCCCTCCCTTCTTCTCTCACCCCCGTCTCCCCTCTCTCCACCTTCCTCCCTTCCTCCTCCCCCTCTCTCCCTCCTTGCCCCCTCTCTCTCTTTATCTCTCACTCCCTCCCATTTCTCCCATCCTCTCTCCCTCCCTCCCTCTCCCGTCTCCCTCTCTCCCCCTCTTCCTCTCTCTCCCTCCTCCCCCTCTCTCCCTTTCCCTCCCCCTCTTCCTCTCTCTCCCTCCTCCACCCTCTCTCCCTTTCTCTCTCCCTCTCCCCCTGCTCCTCTCCCATCTCCCTCTCCCCCTCCTTCTCTCCCCCTGTCCACCCACCTCCCTCTCTCCCTCTCCCCCTCCCTCCCTCCTACCCTCTCTCTCCTCTCCCCCCCCCCCCCCACTCTCTCTCTTTATCTCTCTCTCCCTCATTGCCCCCTTATCTCTCCCTCTCCCCACCCTTTTTCCCTCCCTCCCCCTCTCTCTCCCTCCCTACACCCTCTCTCCCTCCCTTCCTTTCTCTCTCCCTCCCCCCTGCTCCCTCTCCCATCTCCCTCCTGCTCCCTCTCCCTCCTTTTCTCCCCCCGTCCATCCCCTCCTTCCTCTCCCCCTCCCTCTCCCCCTCCTTCTCTCCCCCTCTCCACTCACCTCCCTCCCTCTCTCCCCTCCCTCCCTCCTACCCTCCTTTCTCCTCTCCCCCTGCCCCCCCTCTCTCTCTTTATCTCTCTCTCCCTCATTGCCCCCTCACTCTTTATCTCTCCCTCTCTCCCACCCTCGCTTTCCCTCCCTCCCTCTCTCTCCCTTCCCTACCCCCTCTCTCCCTCCCTTCCTTTCTCCCTCTCCCCCTGCTCCCTCTCCCACTCTCCCTCCTGCTCCCTCTCCCTCCTTTTCTCCCCCCTGTCCATCCCCTCCTTCCTCTCTCCCCCTCCCTCCCTCCCTCCTTTCCTCTCTCTCCCCCACTACCCCCCATCTCTCTCTCTTTATCTCTCTCTCCCTCACCCCTCTCTCTCTCTCTCTCTCTCTATATATATATATATATATATATATATATACTTATTATTATGGTTTCACACTTCTTCTAAAATCCTTCTTCATTCCTTTACCTTCCTCAAACTGTACACATCAGAGAGCATGAAAAAACATCAACAATTCTTTGCATCACAAAGGCACAATACAGCACCAGCGCGCAAGTTATATTCGATCGTAGGGAAATGACGTCACAGAGGAATTTTATTTATGGCGCCGTCGAGATTACTTTAATATAGTAAAATACTAAAATAAAAAAAATTAATAACAATTAAACTACCCATCGATATGAAACGAAACCTGTCCTATAACCTTCCCCATGTAATTATGTGTATGTGTAACAAATTTCACGTTATTTGTTTGTCTGGATCTTGAGTTATAAGGGAACAGACAGACAGACAGACAACGAATGCGTCTTATAAGTATATATATATATATATATATATATATATATATATATATATATATATATATATATCCCCATTGAGATCAGTTCTCGACATCGTATGGAAAAAAAAATGTCCTTATTAATTCTTACTCTCCATGAATCTTTCCTCATGTTTTATTTTTGTATGGCTATAATGATGTTCACGTTTTCTTCTCGAAGCTGATGTAAAATGAAAAAAAAAAGAAATGAGGTAAGAAGATTATGTCCCGAGGAGCTGCTAAATGAGCCTCGCATCAGCTTACTGGGGCCTTTACTTTAACTTCGCGAAATAAATATAATACATGCATATATATATATATACTAGTTGCAAGTACCCGGCTTTGCCCGGGTTTAAAATAAGGTTTTCTGTTTACCTTCTGTTTTCTCCCTACGCCTGCTCTCCCTTCCTCTCTCCCTCCCTCCCTCTCCCTCCCTCTCTCCCATCTCACTCCGTCCCTCTCCCATCTCCCTCTCTCCCCTCTACCCCTCCTTCTCTCCCCCGTCCATCCTCCTCCCTCCTCCTTCCCTCTCTCTCCCTCCCTGCCCCCTCTATCTCTTTATCTCTTCCTCCCATTTCTCCCATCCTCTCCCTCTCCCCTCCCCTCTCTCTCCCTCCCTAACCCCTCTCTCCCTCCTTTCTCCTTCCCTCCCCCTTCCACCTCTCTCTCTCCCTCCCCCTCTCCCTCCCCTTCCTCCCTCCCCCTCATTCCTCCCCTCTCTCTCCCTCCCTGCCCCCCCTCACTCTATCTCTCTCCCTCCCTCTCTCTCCCTCCCTCCCCCCTCTCTCCCTCCCTCCCCGCTCTCTACCTCCCTTCCTTTCTCCCCCTCTCCCCCTGCTCCCTCTTCCCCCTGCTCCCTCTCCCATCTCCCTCTTTCCCCCTCCTTTTCTCCCCCCTGTCCATCCCCCCCTCCTCTCTCCCCCTCCCTCCCTCCTACCCTCCTTTCTTCTCTCTCCCCCCTGCCCCTGCCCCTCTCTCTCTCTTTATCTCTCTCTCCCTCCCCCCCCTCTCTCTCTCTCTCTCTCTATACATATATATATATATATATATATATATATATATATATATATATACTTATTATTAAGGTTTCACACTTCTTCTAAAATCCTTCTTCATTCCTTTACCTTCCTCAAACTGTACACATCAGAGTGCATGAAAAAGCATCAACAATTCTTTGCATCACAAAGGCACAATACAGCACCAGCGCGCAAGTTCTATTCGATCATAGGGAAATGGCGTCACAGAGGAATTTTATTTATGGCGCCGTCGAGATTACTTTAATATAGTAAAATACTAAAATAAAAAAAAATTAATAACAATTAAACTAACCATCGATATGAAACGAAACCTGTCCTATAACCTTCCCCATGTAATTATGTGTATGTGTAACAAATTTCACGTTATTTGTTTGTCTAGATCTTGAGTTATAAGGGAACAGACAGACAGACAGACAACGAATGCGTCTTATAAGTATAGAGATATAATAGCGATATGGGTTATGCGTTAAATCGTTAAAGCGAAAGTAAAGAATTAATACAACAGTATTCCAGTTTAAAATACAATCATGAAAAAATCGGATCTACCCGAAACCAAAAAAATAACCTAGCCTACCGATCAAGCCTATGGGGATATAACTCTTTGCAAAGGTTTTGCAGGGTACAGCTAGTATGTAGATCATATTACTCTAAAACACCATACCTTAAAAAGGAGTCCGTCATAGAAGTTCACTCAACTAAGGGCTCTTTTAGTTCAAAACGTTGAGAAACGCTGAAGGAGTGTATTGTGTGGCGTCAGGACTTTTTTTTCTTTTTTTTTTTAATAATGTCGCAAAGGGTCAAAGGTAATGTGTTTAGCTTGCTAGCTAGCTAGATAGGATAAGATGATTTACTGTGAGTGAATGAACTCAGCCAATAACTAGAGACAACATCTCATCAGCAGCTCATCAAAATGTTTCCCCTCTGGCTTGTCAGTTTGATCAGTGATAAATTTAATGGTGAAATTAAAATGGGAATCGCTAATAAGTAGGGAATGGGGGGGGGGGAGAGGGGGCCAGCACACAAAGATAAGCGAAAAAAAAATATATGTCCTTATCAAGTTATTGTGTCTGTGTGTTGAAGTAATTCATATAAAATGAATTACACTACGTACAAATTAAAATATAGAAATGATAAGCATAGAAACATCAGCTGACTTATATTAATAAGTTATAGCTATTAGAATTACAAATGAAAGAAAGAATTTTAAAGAAATACATGCAAAAAGACGCACAATTGTTAATTTAATAAACCGCAACTAATCACTCCCAATACATTTGTGATATCATGTAATCAACTGAGTTGAGGCCCTTTTGTTTAAACCTGTTTTCATCAGTATTATGACCTATAGTTTGAACCTATTCTCTTCAGTATTGTTGTAACTCTCTTTCTACTGAACCACGACTCTGTGTAAGTTTATCACCTGGACAGGTGTGTAAAAAGGAGATGGAAGTGAAACAAAGTCGTTCCCCTCCCCTCCTCAACTGGCGCTAGCATCTCTCTCTTTCTCTCTCTCTCTCTCTCTCTCTCTCTCTCTCTCTCTCTCGCTCTCTCTCTCTCTCTTTGAACTCTCTCAGTGAATACTGCGGGCTGAGACTTAGACTCTTAGAGCCCGTGGGATCAGACTTGCTGTGTCTCTCAACATCTGGAGACTGGCCCAATGGCCAGCAAGCTTCCGGACTGGTCTACCCTGTGGTCCACCAGCCCGGGACACTCGAAAAGCAAATGGTCTACAGTTTCCTCCACCTCCCTGCAGTGCCTGCAAAGGATGTCGACAGTGGGCCTCAACCTCCCAAAGTACGCGCCAATAGGACAGTGCCCTGTACGGAACTGGGCAATTAGCGCCTGCTAGACTCTCCTAAACTTCCACCACGGGTCAGTTTCGGACGGCCGCTACATCTGACTGCGGACATTTCTGCCCGTCACCCCTTTGTCCCAACTCGAGAACCTCAGAGATTATCCAAAGAGTCAGCATCAGGACAATTCATCGAGAGACACCGGTCACGTGACCTGGTTTGAGGGGGGGGCGGGGATTTACTTCGGACTCTTTGATATAAGTCAGTGACCAGAGAAAATGGACAGCTAGTTAGTTATTTTTAGTTCGTTACCTGAGACGTAACACGTTCAACTCGACTGTAGTTATTTTCCTACTGAATGCATTAGCTTAGATTAGTTGTAGATTAAATGTTCAGTGGATTTGTAGTAATAAATAAATAGTATTAGTGCCATTATTGAACCCAATTGTCTTGTGTGTCATTCTTATATTAAGTTGCAACAGTATTGAATCACACAGATCTTCCCTGACCTATGGCTCAAGCCTCACAGAGGGGTTGCGCCAATGTAATTGTTCATGGGGCTATTGGGAAATATTCATTTCTCCTTTAAAAATCATTTTAAAATGTACTTCCTATGTTTCCTTTCTTAATTCGTTAATGATTTCTTCTTGGAACATTTTCATTGAATCGCTTAGACTTCATTCCACGAACATCTGAGCTTTTCAATAATAAAATTTAAAACAAATGTATATAGATGTACATGTATACAGTTGCACATGTATATAGCTGTACATGTATATAGTTTTACATTATATAGTTTTAAATTTATATAGTTGTACATGTATATAGTTGTACATGTATATTGCTGTACATGTATATTGTTGTAATGTATGTAGTTGTACATGTATATAGTTTTACATGTATATTGCTGTACATGTATATGGTTGTACATGTATATAGTTGTACATGTATATAGTTGTACATGTATATAGTTTTACATGTATATTGTTGTACATGTATATAGTTGTACATGTATATAGCTGTACATGTATATAGATGTACAAGTATTTAGAACATGTGTTAACTCTCAAGATTTTGTCCTCTTGTTTTATACGCCTTGCACCATGGTACTGTGCACCACCAGGTCTATATATATATGATCACAATATGTCTGTGTGACTGATTCGGTTGATCAATAACTGACTAACATGAAGTAAATTTGATGCAGCTGTCTTAAGTTTTGGCTATAAATTCTAAAAGATTATGTAACAATCGAATTCTTTTTCAGTACAATTTTCACCTAACATAACGCACATTCCAACTCCTGTGGTTTTGGCCTCCATTGTTCATTTTTTCTTATCTCAGATTTAATTCTTTTACTTAAAAAAAAATACATTTTTCCTTTTCTCGCAACTTTATTGATTACAGAATTTTTACAGGAAATGAAGACATGCGCAGTGAACTTGATGGAAGTCACGTGGGTATGACAGCATCTAAAAAAAAAATCAGTATTCCTGGGAGTTTGACCGAGCTTATAGAAGATAAGGTTGGATTGTTTGGTCAAAGTAGTGGTTGCGTGCATGCTCACACAGCTGAAGTAATCGTCTGCACGCACAACCAACACTAGTCATTCATTCACTGGTGAGCACAAATACCTCATACATAGTACTCATACTACCATAATGAGGCTTCAGTTTTGTATTTCATCAAGAACAACGAACCAACAAAGAACATAAAACTAAGAGTCTAATGTAAAATGTTTCGCGATATGATGGTAGGATTTAAATCCCTTACACTGAGTCTAATGTAAAATGTTTCTCTATATGATAATAGGATTTAAATCCCTTACACTGAGTCTAATGTAAAATGTTTGTCTATATGATAATAGGATTTAAATCCCTTACACTGAGTCTAATGTAAAATGTTTCTCTATATGATGGTAGGATTTAAATTCCTTACCTCTGGTTTGTGTATTTATCTATCTCACAGAGCCGTTGTTTTCGATAAATAATCTAGGCAACAGTAAATATGCCCCCATAGTTCAAGAAGCCCCTTCCGGTATGCATTTTAATTGTATCTGGTGCTAAGAGAGCCAGAACATGTGTTTTTTGCCTAGGGTCCCAATATATATCTAAGTGTATCTGCTTCCGCCCCCCCCCCCTTTTTCCCCCTTAAGTAAAAACCCTAGGAGTGGCCACGTTTAGATACACAGGTTACTGTAATCACTTTTAACCAATCAATGTACATAATACTTCAGATTTTTTAAAATTCAAAAACAAGATATATTATAGTTATGCAGCTATTGTAGCTACAGTAAGTGACTGTTATTGATATTATAAGCAACAGTAGAAGAATAGAGTGTTGACATTAACTAATACCAATTGATTGTAGACGTCATTACATAAAAGGGTAATGCTGTGCATCACTGTGAAACCATTGGCGAGCCGGATCAAACTGTCTAGCGAGCCGGATCAAACTGTCTAGCGGGCCGGATCAAACTGTCTAGCGGCCCGGATCAAACTGTCTAGCGAGCCGGATCAAACTGTCTAGCGGGCAGAGCCGGATCAAAATGTCTAGCGGGCCGGATCAAACTGTCAAGCGGGCCGGATCAAACTGTCTAGCGGGACGGATCAAACTGTCTAGTGGGCCGGATCAAACTGTCTAGCGGGCCGGATCTAACTGTCTAGCGGGCAGAGCCGGATCAAACTTTCTAGCGGGCCGGATCAAACTGTCAAGCAGGCCGGATCAAACTGTCTAGCGGGCCGGATCAAACTGTCTAGAGGGCCGGATCAAACTGTCCAGCGGGCCGGATCAAACTGTCGACCGCAGTTTGCCCATGCCTACAGTAAAGAAAAAGAGATACTTATAAAGACAGTGAAGTTTTGGTGCTGGCTGTCACTATTTACTTTGTTCGACTAACTCCGAAAGGAAACAAAAAAAGTTTCCATACAGGAATTATTTAAATTTTTATTTGAATTTATTACAAAACATTGCCATCAAAAACACTATTGCCACTTCATACCATGACGTTACCAAAGCCGTGGTTGTGTCAAGGCAAACCAGACCATAGCCTAAGACGCCCCCCCCCCGCCCCTTTCCAGTACAACATCCATCTCTGTTAATGTTGTCACAAGAAAGATCAAACATAAAAATGCCTTGCACATACATATAAGTGAATCTTTTATACATCTATATGTTACATACTCAAAAAAATATCACTTACACACTTAAAACAATGAAGTGATATTTTTTTTTCTTTCTGGTTTCTAGTTTACTTGGACAATCTACTTACATCCGTCAATGGCTGTCCATCTATCATCTATGGCTATTACATCTTCACATAGGTGTTACATATCTATTTTAGTCTACCTACATATGTTTATCATGTTTAAGTCTAATTCGGTTTGTTTCCAGGTTTAGTAATTTCTTAGTTTAAAAAAATCTACTCTCGTTGATTCAACAACAGTCTACTACTGTACAGTTGAAACTATTTTTATTGATATATTTAAATCCATTTATTTTTTCTTCATCTCCTTATTTCAATCTCGCTTTATTCCTATTTCGCCTTTTTTCTACCTCATCTTATTTCTATCTCACCTTTTTTCTACCTCAACATATTTCTATCTCACCTTATTTCTATCTCACCTTATATCTATCTCACCTTATTTCTGCCTCATATTATTTTAGTTCATCAATGAAGCCCTACCTCTTCTGCCCCAAACAGGCGTTCATTTGACCAGCTCCAATGACCCTCTCCCAATCTGAAATGACGAGATTGGATGACGAGATTAGTACCACCATAGTACCACCACAGTACCACCATAGTGCCACCATAGTACCACCATAGTATCAGCATAGTAAGACCATTGTACCACCACAATACCACCATAGTACCACCATTGTACCACCATAGTGCCACCATAGTACTACCATAGTACCACCACCATAGTTCCACCATTGTACCATCACCATAGTACCAACACCATAGTACCACCACCATAGCACCGCCATAGTACCACCATTGTACCACCATAGTACCACCATTGTACCACTACAGTACCACCATAGTACCACTATAGTACCACCATAGTACCACCATAGTACCAACACCATAGTATCACCACCATAGTACCACCATAGTACCACCATTGTACCACCATTGTACCACCATAATCCGGATGACTTTATGCTGAGTTTATTTATTTATTTTTAAGTCGTGCAGTCCTTACGTGTGTGAATGCAGTGACAGACGAAGTCAGGTCCGATCTGATCATTTCTTGACCTATCAGCAGCTTGTATCTGTGCCAGGGGTTAAAGGTTGCTGAGGATTGTATTCACTGCCTTCCCAGCCACCTCTTAAACAGCCCAACTTAGGAATACTACTAATGTATTCTCACAGTCCAGTGTTTTAAATGAATTAGCGATATACAAAAAAAAAAGATTATTAAAAACAGCGTGAAAATTAAATCCCCTGAACTCTGGACTTAAAATAAATCAGCACGTTTTAATGTTATTTTTATCTATATCTTCCAACAAATTAAAATATTTAAAAAAAAAGAAATTAAAAGTCCTGAAATTATTCCTGACATATTCACCCCCCCCCCCCACTGTGAGCACTCTGACAACACCCACCCACAAATTGATAAGTCCTTGTTTAGAATTTTAATGAACCGATGGTATTGGCTCTTAAAATGTGTAGGCCTACTTGTTGCACTCTGTTAAGGTAGACATAGTAGGATTTCATAATTACATTAAAACATACTACACACCACACTACACACCATACTACACATCATGCTCTACACCATACTACACACCATACTACACATCATACTACAGATCATACTACACACCATACTACACACCATTCACTACACTGGCCTACACCATACTACACACCATACTACACACCATGCACTGCACCATACTACACACCATGCACTGCACCATACTACAGATCATACTACACACCATACTACACACCATACTGCACACCACACTGCACACCACACTACACATCATGCCCTACACCATACTACACAACATGCCCTACATCATACTACACATCATACTACACACCATACTGCACACTACACTACATACCAATGTACACATCATGCTTCACACCATACTACACACCATGCCCTACACCATACTTCACATCATACTACACACCATACTGCACACCACACTACACTATACTACACATCATGCCCTACACCATACTACACATCATACTATACACCATACTACACACCACACTACACACCATACTGCACACCACACTACACATCATGCTTCACACCATACTACACACCATGCCCTACACCATACTTCACATCATACTACACACCATACTACACACCACACTACACACCATTCTACACACCGTACTGCACACCATGCCCTACACCATACTAAACACCACACTACACACCACACTACACACCATAATACACACCATACTACACACCATGCCCTACATCATACTACACATCATACTACAGACCATACTGCACACCACACTACACACCATACTATACATCATGCCCTACACCATACTACACACCACACTACACACCATACTACACACCATACTACACATCATGCTCTACACCATACTACACACCCTATTACACACCATACTGCACACCACACTACACACCATACTACACATCATGCCCTACACCATACTACACACCATACTACACACCATACTACACACCATACTACACATATGCCTTACCATACTACATCATGCCTATACATTCCCTACTACACTAACATGCCCTACACCATACTACACAACATTCCCTACACCATGCTACACACAATACTACACACCATAGTACACACCATTCCCTACACTGGCCTACAGCATACTACACAACATTCCCTACACCATACTAAGCACTATACTACACACCATACTACACACCATACTACACACCATATTACACACCATTCCCTACACTGGCCTGCACCATACTACACACCACACTGCACACCATACTACACACCATTCCCTGCACCATACTACATACCATACTACACACCATTAATTTCTGTTTCGTCATCTCCTTGCTTATTGACATACTCGAACTACACGTGTGCTAATTTTTTTTTTTAAATCTCAGATTAAGAAACAATTGTTTCTCACAGACTCATGTTTCTCATAGCGACCTTTGAGAACGGACGTTTTTGTTTTGTTTGGAGAGTGGAATAAAACGACTCATGTGGCAATTATTTAAAAAAAAAAATGATTCTGTTCATTTGTATTTTTTGTCATTTCTTGTATTTTGTAAAGGGAGAGAAAACGGCGACAATGTTCGAAAGCAACTTGGTTAAAATATTTGTTAGTTTTGTTTTTGTTTATATGTGCTGTGTGTGGTAATGAAACAGTTGACTGCTATAATCGTATGCTGTCTTTAATAATGGAACCGATGACTGCTATGGTCACAAATGACATCAATGAACATGTACATGTTGTTTCCCCCAATGACACGGGTGTTTGTATTGATCTGGACTCCAATTATTTGATTATCATCTGCTCGCATACATTTATCTCTAGTGACCGACTCGACCTTCCTCTGTTGTCTGTCACTGGTCAGTCTGTGTTTAATGTCTCTCACTGGTCGGTCTGTGTTTAATGTCTGTCACTGGTCGGTCTGAGTTTAATGTCTGTCACTGGTCTGTCTGTGTTTAATGTCTGTCACTGGTCTGTCTGTGTTTAATGTCTGTCACTGGTCAGTCTGTGTTTAATGTCTGTCACTGGTCAGTCTGTGTTTAATA